>CM042246.1:17696517-18229017 GCA_023566225.1 Romanogobio albipinnatus
ACTTCAGGCATTTTGGCATTTCCTTCTCCCCAGTCTTCCTCCAGACTCTGACACCTTGATTTCCGAATGACATGCAAAATTTGCCTTTATCCGAAAAAAGTACTTTGGACCACTGAGCAACAGTCCACTGCTGCTTCTCTGTAGCCCAGGTCAGGCGCTTCTGCCGCTGTTTCTGGGTCAAAAGTGGCTTGACCTGGGGAATGCGGCACCTGTAGCCCATTTCCTTGCACAGTGGCTCTGGATGTTTCTACTCCAGACTCAGTCCACTGCTTCCGCAGGTCCCCCAAGATCTGGAATCGGTCCTTCTCCAAAATCTTCCTCAGGGTCCGGTCACCTCTTCTCGTTGTGCAGCGCTTTTTGCCACACTTTTTCCTTCCCACAGACTTCCCACTGAGGTGCCTTGATACAGCACTCTGGTAACAGCCTATTCGTTCAGAAATTTCTTTCTGTGTCTTACCCTCTTGCTTGAGGGTGTCAATGATGGCCTTCTGGACAGCAGTCAGGTCGGCAGTCTTACCCATGATTGCGGTTTTGAGTAATGAACCAGGCTGGGAGTTTTTAAAAGCCTCAGGAATCTTTTGCAGGTGTAATTTTGATTCAGATGATTAGGTTAATAGCTCGTTTCGAGAACCTTTTCATGATATGCTAATTTATTGAGACAGGAATTTTGGGTTTTCATGAGCTGTATGCCAAAATCATCAGTATTAAAACAATAAAAGACCTGAAATATTTCAGTTGGTGTGCAATGAATCTAAAATATATGAAAGTTTAATTTTTATCATTACATTATGGAAAATAATGAACTTTATCACAATATGCTAATTTATTGAGAAGGACCTGTATATATATGTATATATATGTATATATATATATATGTATGTATGTATGTATGTATGTATGTATGTATGTATGTATGTATGTATGTATGTATGTATGTATGTATGTATGTATGTATGTATGTATGTATGTATGTATGTATGTATGTATGTATGTATGTATGTATGTATGTATGTATGTATGTATGTATGTATGTATGTATGTATGTATGTATGTATGTATGTATGTATGTATGTATGTATGTATGTATGTATGTATGTATGTATGTATGTATGTATATATATATATATATATATATATATATATATATATATATATATATATATATATATATATAAAACAATTATTGGTTGAAATCTCTTCAGTATATTTAAGTGAAAGTCCATCCAGCACTCACCCCTTCATCATCATCCTCATTCTTCAAATTGTCAGCAATGTATCGGACCCCCTTCACAGCCTCCTCCATGTCTGCAGAGCACTTTACCGCAATTCGCTTACGAAACTCTGTGTTTTCCTGCAATTCGCCAGGTCTCCAACCGATGTGCTTGGCAGAATCTTCATTGACAAAGAAGGTGGAATCGGTCTCATCAGCCTCACTTTTCGCTGGGAGATCAGATGAAGGGCACTGCTGGTGCTTTTTGCTAAATTTCTCTCGTTTGTTAGACTCTCCTGGTCGTCGCATGAAGAGGAAAGCAGGCACACGGGCCAGGAAGTAGTATTTGACCCACTTGGGCATAGTGTGTGTGCTTGGGGACCGATGGTGCACGTTCAGCACACACACGCTTGTAACAATTGAAAAAGTCACCAGCACCATGGTAAACATCAAGTACTTTCCGATGAGGGGCACAGCGAGTGAGGTTGGAGGTACGATTTTGGAAATCAGTAAGAGGAACACAGTTAAGGCCAGAAGAACAGAAATACACAAAGTCATCTTCTCCCCACAATCTGATGGAAGGTAAAAAACTAAGATGGCCAGTGAAGTGATGAGAACACAGGGGATGATTAGGTTAATGGTGTAGAACAGAGGTTTGCGTCTGATGATAAAATCGTACGTTATATCCAAATACGTGACGTCATTAGGATCTTCGTTCTTGCGACCAGGCAAGGAGACAATATCCCACTCACCGCTTGGCTTGAAGTCATCACGACTGGCAAAGTCTGACAGCAAGATGAGGTCGATTTCTGTGTGGTCATAAGTCCATGAGCGGAACTTGAGTGTGCAGTTTTGCTGGTCAAAGGGGAAGTCCCGGACCTCAATTTTACAGGCACTCTTGTAAATGGCTGGTGGTAGCCAGGCAACCTCACCGTTATTTGACACGACAGCATTGGAGTAGAAAGACACTTCATATGTCCCATCAGCACTAAAAATGACAAACATATTGTTTTCAATTTTTTGTTTTAAATAGCAAAAGCAAAGTATCCTATTTTGCCTGCGTGGATGATAAAGTGCATAATAAATGTGAAACTCAAAGCTGATACTATTATCCAGATACGTATCCAAAAACGCTGTCATTCTAATCTCAGTCTCAGTTCCTGAAATTAACGCAGTAACTCTGTCCTTGGAAAAGGCGAAACCCTGCATTGTAAAAAGATTACAAAATAAGTCTCCTGCTACCACCTGTATTTTTTTTAAGGATTCAACCTTTGCATAAATAAAACCTCTTCTAAATTATTTAAAGAGATAGTTCAGCAAAAGAAAAAAAGAAACATTCTGTCTTTATTTACTCACCCTCTTGTCTTAAAGAGATCAAAAGTTTTTCTTTTTTTTTGCCCATACAATGAAAGTTAATAAGGTCCTGTGTGGTTTATGGAACCACTGACTTAAGGGCTTTTCAGACTTTAAATAGTTGGGTCTATAAAAGTAAGAATAAAAGAATCTCTTCTTCACTCCAATAGTTTTTTTTCCTCTCAAATGAACCCTGGCAGGGTGAACCCTGGGTAAAAAGCGGTGCTAACACCCCATCTAAATTCATCTAAGTGAAACGTTGCTTTATCCAGGGTTAAAAGCGATGTATATAATGTCGATAACCCAGGATACGTGCAGTTTTAAAAGCCCTTCTGTGTATCAGCAAAACTGTTTTCAACAGTTCCTAAAAATATTATTTTTTGTTTTCCGCAGAAAATATAAAGTCATTCAGGTTTGGAATGACATGAGTTTAAATAAATGATGACAGATTTTTCTTATTTTTGTGTGAACTATCCCTTCAAGTGTTGACAAGTTAAAATAAGAACAATATACCTTGCTGTATTTTAAGTGTTAAAAAATGTCTCACTTGTTGTACAGGACAATGTCCGGCAGCCATATATGCTGGGAAGGAAGGCGAACTTTCCTGATCCCTTCATACTCCTCTGGATCCCACATCAACCGGTAATCATTCCATACCTGCAAAAGACACACGCCTTAGAAAGCCATTTTGAAAAAAGTACAACCTAAACCCAAAAGTTCCACTGCTCATACCTGAGTAAGCCAACAGTTGGTGGTCATGATCTGCTCTCTCTCATTCTGAAATACAAACATTAACATATAACATTTATATAATCCCAAGTAATGAGTGGCAGCTTTTCACGTTTCAACTACCCACCACACTGATGAGCTGGGCAAGGGACACTTGGATTGCAATGGTGACCTGCTGGCTCTTGTTGATTGCAGGCCGGATAAGCTTGTTGTATCGGTCAGGGGAGAGTAAATAGTTTACCAACCGCTCCTCCACCTCTGCACAGCATACAGCTGTAAAACACAGACATAAACAGTTTTTTTTTATTTATTTTTTTATGTGAATTTTTGAATTTGAAATGGAAGAAATGGTTTATTTAGGATTTATATTAAAAAACCTACACATACTGTACGTACGTAATAACCACAGAATTTCAAACACCATCAATACACTGCAAATGCAAAATGAACACTTGACAAGTGCCAAATGTAGCAAAAATGGGTAAATATTGGCCAGTATTTTTAATGAATCTAAATAAAGGGGAAAAGCCCAAAAATATACTCTACAAGTATAAGATTAAGCATTTTTCTTAATTTTGTGGGTGGAGCTGAGGTGCCTGGTTGCTGAAACCACGCCCGCGTAGCTCGACCATAGTGGCAATCCACCTGTCACTCAAGTGGCCACGCCCTTAATCATGCAGAACTTTAAGGCTTAATATATAATTTAAATGGGTGAGTTATAAAACAATTCACCCCCTCACAGTTGTCATGAAGGGCAAAAATAGCTATAAAGACTAGGGATGCAACAATACAGTTAGTCCACGGTTCAATACATACCTCGGTTTTTAACCACGGTTTTTGGTTCGGTTCGGTTCTGATGGCTTGTCACATCAGTTTTTTTGCTATTCAATTCTTAGGCGACAGGAACAGCAAGAGGTTAAGGAGAAAAATGACTATTTTTTATTGCAATACTCTTTCTTTATTTTACTTAAAAGAATTGAAAAACCTTACTTAAACTTAAAACTTTACTTTAAAAAAAACGTCTCGGTTACATATGTAACCCTCGTTCCCTGAAGGAGGGAACAGAGACGTATGTCGGAACTGACCGACGAATTGGGATCTGATTTCAGAGACCAATTTACTTTGAGTGTTTTAAAGCGAGCCAATGAAGATTGGCATGCGATCTGCTGAGGAGCCGAACTCGTGACTCGGCTTCCTAGCGGAAGCACAGCACCTGGCGACGGGACGTACGTCTCCGTTCCCTCCTTCAGGGAACGAGGGTTACATACGTAACCGAGACGTTCCCTTTCAGTCAGTCACGTTCGACATACGTCGGAACTGACCGACGAATTGGGATCCCTACCAAAACGCCAGGGCGCTGGCCCTTCCAGCGTCCTGCTTGAGCGCACTGGACCGTCTTAGATGGTACAGAAGTCAGAGCTCCAAGCAGGGAGGTCAGTCACTGCTGTTTCTGCAAGACCCACCCAGTGTGACTATTGGATAACGCTGGGAAAGCGTGCCCATCTCGGGAGATGGTACGCTGCGGAGCCACGTCCTTCAGTGGAAGGATTGGTGGCGGAATACACATAAGGACTAACCTAGCAGGGGGAAAGAACATGCCCAGAGACGACAGAGCGGGCTCTGTCAAGGGAAAGACACGGGGCTAGCCAAGTAGGGTAGCAGGTACCGTGGAAGAATACACATATGGGGTTGCCATGAGGGAACCGCTACATATGGAACCCAGCCTACACACACGTTACACAAGCATACGGGTGCAGGCCTGGCATCAGACGGCTGCAACGTCTGGCACCGCAGGGGTGACGGAGGAGCTCGACAGGGTTAGCCGTTTCCGGGGAACACAACTGGAGACAATAGACGGACGTATCCTGCCCAGAGGGCGGGAGTGGCGTTGCAAGCCGACACTTAGAATGGGCACTTAGCGCTACTGGCCCCTGGGGGCGAGGATGCGGGAAGATACCGGCTCTACACGGAGGCTATAGAATCTAGCGAACGTGTTAGGTGTCGCCCAGCCCGCAGCTCTACATATATCTGTCAGCGAGGCACCTTGAGCCAGCGCCCAGGAGGAAGCAATACTCCTTGTTGAGTGTGCTCGCAAGGGACTGGTAACCCAGGGGACTGGTAACCCAAGACGATAGCATCCACTTTCCAGTGGGCTAACCTCTGCTTGGAGACAGCCTTTCCCTTCTGCTGGCCTCCGTAACAGACGAAGAGTTGCTCTGAGGTCCGAAAGCTTTGAGTCCGGTCAACGCAAGCGTGAAGAGCGCGGACGGGACATAAAGCCAGGGCTGGGTCTGCCTCCTCTGAAGGCAGCGCTTGCAGGTTCACTACCTGGTCCCGGAAGAGAGTGGTAGGAACCTTGGGCACGTATCCAGGCCGGGGTCTCGGGACAACGTGAGAGTTGTCCGGCCCGAATTCTAGGCACGATTCATTGACCGAAAGTGCATGCAGGTCCCCTACCCTCTTAATGGAGGCCAATGCCGTCAGAAGCACTGTTTTCATCGACAGGATTTTAAGCTCCACAGACTGCAAAGGCTCAAAGGGAGGGCTCTGAAGTGCTCTGAGCACTAGAGCCAAGTCCCAAGAGGGTAACGAGTTTGGACGAGGAGGATTTAGCCGCCTCGCACCTCTGAGGAACCTGACAATTAGGTCATGCTTTCCCAAAGACCTTCGACTGCATCGTGATACACCGCTATTGCTGCGACGTACACTTTGAGGGTGGAGGGAGACAGCCTTCGCTCCAGCCCATCTTGCAGGAAAGAAAGCACGACACTAACCGAACACCTTCTGGGGTCTTCCCGGTGGGAAGAGCACCATTCAATGAACAGGTTCCACTTCAAAGCGTAGAGGCGCCTCGTAGAGGGGGCTCTAGCAGAAGAGATGGTGTCCACCACTGCCTGTGGTAGACCACCTAGAACCTCCACGTCCCATGCAGGGACCAGACATGGAGTTTCCAGAGGTCTGGACGCGGGTGCCATAGAGTGCCCCGTCCCTGAGAAAGAAGGTCCCTCCTCAGGGGAATCGGCCAAGGAGGGGCTGTCGCGAGGAGAGTTAGTTCTGGGAACCAGGTCCGGTTGGGCCAGTAGGGCGCAACTAACAAGACCTGCTCCTCGTCCTCCCTGACCTTGCACATAGTCTGTGCAAGAAGGCTCACTGGGGGAAACACATATTTGTGCAGGTCCCGGGGCCAGCTGTGCGCCAGTGTATCCGTGCCGAGGGTGCCCCCGATCAGGGAATAGTACCACTGGCAATGGGTCAAGTCCAGAGAGGCAAACAGGTCTATCTGTGCGGCTCCGAAGAGGTCCCATATCAGCTGGACCGCCTGGGGATGGAGTCGCCACTCTCCCGGAGGTCCAGGCTGCCGTGAGAGCTCGTCGGCTGTCCGGTTGAGTGCATCTGGGACATAAATGGCACAAAGCGACCTCAGATGCTTCTGACTCCAAAGGAGGAGGTGGCGGGCGAGTTGGAACATGCAACGGGAGCGTAGACCACCCTGGCGGTTGATGTACGCAACGGCTGCAGTGTTGTCCGTACGGACCAGTACATGCTTGCCACGCAGCGGCCCCTTGAGGCGGCGCAGTGCCAAGTGTACTGCTAACAACTCGAGGTAATTGATATGCCAATGCAATTGAGGTCCCGTCCACAGACCTGAAACTGCATGCCCGTTGTACGTGGCCCCCAAGCCCATGGAAGAGGCATCCGTGAAGAGCACAGCATGCCTGGACACTTGTTCTAAGGGCACCCCGGCCCGGAGAAACGAAGCGTCGGACCACGGGCTGAAAGTTTGGCGGCAGTAAGGAGTCACTGGGACCCGGTACTGCCCGCTCTGCCAAGCCCACCTCGGGACTCGGCCATGAAGCCAGTGTTGAAGCGGTCTCATATGAAGCAATCCGAGCGGCGTTACCATGGCTGCAGATGCCATATGCCCCAGGAGCCTCTGAAAAAATTTCAGTGGGACCGCTGTCCTGCCTTTGAATGAATTCAAGCAGTTCAACACCGACCGGACCCGCTCTTCCGTGAGGCGCGCAGTCTGGCTAACCGAATCCAGCTCCATACCGAGATAAGAGATCCTCTGTGTGGGACAGTGTTTGCTCTTCTCTCGGTTGACCCGAAGGCCCAACAGACTGAGGTGACTGAGCACCATGTCCCTGTGTTCGCACAACTGCTCCCGAGACTGGGCGAGAACAATGGCTGCCTCTGCGACTTTCATGAAGATGCGAGGCGACAGGGACAGCCCGAAGGGTAAGACTTTGTACTGATATGCCTTCCCCTCGAACGCAAAGCGTAGGAACGGTCTGTGTCGAGGAAGGATAGAGACATGAAAATATGCGTCCTTCAGGTCGATCGCCGCAAACCAATCTTGGGGACGGATGCATTCGAAAATGCGTTTTTGCGTTAACATCCGTAACAGGAGCTTGTGCAGGGCCCGATTCAGGATACGCAGGTCCAAGATTGGCCGTAACCCACCCCCTTTCTTGGTACAATGAAGTAGGGGCTGTAGAACCCCGCCTTCATATCGGCTGGAGGAACCGGCTCGATCGCGTCCTTCGCCAGCAGGACATCGATCTCTGACCGCAAGACCTGAGCATCGCCGCTTCGCACTGAGGTGAAGAGGATGCCCCTGTACTTGGGAGGCCGGTGAGCGAACTGAATCGCGTAGCCGAGTCTGATGGTACAGATGAGCCAGCGAGACGGCCTGGGGAGCTGAAGCCAAGCCCCCAGGGCCCGTACAAGCAGGATCAACGGCACCACAGACGTACCCAGGGTGGGGCGGACTCGACTCGGGAATAGACAGACCCGACTCGGGAGGCCCGGAGGCGCCTGGGGTGTTGTCTGAGTATTCCAGGGTGGGACAGAGTGTGGGTGAGAAGGCCCGGGGGCGTTCTCGGTGCCCACACTGCTGTCCCGTGTCGGGGGGAGGGGAGGAAAGGAGTGAGAAGGCCCGGAGGCGTCGCACACTGCCAACCTGCCAAGGAGAGAAGAAACTGGTATTTTATTGAAAATGTGGGTACCGCTGGACTCCGGAGAGCCAGCGGCAGAGATGTTGTACCAGTCGGGACCCCCCGGTCCTCCTCCGGGGGGTGGGGGAGGGGTGCGGACACCATCTCCCTTGCCCTTGCGCTTGCCCGCCGGCTTAGCGGGACCCTGAGCGGGTTGGACGCCACCCTCATGCCCGGCACCCTGCTTCCCCGATGGAGGCTGCTGCTTGGGTTTCGCAGGGGCGGAGGCGTGTGCAGGGGGACGCCCTCGGCGACGAGCAGGCGGAGGTGCTACCTGCGACGACTGGGTGGAGGCAGCAGCAGGTCGTCGAGGTAGGATGTTCATTATGGCCTCCGTTTTCTTCTGGGCCACCGAGAACTGCTGGCCGAAGCTCTCGATGGCATCGCCGAAGAGGCCGGCCTGACAGACAGGGACGTTGAGAAACCGGACCTTGTCGGAATCACGCATGTCAGCCAGGTTCAGCCACAGGTGGCGTTCCTGGACCACTAAGGTGGACATCGCCCTACCCAGGGAGCGTGCAGTGACTTTCGTCGCCCGGAGAGCGAGGTCCGTCGCCGCACGCAGTTCCTACATAACACCCTGGTCGGAACTACCTTTGTGCAATTCCTTGAGCGCTTTGGCCTGGTGGACCTGCAGGAGCGCCATGGCATGCAGAGATGATGCGGCTTCCCCACAGGCGGTATAAGCCTTGCCCGTTAGACCGGACGAGAACTTGCACGCCTGGGAGGGGAGACGCGGAGCACCCCGCCAGTCCGCAGCGGTCTTGGGACACAGTTGCATCGCCACAGACCGCTCGACTAGGGGGATTTCCACATAACCCTGAGCCACACCACCGTCGAGGGTAGTGAGGACGGAGGAGTCAGTCGATCGGTTTCTAGCGTTGTAAGGCGCTGTCCATGACTTTGTGATCTCCAGATGCACATTCCCGGGAAGAAGGGCACTGGGGCGGGGCGCTGAGAACCAGCACGGGCCGTCCCGAGATACCAATCATCCAACCGCGAGGGTTTGGGACACGGTGGAGAGTTCCACTCGAGCCCGACACTCGCGGCGGCCCGGGAAAGCATAGCTGTAAGCTCTGGGTCAGACTCGGGCAACGCTGTCACACCCGAAGGGGGCAGCGCAGCAGAGTCTTCATCCTCAGAGCCCATAAGCTCGTCCCCCGATGCTGCAAGCGATAACATGTGTTCAGCCGGAGCCCCAAAAGTAACGACTGGGACCCCCTGGGAGGGGCCAGCGCGCTCTTGGAAGCTCCACCGGCGCAGCGGGTGGGGGAGGGGCCCGAGGAGCCGTTTGACCCGCCGGGGGAAGCCCTCACTGTCACCCTTAGATCACCACCAAAGTCATCAGCCAAAGTAGCAGCCCTCTGCTTTGCAGCGGGAGGGCCGGTAGATCTGGGGATGCACAATGGTGCCCCACCTCTTTTGAGGTATTGGAGCCTGGACCGTAACACTGTGATGGTCATGTTCCCGCAGTGGGAACATGAGTCATTCACGAACGCTGCCTCAGCGTGCTGAACGGCCAAACACGTGAGACAACGAACGTGACCGTCAACTGGAGACAGAAATCGACCGCATCCAGAAACACACGGCTTGAATGACATCTTGAAAAAGACGCAGGATCAAACAGTGTTGCTCTTTTAGAAAGGAAACTGCTCTTATGTGCTGAAGCACTCAGGGAGATGTGTGCACTCAA
Source organism: Romanogobio albipinnatus (assembly GCA_023566225.1). Lineage (NCBI taxonomy): Eukaryota > Metazoa > Chordata > Actinopteri > Cypriniformes > Gobionidae > Romanogobio > Romanogobio albipinnatus. The sequence continues at coordinate 17,706,500 of CM042246.1, forward strand.
AACGGAAACGCCCAGCGAACCAACACTTTGATGTCCGTTGAAGCAGCCACTCGCTGAGACGCACCGTCACACCCACACTGGAAGAAGCAGTCCTCTCACGAGACTCGAACACTCTTCGTAGGAAACAGAAAGCAGGAAACATTCACTGTTCGGCTCCGAAGTAGAAAGCAATGATCAAGCATTCCACTTCCTTATTTATACCCGCGCTGTGGGGCCGAGCGTGGAATGCGTGAATCGCATGCCAATCTTCATTGGATCGTTTTAAAACACTCGAAGTAGATTGGTCTCTGAAATCAGATCCCAATTCGTCGGTCAGTTCCGATGTACGTCGAACGTGACCGACTGAAAGGGAACCCTTGTACACATTCCTAGTGTATTGTATAATATAAAATAAATATAAAGATTTACACTGGCAGCTCAGAGCTGTACAGCAGCATTTAAGTATGAAATTGAATGAATAAATGTAAAAAATAAAACGCTACATAGACTTCACTATAAAATATACATTGATTCTTATTAAAGCTATACTGTATTAGTTTTTCAGTCAAGAGCAGTGAGTGATTTTCTATTTGTGTTTTGTTGTTGTATTAACATTAAAGGGATAGTTCAATCAAAAAATGTAAATTCTGTCATCGAGAAATGAATGTAGGTTTGGAACAATATTAGAGTAAATAATGACAATTTTAGAGGTGAACTGTCCCTTTAAAGGACAGCGTGTTCACTAGGCTGCGCTGCTGTCAATTTAAGACCTCTACACATCTAATATACAGACACACGCGATTTTACTTTCACTTTAGATATAACCGACTGTGTTTATGTTAACCGTGTGTATTTTTGACAGTATTAGCGCAGTAAAACGACTACTTAGTTCAGTAATCACGTGTTTGACAGGCGTTTAGTGCACGCGCTGGGAAAAGCGCATGTTAAAACCGTGCTGAACCGCGCCGAATGAGCCGTAAGGCTTTAAAACTCATGCAAATAATGAACTTTCGTGATTGTGAATATCTATAGTGGTCCGTTAGTGTAACTCTACCACTAACATGTGATGTGAATGTATGTCGCGGTGTTCAGTATATTGGGATGGAGGCAAATGATAGAATTTGTAGAGAACCAATTAATTGAATGCAAAACCGGAAAAAAAGCAATTCACAAGCGCGTATTGAACCATGAATGCCTTACCGAACGGTTCAATATTATATTGAGAATTGTGGCATCCCTAATAAAGACCAAAACCACAAGTTGTACCAGGATGTAAACATGTTTTTTTATGCTGTAAAGTTGGGCATTTTAACATGGGGCTCAATGAGATTCTGCTCTCTTTTGGAGCCTGTCCCTAGCGGCCAGTCGATGACTTGCAGTTTAAGTAAAGAGTATTTAAATGAATCACGCAATGTGATTTACTAAGGTTTGCCCTCGTCAATTTACTGGTATTTGCGCCATTATTTACTGCCCAAAAAAAACATGTCTAAAACCAGACGCTAATGTGTGCTGCACTTGGTAGATTGGTCATTATGGAAATTATCCGGCTGCGTTGGTGTGCTTTAATTTGTGTGTCGTCAGTAGATCACGCATAGAACTTTCCACTCCTATCGACATTGCACTCTCACGCTAATTTGCCTTGTTTAGTAAATCTGGATCATGGTGTAAGAGACTACTTTCAAAAACATTTTTGAACGGTAGTGTAACTTAAAAAAAAAAGATATAAAAATGTCTAATAAAAAGATAAATATAACTCAATTACTGTTATGTGACTTTTAACAGCCTCTACATAGAGGAAAAGTTTACCATCAAATGTTTAAAAAAAGTTCTTTCTTCTGTTCTCAAGTTCTTTTCTACTGTTGTCATAAAAACAAACTCCAAAATAACAGCATGAATACATAAATGTATGGTCAAATGCAAAGAATTATAATTTAAGGAAATATGAAAAATAGTTTCATGGCCAATAAGAACTTGTGATAGAATTTACCCATTATTAACTAGGTTACACTTTATTTTAAGGTGTTTTAAGGTGTTACAGTGTAATTATACATTTAAAGGGTTGATGAGCTGAGAAATCAACTTTCCCTTGAGCTTTTGATATATAAAAGGTCATGGTAATATAAGAATCACACACTCACACTCGCTTCGCTCACACTCACTTTATTGCTATTATTGACACCAGGCCCAGAAAACGAGAGCTCTCAGAATATGCGGACCTCTTACATAATAGGACCTAGAGCCGCCTCTACAGATAAATATGCTTTTGTAGCCCCACCCACCGACCCGTGAGCTAAGGATCGCGCTACCAAGCTATAAACATGGCGTTGCAGTCCCTGCATAAGCTTCCTTCTGAACACACGCTTATGTGAGTAGGCTAAAACATGTTTTTTTATATGTGGTAGTTTTGCATAACATTATAGATCGTTTGAAATCTATTGATTACATACCTTAGCACGCTGTCACAGGGTGGAGAAGGTGTTATTGGTTCACTCGTGATCGGACTTGTAACGTTATGGATCAGGCGCAAGTGTGTGTGTCTCTCCGCGTCCGCGCGAGTGTGTGTGTGTGTCCGTGCGACGCGAGTGAGTGTGTGTGTGTGTGTCCGGGCGAGTGAGTGTGTGTCCACGCAAGTGTGTGTATGTGTGTGTGTGTGTGAGTGAGTGTGTGTCCGCGCAAGTGAGTGAGTGTGTGTCCGCGTGAGTGCGTGAGTGAGTGAGTGAGTGAGTGAGTGTGCGTCCGCGCGCGCGAGCGAGTGATTGAGTGTGAGTGTGAGTGTTTTAATCATTGTGTTTGTTTGATATTTTGCGAGCATTTCCCCAGACGATACCTATATGGACTGATGATAGCTGAAGCTCATTAAATATGCAAATCTTATCCAATCCCAGCCGTGGGTGTTTACTTCCAAGTGTTCAGTGCGGCACGCCCATCAAATCCGAGTGTTTTTCAGAGAGCCTCAAAACCAAGGCAGAAAATAGCCTATTACTTATTAATTATGATGTTTCTGAATGTAAAAAACACACAAACGTCATAAGTTGACCTCAGACAACAGTTAAAATAAAAAAAAAAGCCAGTTCATGACACCTTTAAGTACTGAGTAATATGAATTAACTATAGGGTATTACTATAGGGTTAGGGTTAGATTAGGTTTGGAATGGATTAGGGCTAGTTGCGTGTAATTATGCATAATTTACTGTTATTACTATAGTAACATACAACAAAGACTGTCAAAAAAAAATGCTACCCGAACACTATAGGCACATCAAAATAGGGAGGCCCAAAAGTACGTTTCAGAAAGAAGCAAAAGAGAAAGCCCAAAACTCTACTGGTGTTTCTGTACCTCTGTCTCTAAGGGACAGCAAGTCAGGACAAATGACATCACTCTGTGGACAAGCAGTGTGCTGTGGGGACAGCGAGTACAGAGACTACAAGATTAAAGTTGACAGAAGAAGCACTGGGGCAGCAGTCAGCATTCAACACACAATCACCCAGCCTGTGCTCAGTGAGACATACTCCATCTGACTAACAGCTCAACAAGTACAGCTGAAACATGCGAGAAATTAAATGAACACCAGGATAAGCAATTTTGGGAGCCATATGCAGACAAGGCAGAACCAATCTGAAACTCTCCGAGAAAATCTCAAAGCTGAGAGTGAAAATTTTCTTAGACAACCATCTTTTGAGAACACTTTTTTTAGGTTATTTGAAAGGGCACCAGACCGTGTATACACAGATAAATTAACAATATTTACTAAAAAAAAAAAATGTTTAATGCTTTGTGACCTGTCTTAATAATGTATAATGTTCTGTATTTCGTCTTAGCAAATAGTGACATATTAAATGATCATATAATTAATTGCATTTACATGCATTTGGCAGACGCTTTTATCCAAAGTGACTTACAGTGCACTTATTACAGGGACAATCCCCCTGGAGCAACGTGGAGTAAAGTGCCTTGCTCAAGGACACACTGGTGGTGACCGCTGGGATAGAACCAGCAACCTTCTGCATATCAGTTCAGTGGTTTAACCCACTGGACCACCATCTCTCACATTATTAATTATTCAACTGACAGCTCTATTAGAAACATATCTCCAAAAACAAAGCAATAACAATCTTTTTTACGAATCGCTCTAAGCGCATGTTGATGCTACCTGTGGTAAATGTCTCTTAAAAATGTCAAATTCCATTACCCCCTCAAATGAATTAACACATCCATTATGAATCCAGACAGTTACATAATGAGCCCCATTCATTTGTAAACAAGATGCACCGAAGCAACAATCCTCATGATTCACAGACAGCATCATAGGGTCATAGAAGCCCTATGCCACATCTCTCATTAAGACCCTATAGGGATGATCATTCTTTAATGCCAAACATGAGTCAGCAGTTCAGCCCATCACTGCCCCATCAGCACACATTCTCTTTATCACAAGCTCTCATATTACAGCATATGAAAGCAGAGTCTGACAGTAATTATCATAATGAAGGGTTAGTGAGAAAAATGGCATGACCATAAATGAACACAAAGCAGTAACCATGTTAGTTCTCGTTTTCAGTTGCATCATGTTACGCATTATGGGAAACATACAGGAACAGCTTCTACTCAATGGTCAATATCAGATTACTAGAAGATACACTATATTGCCAAAAGTATTAAGACGCCCCTCCAAATCATTGAATTCAGTTGTTCCAATCCCTTCCAAGGCCAAAGATGTATCAACATATACACACGCGTATTGTGTGTGTGTGACCAATCACGCTTCTCTGTCTGGCAATCCGATGGACGAGTCTGGGTTTGGCGGTTGCCAGGAGAACAGTACTTGTCTGACTGCATTGTGCCACGTGTAAAGTTTGGTTGAGGGGGATTATGGTGTGGGATTGTTTTTCAGGGGTTGGGCTTGGCCTCTTAGTTCCAGTGAAAGGAACTCTTAATGCTTCAGCATACCAAGACATTTTGGACAATTTCATGCTCCCAACTATGTGGGAACAGTTTGGGGATGGCCCCTTCCTGTTCCAACATGACTGCGCACCAGTGCACAAAGCAAGGTCCATAAAGACATGGATGAGCGAGTTTGTTGTGGAGGAACTTGACTGGCGTGCACAGAGTCCTGACCTCAACCCGAAAGAACACCTTTGGGATGAATTGGAGCGGAGACTGCGAGCCAGGCCTTCTTATCCAACATCATGCCTGACCTCACAAATGCGCTTCTAGAAGAATGGTCAAAATTTCCATAGACACATTCCTAAACCTTGTGGAAAGACATCCTACAAGAGTTGAAGCTGTTATAGCTGCAAAGGGTATGGCATATTAAACCCTACAGATTAAGAATGGGATGTAATTAAAAATATTGTGCATGTAAAGGCAGGCTTCCCAAAACTTTTGGCAATATAGTGTATTTTAATATTTAATAAATTGTTTTGAAGGAAGACTACATCAAGTAAAAGTTTTTCATTGTGAATTTGAAAGTAAACCAATTCATCCTGGTAATTGTTTTGTGTTGTTGGTTTGTTTATTTATCTTGCATATTCAAAAGTGCATCAAAATATAACTCTAATATACAGTAACTGTTATATAAATATAATTGTTATATAACATAACCTACTAAGCATTGGGTCTTTTTGGTCTTTGATTTCTAAGCAATTATGTGTAGAAATGTATGTTTCTGCTTAAGAATAAAAATATCACTATTTGCATTTCTTATAATCGCAACTTTCTTAATTATGACTTAATTTCTCCCAATTAAAAAAACTGTCACAATGTGACTGCTTTTTATTTCAAGCTTAATCTCACAATTACCTTTTTAGGCAGAAACAGGCTTTCATAATAATGCAATACCAGAGCAGAGCATTTTCCTTGGTTAGAGAGAAATAAACTGTGTGTGGTGGAATTCATATCTAAAAATCAAGTATGAACTTATAGTCCAATTTAGACATTCCAATAACTGCAAGTAGTTGCAACATGTCAACTAACAGTCATTAGAGTATTAGTTAACTAATATCTGCTAACACTTTATTTTGATGGTCCTCCAACAGACATTCTACTTACCAAACCTAACCTAACCTTAACCATCTACAAATAGGCCTACTCCAATGGAAGTTGTTAGTTGACACAGTTGCAAATGAGTTGATGCTGTCAAAACAGTGGTGACTAATATCAATGGAAAACCCTATGAAAAAAGCTTTGCTTAAACCATTGACTTGCTCAGACAAGCCCCGTGTCCTGCTTCAGGGCTCTTCACAAAAATACACACACTCCTAAACAACCGCGGCAGGACAGGCCAGGGCCTTGGAAAGAAACACACACTTCCACCATCTCAAGATTATACAAAACAACACACACACACACACACACTCACAGTTGCATGCACTGAGCTTTTCCACCCCGGCGCACTTCCAACTGTGTGAATAATTAATCTGCACTAAAATAAAACTTGCCTCACAGGCCACAGACAGCAACAACAGATACACACCAACACAGACAAACACACAGACCATGTCTACGTAACTCTCAGAATACTTTACTGGGGATAGCATAGCATAGCATAGCATTCACATAATGCACATAAACACTTCCCAATCTAAGTACAGTTAAATACAGTGCTCTACGGTTTGACAGGGAGGTGCTTAACTAATGTGTATCAGCAAATGTGTTATCAGAGTTTGAGTGGCATAAATATCCATCATCTAAATTATTAAAAGCTACTCCATCTGCGGCCAAGCTTTACTGCATCAAACAACTTACACAAATATTTGCACACACATATTCAGTAGCTGTGGCCCTACGGTTACCTTAGTAGGCCTACTGCTGTTTCAGGCAGTGTGTGTGTGTTGATTCCGCTTCATGCTACCCTTTAACTCTAAAAAGAGAGCGTTTTTTTGTGCTTTCTCTCACTCTTGATCAGACACTTTCTTTCTGGTGAAGGCTTTCCCCCACATTTAAGTTTGCATTACATTAAGAATCTGAGATGGGGGTTTCAGTATGTTACACATTTTCTGTAATAACAGAACATTTTCACAATTCCTACGACGATTATGACTTGACCAAATTGTAGAAAACCTGACTTCCATTTATTGGGCAAAGCATGTCGTCTCAAGGCTTCCTAAGTTGTCAATATACTTGTGGCGAGCAGCGAGGCCGAGGGACCGTGAGGGTGGGACGAGGCGGCGCTCAACAGTGGGGATGAGCGCCAGCTGCGAGTCGCAGCGATCTCGGCCCTCGCGGAGGAGTGAGGGAGTATAAAGGAGGAGCGACGACAGTGAGGGACGAGAGAGGACCAGGCCTGGATTTTGTGTTGTGTTTTATTTTAGTTTTGTTATGTGTTGCTGCAGTCGACCGTGAGGGGCTGCAGCTTATTATTTTCATTTTGTGTTTATTTGTGTTTGTGTGTAGGGTTAGGCCATTTTATTTTGTCTTTATTTTGATTAAACATTTTGATTGTTCGCCGGTTCCCGCCTCCTTCTTCCCGTATGAACAAACTTTACTACAGTGGTGCCGAAACCCGGGAGGAAGGAGGGACGCGCTGTCGAAGAGCCCTCGCAGCTGAGGGGGATCGCGGTGCCGCGGAGTTCGGGCAGCGCGGAGGAGAGAAGTCCGCGAGCGGCTGCCCGAAGCGGTGGTGCTGGAGCGGATGAAGGTCGGTGGGACGGAGAGCTCGCTGCCGTGCCCCTAGGTCGAGGTGGGGTGGCTGCCGTCCGCGAGGGGGCGAAGGAGTCCCCAGCGCTTGCCCGGAGCCGAAGCCTGCTGCCGTCCGCCATATTGGGGAGGAGCCGGAGCGTGCCGCCGTCCGCCAGGTTGGGGAGGAGCAGGGAGCGCGGGACGGGGACTCGCTTCCGGCCGCCCTCAGAAGGAGGAGCCACCGCCGGCCGCCAGGGGGCGGAGGAGTCTCGAGCCGTCCACCGAGCGTCCAGTACCACCGCATGGCACCGCGAAGAAGAGCCTCTCGGCTGGCTGAGGACCGAGCGGCAGTGTGTCTGGGAACCAGACCAGAATTTTTTTTTTTCTCCTCTCTCCACTCTCTCGTCTCTGTCGCTCCTCATGCTCCCCGCTCCGTTCTCTCACCTCGCTGTTCTTACCCCCAGGTCCCGCGGCCGCCGTGATCGCCCCCCCCCCCCCCCCCCCCCCCGGGGATGGGGGGGTTTGAGTAGAGCGCAGACTCGGGAGTGCCCCCCGGCCTGCGAAGGGCGTTGGGGGTATGTGGCGAGCAGCGAGGCCGAGGGACCGTGAGGGCGGGGCGAGGCGGCGCTCATCAGTGGGGATGAGCGCCAGCTGCGAGTCGCAGCGATCTCGGCCCTCGCGGAGGAGTGAGGGAGTATAAAGGAGGAGCGACGACAGTGAGGGATGAGAGAGGACCAGGCCTGATGAAAATTATTTTCATTTTGTGTTTATTTGTGTTTGTGTGTAGGCGGCAGCCCCTCGTGGTCGACTGCCACCTACACACAAACACAAAATGAAAATAATAAGCTGCAGCCCCTCACGGTAATAACAGGTCATTGTTTCATTAAAAGCTTTTGAACAGGATGAAGATGTCTAAATTTTTCCTATTTTGTTTAACCCTCTTGTCCTCTTTGGTCAAAATGACAAAAAAAATTATGTTTTAAAATGTTTCATTTTTTGGCTTCATCAGAATGGGATGACACTGTGACTTTTGGTCGAATTAGCTAGATTGTTAACAATTGATGTAATTTTTACTATACATTTTACAACAACGTTTTTACTGTAAACGCAAATGCATGATTGGAAATGTATGGGCAGTCCTGTAATATTATTGTAACTACACTGTAGAAGCGTTATTTTACAGCCACCCTGTAGCATTGTGGGATCGCTGCTGTGAACACAAAATAAATAGTCACACTTCGCTCCTTCGCAGTCAAAATGACATAAGAATTGATTGGGAAATACGCAAAAAAAAATACAAAAACTCAGAGAATCTTTTGGTGATACAAACCACAAATCAGCCATGATGCAGATAAAAAGTGCACAGCAATGAAGGAGTGATACTAAAATATCAAGAGTGTAAAATAGACACAAACACCTCCCCACCCCCTCCCCCCATAAGAATATATATATGAACTAGTGTGACTATAACACAGAGAACGTTTTTGCAAATGTGTGAAATAAAATCAATAATACAGCCACAATGCAGTAAAAAAAACCAGCAAGGAAGAGGAAGAAAAACCACTCTAAAACATCAAAACAGACACAAACACTCAAACACACACTCACGTAAACACTCACAGACACACACACAAACCACAATATTATATGCACACAAATGAACTGGTGTAGCTAAATCCGAATCCACTTTATTTCGAACAATATAGGAATCTAGTAGCCTGGGAAAACCCAGACAACTTCCGGCAAATTTAGATTTGCTCTGCAAGTAGTCTGGCAAATTCAAACCCATTTCTAATCCCTCGAAATCGCGGCACCAATCAGAAACGTTGGGGTGGGCTTTACACAATGACGAGGGCGCAGCGACAGTGAAGCAGATTCTGTACATTACAAAGATGGATGCAGCCATGGCTAAACGAATGGGTCTTAGCAAGAGCCCTCTGGTAGTGTTAATGTTTCACAAAATATAGATTTGAGTCCTTTTCAGGCAAGAATGAAGATGTTTAAAGCTAAAATCTGTGGTTTATTTATAAAGAGAGCGCCTTTTTGAAAATTTGATCTGCCGTTTTCGGAGTTGTGAGCTCCAGTGGATCAGCGGCGCTTAGCGCTCATTAACCCCACCGAGGGGTGCCTTTCCTCGGCCAGTCCTTCTGCCGTCTGCCGCTGGCTCTGATGTCTCTGTGGTGGTTAAACATCAGATATGATTCGTCTGGTGTAGATCTAACGGCTGATCTTTGCTCTCATTAAGCTATAATTTGTTCCCTGACAGATCGTTTTGTCTGAGGGCAAAGTGAAGTTTCATAACTTTATATTTGTAAGCTATTAAACTTTACCGTTGTAGTCTCATAGTGCTGACTTTGTTTGACTGAATTGCTTTATTTATTGTATAGCGTCTTATACCTTTTACTTATACTTTTATAATGGCTATTGATCACACATAAACTAACATTTAACAAAAAGAGACTGGGTTGTGTTTTATGTCATATCTCATTTTATTACAGTGATAATCATAGCCTATATATGCACACATATTAATTTTTCTTTTATGTAAACGAAAAGAGGCCGGGTTTTTTTTATATTTTGTTTTGTTATATACATGCATTGAAGATAATATGCATTGCCTGCACTACATTTGTGAGGCTATAATATGTTTAATATTTAAAATATCATTATTTTGTTTTATTGTAGCCTAAAATATACAAATATATACTGAGTGATACGGTCAAGAACGCTGCTTGTCCATTAGCAGAGTAGGCGGACTAGTGTCATCCCGTCCTCGGGAGTTCGTTCTCCAGAGTCAAACTTGGTAAGTCACGGACGAAAATCAGAAGTTTGCGTACGAAATATGTCATAAAACACCACTGACTCATTTCATTTTTAAAAACTTAAACATATTAGCCACACAAATGTGGTTCATGCAACACGTAGCTAGGCTTACACTGATTATCTTATATATTTATAATAAAACTATGTATAAAACACCCTCCCTCTTTTTGTTAACATTTTTAAAATAATATATTAAACATTAATATGTGGTTTAGGTAAGGTGACCAGATTTCTGAAATGGAAACCGGGGACATTTCCTATTTGAGAACACAATTAACGTTACAGACAAGAACGCATATTGAGAAAGGGCCAGAGTCTCATCAGATGTTTCTCTGTCATTCTGCATATGTCATCTCCTTCGTCACTCTGATTGGTTTTAGGTCTATCCAATTGCGCCCAGAGGCATTTGAGCGATGCCCGTTGCTGACGCCCCTTTGGAAATTATTTGTCTATGAAGCTTTGCCAGACCATAACTAAGTTACTACTGAGAATGGTCTGGTTTTAACCAGGCTAGTAATCTAGTGGTTACAACTTGGCATTACACAAGTTTTTCTTCTTTTTTTTTACTCCCACCAGATGGCACTAATCTACCTTCCAAAAATTGGATTTTAAATACCTTGTCTCTATTTTAACATGGAATACTGCTTTAATTGAAAAAATAAAACAAAAACATTGTATTATTTTCAATGGGTAAAAATATCTAATAAAACTGTATAAATATTGCATAGTATCATAAAATACCCTCAAAATTCTAAATAATAATCAAAACATATTATTGAACAAAAATATATTACATTGGTTTTCCGGGGGAGAGTTACATTTTAAGGCTTCGGTCACTTTTGACCGCGAAGTAGCCAAGTGTGACCCCTAAACTAAGAGGACCAGAGGGTTAAATATCCATTTTTTTTAGTACTGCCCTTCAGAAGCAACAGAAGATACTACTTACATCCCGGAAGACAAATTAAGTATTTTCACCCACTTAATGCATCGTATTTCCTTCTGGAGCATCAGTGAATGTCTCAACCTTTTTTAATAGTTGTGTTTGAGTCCCTCAATTGTCCTCAGTGTGAAAAGATGGATCTCACAATCATACAGTCACTACTGGAAAGGGTTCAAATATGCAAAAGATGCTGGAAAACTTCCGGCAGGACCTGGAGGATTTTTCTGAAGAACGCTGTGCAGTTTAACTGCTCAAGACAAATAAGGGACTCAAGAACAACCATCACAAAACAAAAAACAGCCGTGAATCATCAAGAATCAATGGTTCATAAACTTTTGAACGGGGGGTCAAATTCAGCTATTTCTTTAGTCTTGTGGACTATATGTAAACATATTTTATGCAAAATATCTTATACAGTACTATGCATTTTGTAGGATCCCTCTTATTTTGTTAAAATTATTCACAGATTCTACAAGGGGTGTGAAAACATTTGAGCAAGACTGTACACTAACATTCAACTTATGAGGTCAGTAAGTCTTTTTCATAAGTAATTCATACTTTAATTTAGAAAGGATGCATTAAATTGCTCAAAGTGACACTAAATACATTTATAATCTTACAAATGACTGTTCATTTGACATATCCGAATGATTTCTGATTCAGAAGGATCATGGAAACTCAGCTGTGACATCGCAGAAATAAATTACATTTTAAAATATATTACATACAGTGAGGAAAATAAGTATTTGAACACCCCGCTATTTTGCAAGTTCTCCCACTTGGAAATCATGGAGGGGTCTGAAATTGTCATCGTAGGTGCATGTCCACTGTGAGAGACATAATCTTAAATTTAAAAAAAATCCAGAAATCCCAATATATGATTTTTTTAACTATTTATTTGTATGATACAGCAACAAATAAGTATTTGAACACCTGTCTATCAGTTAGAATTCTGACCCTCAAAGACCTGTTAGTCTGCCTTTAAAATGTCCACCTCCACTCCATTTATTATCCTAAATTAGATGCACCTGTTTGAGGTCGTTAGCTGCATAAAGACACTTGTCCACCCCATACAATCAGTAAGAATCCAACTACTACCATGGCCAAGACCAAAGAGCTGTCCAAAGACACTAGAGACAAAATTGTACACCTCCACAAGGCTGGAAAGGGCTACGGGAAAATTGCCAAGCTGCTTGGTGAAAAAAGGTCCACTGTTGGAGCAACCATTAGAAAATAGAAGAAGCTAAACATGACTGTCAATCTCCCTCGGACTGGGGCTCCATGCAAGATCTCACCTCGTGGGGTCTCAATGATCCTAAGAAAGGTGAGAAATCAGCCCAGAACTACACGGGAGGAGCTGGTCAATGACCTGAAAAGAGCTGTGACCACCGTTTCCAAGGTTATTGTTGGTAATACACTAAGACGTCATGGTTTGAAATCATGCATGGCACGGAAGGTTCCCCTGCTTAAACCAGCACATGTCAAGGCCCGTCTTAAGTTTGCCAATGACCATTTGGATGATCCAGAGGAGACATGGGAGAAAGTCATGTGGTCAGATGAGACCAAAATAGAACTTTTTGGTCATAATTCCACTAAACGTGTTTGGAGGAAGAAGAATGATGAGTACCATCCCAAGAACACCATCCCTACTGTGAAGCATGGGGGTGGTAGCATCATGCTTTGGGGGTGTTTTTCTGCACATGGGACAGGGCGACTGCACTGTATTAAGGAGAGGATTACCGGAGCCATGTATTGCGAGATTTTGGGGAACAACCTCCTTCCCTCAGTTAGAGCATTGAAGATGGGTCGAGGCTGGGTCTTCCAACATGACAATGACCCGAAGCACACAGCCAGGATAACCAAGGAGTGGCTCTGTAAAAAGCATATCAAGGTTCTGGCGTGGCCTAGCCAGTCTCCAGACCTAAACCCAATAGAGAATCTTTGGAGGGAGCTCAAACTCTGTTTCTCTGCAACAGGACAGAAACCTGACTGATCTAGAGAAGATCTGTGTGGAGGAGTGGGCCAAAATCCCTCCTGCAGTGTGTGCAAACCTGGTGAAAAACTACAGGAAACGTTTGACCTCTGTAATTGAAAACAAAGGCTACTGTACCAAATATTAACATTGATTTTCTCAGGTGTTCAAATACTTATTTGCAGCTGTATCATACAAATAAATAGTAAAAAAAAAAAAGCATACATTGTGATTTCTGGATTTTTTTTTTTTTAAGATTATGTCTCACAGTGGACATGCACCTACGATGACAATTTCAGACCCCTCCATGATTTCTAAGTGGGAGAACTTGCAAAATAGCAGGGTTTTCAAATACTTATTTTCCTCACTGTGTTTGAATCTATATATAAAAATTAAGTAACGTATATATTCATGTACGTGTGTTTTCTCATACCTTGACCTTGATTACCTCTGTGTAATTGACCCCCTACATAATGAGTGAAAACACTTCAGCAATAAAAATCATTGATGGAAGCACTGATACAGTGATCAATACTGCTAATGGCAATCACAACAGAAGGATATGGAGCCCAGGCCTTATCCATAGCTTAGACAAGTGCTTAGTTTACTTTTTGTTAGAATGCAAGGCTTAATAAATAATTAATAATTAGCAGAGTTCAGTTAAGACACTGCCTCTACACCACAAAAACATCTCTTTTTAGTTCAGCCAGTCATGATATATTTGTTTAATTAACAGTATGTGCAACTGTGAGGTTTGATCGTATATGGAATGTTTAAGTCAATTCAGGCATTTAATGAAAAAATACATTCAAAGGAACGTTGTTGAAAGAAAGCAGTGCAAGAAGTGTATTCAAAACAAGACTTTAATCAAATGCTGTCCTTCACAGAAACAAGCTATTCGGTAACACTTTAGAATAATGGTCATTAGTTAACATTAGTTAATGTATTAACTAACATGAACTAACCATGAGCAGTACATTTGTTACTGTATTTGTTCATCTTTGTTAACGTTAGTTAATATAAATACAGCTGTTCATGGTTTGTTCATGTTAGTTCACAGTGCACTATCTAATGTTAACAAGATTTTAATAATGCATTAGTTGAAATTAACATTAACAAAGATTAATAAACGCTTTATAAGTGCAGTTCATTATTAGTTCATGTTAACTAATGTAGTTAACTAATGTTAACTAATGACCATTATTCTAAAGTGTTACCGCTATTCTGAGTTCTGTTCTGCATGTGCGTGTGCGCATTCATGAATGTGTTTAAGTGACCCACTCTGCAACTCTGACTCACTGAGCAAAAGATCTAATCAGAGTTATGACAGAGTTAGCATGCCTCAAGAACCAAAACACACACACAAATATATACGCATGCTATTACCATGCATACCCTGAAAAAGAAACTCTAATACTGAATTGTATGTGCTCAAGTTTCCCTGCACTACTACTTGTGGATCATGCAAACGCATGACCATGTAACCTTTTGGTGGCAACCTAATTGTAAATAATCTTATAGTTATGTTTAATGTTCAGTGTGAGTCTGATCGATAATTTTAAGTGATTAAAAGTCAAGACTTCATCATTCGTACCCAATGAAACATGATGCACTCACAAAAGACTTCTGCTGTGTGGGCACTGACGTGACACTTCAGAGTTGGAAACCGATCTGTGAGTGAACTGAGCTATGGGGCAGAGAATGTGCTATTATGTGGACTGACCCAATTTAACCTCTTTAAATCACACTGGTTACAGATCTAAAGAGACTTGCTGATACAATTAGCAAAGAGTTGTCAACTATAAATTAAAGTGCAGACTGTACTGACTCCATGAGAACAGTTTGCATATCTGGTGTAAATAGTCACATAACCAGAGCCATTTAATTCTTGTTTTCCCTTCTGAAAAATTATGTCTGTGTCAAAGCTTCACAAAAGCAAGCAATACCATAATTCAGAAGTAACTAACATAATATTATGCAAGGTCTATTGTTAATTTAATATCAAAACACATCTAGCTCATATTCGTCATGCACTTAATAAATAAAAATGTCATATTTGTGACCAGTGAGAAAACCAACTGATTCACAATAGCCTATGACAATGAAGTAATTAAAGTGTGAGTGTGTGTGTGTGTGTGTGGGGGGGGGTCATTTTCCTCATAATTGCTTGTTGTAAAATATAAATGGTAACACTTTACCATAAGGTTGTATTAGTTGACATTAGTTAATGCATTAGTTAACATTAACTAAACATGAACAACACCTCTGTTAAGCATTAGTTAATATTTGTTAGTTAATAAAAATACAGCTGTTCATGGTTTGTTCATGTTAGTTCACAGTGCATTAACTAATGTTAACAAGATTTTAATAATGCATTAGTGAATGTTGAAATTAACATTAACAAAGAGAAATAAATGCTTTATAAGTCTATAAGTTCATTATTAGTTCATGTTAACCAATGTAGTCAACTAATGTACCTTATTGTAAAGTGTAACCATATATTTTTTTTAATAATCTTATTGTTCTCAATTGTCTTGTAACAACTGGGCAATTTTTTTAATGATACATTTTGACCAGAAACAAAAAAAAAACACACACACGCTTCCATTAGGCTAACCTTAAACAAACTTTACAAAATTAAGCATATTTAAGACTGAATCGTAACCATAAAATAAAGGCTAAGAGCGTACGGTTTAATGATAATGCATTTGACCATTGAAAGTAGGCTAACACACACCAATGGAAAAAGAGCTGCTTGCTTACTCGCCACGGTGAGCGCGACAAACCAAAGTCCTGAAGCCATCGGAGCTGCCATCTCCTGTACGAGCCTCTCCGTCCACACTTACATCAACTGACAGATAACGATCGCGCCTTTACAGATCCATTTCCCCGCACACTACACGACAGTCCCTCCGATAAAAACAAACAGATCTGAATGCGCGACAATGAGGAATCCAGGCTTGTTATGCGCTCGGGTTGCGGAAATACGAGCGTGTCTTACGCCCGAAGAGTTGTTCGGTTCCCTTTCAGTGATAATCACCCACAAACACGTGCGTAATGATAAAATATCTATGGGATTTTCTTTTCTGCACGCGAATTGACTCACGCGCTCTCGGCTGTTGTGGGCTTCTCTTGCGCGCGCGGGAGACTTGGCGTCCGCGAGTGCAATCAAGTCATGAACTTATGAGAAAACAAGGCTTCTACAACTTAAATAAATGTCACAGTCCCACGGGCATATTATTAAATAACGTTTTAACAATCCGTTTGGTTTCCCCATATGTCCAATGTCAGCTATTTTAATGTCGCTTTAAATATTATTTTAAAGCATTTTAGAGAGAGAAAGTGTTGGTGGCATAGCGTGGTAATATAAGATATGATAATTACAGGCTCAACTGCACATGGTTAAAAGGACTGTAAATTGCCACTGTGTCTTGCATGGGCAATTGGCTAGGTGTGCGTCACGAGGGAGGAGAGTTTACTGGTTGTGTGTTCTGCACCATGAAGCATAATACAACAGTTCATTAAACAGGCTACACATTTACACTAGTAGGTTGTTCACTTCGTGTACACTTTGCCACATTATGGGAGACCCTGGCATTACAAAAAATGTTGGTTTTGTACATTGTACGCCCTCCAAACTTTCCAATTTCATCATATTTTTAGCTATATCTGCTGAGTAAACCTGTGAATACCATAAAACCACAACGTCATACATTCAGACAGGAGTCAACTAATAAAGATATATTTTGAACTAAAAGGTACTTGTATGTGCAGTTCAATATTTTTCAGTTATTTTTGCCGTTTCATTCCTGCATTTCATAATTGTTTTCACTTTTAAATGTTGCTGAATAGCCTATAATAGACTGTTTCATAGCAGGTTGTTTTAGTGACAACTTGCCCCATGTAGTGCGACTATAGTTAACATGTCAAATTAACAGCATCGTTTTTGTGGCCAGGAAATAGTCCCACAAACTGTAACCAAGACTTTAATATATGGGTCAATGACAAATGTTATGATATTTAAGATATAAAAAATATATATCATTAAGCAAAAGAGTTTTAAAATGCATTTACCGGTATGTCCAAAAAATGTATGGTGTTGATTCATATTGGTTTTCACAGTTTTTAAGACAGCATTAATTCATTATTAAACAAGATTTCTAATTTTACCACCCAGAAATTGTCAGGTGGTGCGACCATATATTAATTTTTTTTTAAATTATATACACATACAATATACATATGAATTATTGTAAAATGCATATCACCTGGTAAATTCCCTTTCCCTTTTCTAAGTATTGCCCTTTTTTGTCCAATTCATATAAATGGACACTTCTCTATGTGTTCAGAACACAATTTTCCATAAGGAGTTTTTATGTTGTTGTTTTATTTGTATTATTATTTGTATACATTATATAATGGTTTACATTTATATTTCTTCATTTTGCAATTGCAGTGGGAATTGATACTTTTAAATGTAAATTTGCTGGTCGCACCACCTGACATTTTAGGTCTTTGAAACACCACAACTCAAAACGTCAATTGAATTTTAAGTATCTTATAAAGGAAAATATATTAGATCAATTTGATATGTGACATGTATTTTTATTTTTAGGAAAATAAATGAATTCGGACACAAAAAATACATGTTATGTCATTGACCCACATGCCACTATAGAAACTGACTTTTAGAATCAAACCTCAGAAATCAATGTAAAAGAGTCCCATTCCTTCCACAGTCACTTTCTCTAATGTCTTTGGTTCATTTATGTCTTCAGAGTGTCAAGTTCAGAATGAGGGGAGCTTATTGCAATTCACTGCAGTTTCTCATAAAGTAGCTGCTCACTTCAAAAGATAAATATATTGCTAGAAAAGCATTGTTTCCTTAATTAACTTTCAATGAACTTAATTAACCATGAAAACCCCAATCATGGACGCAAATTAATCTTTCACACCCATCCCCGCATAAAATCTCATGGGGAAAGACATCACTCAAAACGGCGCAAAGCAGTGGACCCTCCAGGCGAGGTATAAAGCAGAGAGAGACCTGACGTTATAGTCCTGGCACCGGAAAAAAATAGACTCTTGTCCTTCCACTAACCCTGTGCAGTGTGAGAGAAATCAAGAAAGCATGATAAGAATGAAAGAAAGGACAAGGGAGATTTGTTTGTGTGGAGCCAAAAGGACGCTTTAAGGTCAGTGTTTCTACAAAGCGGCTATGGATCTTTAAACTCCCAAAGCCGTTCATGCATGCACAAAAATTTCCGCACACAAACATGTACATGCTCAAGGCTCTCTCACTCAGCCATGCCCAAATGTTACAGCCATTAGTGTTGGGCAAATGGCTGTTAATTTAATTTAGCCTGAGTGAAAGAGGACCTCACATAATGTTACCTGATAAAATACACAAACAATTCACAATATTGATTTCAGCACAGCCTTTCTATTGTTTAAAGACATATATCTGCAATATCTTTTCTGAGCCCGACTGCATGTTAACAAAGTGCAGTAACATTTTGTTTAAAGTAGGCATGAAACAGTGACATGAGGGAAATGGCTTCTCGAACAAGAAAAAACCAATGTAGGACGGGACTCGATTTTGTCCAATGGGAATTGATTGAATCATTGTGGTTTGCTGTTGCTGTGATATAATAATGTGAGTGACAGGTTGTAAATGCATACGCATCTGCATACACATACCTACACAGACATTCACTGCTATATTGCCCTTTACTGGCTGTCTGCACAGCCATCCCTCTCATGCTCCAATTCCCACAATGTATTTAAATCCAGTATAAAGATTTAAAAGCTAACTGACATTAGCTCACCATTCGGGGTGCCTTATGTTTACACATCAAAAGCACTGAACTTAACCTACCACATATCCAGGATAAACCACTTAACTCTTCAGCATCTGTTGGCTGATGGTTACTCGCTTCAGTCATCTGATCTCCAGCAGGTGAAATTTGCTCCATTCATTCTCTGCTTGGGCCGAAACACTACCTAAATGCATCAATCTGAGAGAGAGAAAAAAAGTATATGTAAAATATCTGAACAAAATATGAACAATATTGATCATAAAGCATATAGGAACATTTTAAATAAATAAATACTCACTTACTTAGGCTATATACTTGCTTAAAAAACCGAACTGAACAATGTCAATGATTATTGCACTTTAAAAGTTCATTCCTCACTTTTAATCTTGTGATGAGGCTTGTATAACCAGGCCAATCCTTTACCAGCCGTCGATCACCATTCCATCAAGAGAATCCCATGCTAGCCTCCTTCTTTTGTAGTGAGCTAAAACATACCACGTGTAAGATCTGCTAATAATAACCAAACCATGGCTTGTGTAAAATGTGCTTCATTTGGAAAACTGCTACAGGAATTATGAAAGACACAGGGAAAGGCAAAATCTGCCTTAAGAGGGATAAAAACAACATATTGTGCTTTCACGAAGAAGACGCATTCTGCCCAATCCATTAGTAATTCGTTTAATTTGCACACATTAGGTGTTTACTTGTGCATTGCGTGGCATATTCACGTTTTTGCCCTATAGTGCCATCTTGTGGTGAAAAGTTGTTAAACCGTCACTGACCAAAACTTCCTTCCCAGAAAAAAATATTTGTCATTTCCAAGATAGTGTGGAGATAATCAAGTTTTGTATTGTCTAGGAAATCAAGGATTTAGATTTTGTTCTTAACATAGGCCTACTGCTGTCGATGCTTTAAATTTAACCAGTGCACTGCCTTACATTTTAAGTACAATCAACTTGGATGTTTAAGTAAATTCAACTTAAATGACATTAAACTGACTTGTGTTGAATCTTGTATAACTTATTAAAATTGCTTGACTTATTTTGATGCGTTAAAGCAATGTAAAAACATGTTGTCTTAACTTATTGATTGCATCATTGTTTACAGTGTGGGATCATTAGGTTAACTGAGTAAATATCAATGAAACTTGTTTAAGACAAGAAAGCTCTTAAGTTGATTTCACTTTTGGATAAGTATGCTCATTTGCAAAAGCCCCGTCATTCATTTATTTGTTTGTTAGTCCTTCTCCATAGTTCGAATGCTCAGCTCAACCGGATCGAGGGAGAGGATTTATTTATCTTTGTGATGATAGCCTATGCCTTTTTTGTTTGTTAATTTTTGAAGCATTTGATTAATGATTCCAATCAAATATATAACATTATAAACAATCCAAGTAACACAAAATACCAACTGCATCATGCATTGATAAAACTTGTTGTGTGTATACTTTGTTTTACTGCTGGTTCTACAATGACTAGTTTACTGCATGGACTCTTTAGAGAAGTTTTGGCCTTTTGTAAAAAGGAGAAAACGCTGTAATCGAGGTATTTTGTTGAAACCTGTTCTTACCAGTGTGTTGAGGCTTTATATGCATTTCCAAGTGTTTAAGTTTAATCGGAATTGTACCAAGCGGAGAACAATATTTTTTTTCTGTTGCATATTTTTTATTTCTTTCTCTTTTTTTAACCTCCTGTGCCACTGTCCATGTACGAGGACATAATATTTTAGTGAATTTCTCTGACACCATATGTCACGAGGACAACAACTTCTCCTTGGTCTTAAAAAAATGACTGAATGATCAAATGGAAATATGATCATATTTTGTAATATTGTGTACATTTTCTAATTGTTTGTTATAAATCAACATCTCTGTAAAATGTTATGGGGTTTCTAATCAAAATATGACTTTCTGTTACAAAACAGGGCACTGATTTGTCCCCTGTAGATGACACCAAATCATGTTTATCAGGCATTTTGGGAGACAACGAATATGGAAAGAAATTACATATCTATGTTCCTATAAAATATTAGATATTATTATGAAAATGTTGCCAACTATTATTCCCTTTATTACACTTCTTTTTTCATTACATTACCCATATCAATTCATTCCGTTATATCTTTCATGACTGAGAATCATCGTTTGAAACCTGAAAATTGATTGGATGAAAAAAAAAATCCATCGTTTTTGACTATATAGGCTATGTCACTTTATTTATTTTTCAACGGAGTCCTTGTCCACATACGAGTAAAATGTCGTTTTTCACACAAAAAAAATCAATTGTTTCGTAATGACATGGGGAAAAAAATACTAAATTCAAAATACTTTGTTTTCCTGGGTCTTAAAATGTCCATTTTAATGTTATATTTATACTTTCCCAGACTATATCCCAGTCCTTTATCTTGGTATCAGGACTTCCTGTCGGGAAAAGACGCCACAGCACAATCCTCACCTAAACAAAACTTTACCAACTCACACTCCAATCCGCAACTTTTCCTCCAGCACTCTCCATCGAAAAATCCTGTCGACAGCCAGATCCGCTGGGGAAACAAAAGCAGAAAAATGTCCCCTCCATCCGAACGTTTGCAAACCAAACCCGTGATAACGTGTCTGAAGACATTTCTCATCTCGTACAGTCTGATTTTCTGGGTGAGTTTGTGTTTTCATCAGGTTTGCGTTAGCTTGAAGCGGCTATCCGCACAGCTAACTCACTCTGAACAATGGGCTCAGCCAACTAACAGTTCTTACTCTTAGTTTGATCCTAATTTAGACTAACTACACACGTTTTCTTTTTACAAAAAACAGATGCCATTTTAGGTTTCATTTAACGTTAGTTTTGATTAGCAAAAGACTGCATAAAAGACGACCTTTTATTGTGACCGGCTTGTTTAAGATGTGTCGATTAATTTAATGTTTTTCCTGCATTTTATGTTCAATATAACAAAAGTGAAAGGAAAACATAATTTTTAGGATACACTTTTTAATTTACTCCAGAGGAAGACCAATGTTTTCAACTTTTCAGCCTTTTTGTACTTGGGGAGAGTCACAGCTGTTTTGACGATTTTCAAAAAATATTGATCTATTCAGAGATTCAATCAAGAAACTGATATGAATAGTTCATCAAACGTGGCCTAAATGTGTGCAAAGTCCAATCCAGCACGTTTACTCCGACTATTTATTGCTATTCAGTGATTTTCAGCAGGCAGGGGACAGATGGTCATGTTTATAACCTCTGCTGAGATAGGAAAGTGGATCAAGAAAAGTAACGTAATAGTCTTACACTTAAACTCAATCAGTTGCTTATGGTCGAAAATGTACCTCTCTTTTACATGCATTATATCACTATACTTTATCCACATACATAAAGTATATTCACATTAAGCAACTATACACTATCAATTCTCAAGTGCTTGATTGTTTATCTTAACAAAATATACTATATCATCACACACCTATTGTAAAGTTGAGTATACAAGTATCCAACACACAATATATTAACATAACGCAATGTATTGTTTATACTGTCGCAAAGTGAATAACCATATTTAGGTCCAGCTTTAGTCTGCTAAATGTGACATTAAGATATTATAAACATCAACATTATGATTTTTATGTAAAGCCACTTTAAAGGGATGTATAGCCCTATTGTGAAAAGCACTAGCCTCCCCCCACTCACACCAAAAAAATGGACTTGACTTTTTTTATTTATGTTGACCAGTTTCTAAATAGGTCAAGGCTTATATTTGCTGGGTACTTGAGCATTCCCAGATTCCCTTATTTTTAATGCGCAACTGTCCGAGTTTTGAAGCTGATGTGTAATTACAGTGTAAAGAATCAGGGTGGGCAAGACACTTGCTGTAATCCCTCAGGCAAATCCATAAACATTTTGAATATGTCTAAGAGTTTTTAACTTTCCTTGTAGTTCACAGGAGTGATCCTGTTGGCTGTTGGTGTATGGGGAAAGGTTAATTTGGAGTTTGACCTCCTTCTGAGTTCACACAAGGGCACTAATGCACCATATGTCCTCATTGGGACCGGAGCCATCATCATCATCTTCGGATTGTTCGGTTGCTTCGCAACCTGCCGTGGAAGTCCATGGATGCTAAAACTGGTAAGTTCTGAAAAAAATTTAGTTAAAGCACATTTTATAAATAGGGTACACTTTTATGGTTTATGTGACAATCCTCTTATATGACATAAAATTGGCCTATCAAGAAAACTGCACCTTAAAATGGTCATTTCAGCCTACAAACCTGTTTAAAAAACATTTTCTTTAATTTATGAGAGTTTTTTACTACAGATCTTAGATTGTAAAAAAAGATGGGCGATGGTTCTCCACTTCCTTGCACTGTACAAAAATGAAGGCAAAACATTCCAGAAATTACCATTGACATCTTGTACCGATTACATCATTTGGTGCCTGTGTCTGCAGTGTAGTGATCCTGAGGTGGAGCCGTGGTATCAAGGGGCCTCACTTCTCAATCATTATATGGAGAGGGTGGGGTTTAATGACCTATACTGCAGCCAACCACCAGGGGGCGATCAAAATGTTTTGGCTTCACTTTTCCAAGGTGTATATGACATTCTTCTTTCAGACGAATAAAATCGGAGTTATATTACAAAAGTCCAGGCTAATCCAAGCATTAGAATTGAATTTATAATTGCTCTGTTTTTGAAAACCATAAAAATATCTGAAATCTGTCCATCAAATAACGTGCTCCACGCGGCTCCGGTGTGTTAATAAAGGCCTTCTGAAGTGAATCGACGCGTTTGTGTAAGAAAAAATACTTTATAAAGTAAACGTTTGGCCGACCGCCTCCCTGTTCAATATATGGAAAAATTGTTGAAAGTTCCCCTGCCGATCGAAAGACTAACGCGACCAGGTATAGGCTCGTCATGACGTTCACTTTCAACATTCAACACTTTTCCACAGAACGTGGTCGGCCGAAAGTTTACTTGACAAAGTTTTAAATAAGGATATTTTTCTAACACAAACGCATCGATTCGCTTCAGAAGGCCTTTATTAACACCCTGGAGCCACGTGGAGCATGTTATTTGACGGACAGATGTATTTTTTATGGACTTCAAAAACAGAGCAATTATAAATCCAATTCTAATGCTTGGATTAGCCTGGACTTTTGTAATATAACTCCTATTTTATTTGTCTGAAATAATTGTCTACCGTATTTCCTCAAATAAAAGCCTGTAGTCAATTAAACGCCGGGCCTCTGATAGTGGCCGGGGGCGTGGCCAGCACGAACAAATTAAGGCCGGGGGGAAATTATTTCCTTTCATTTAATGTGCATTCAAGTTCAGGGTAATGTACAGTAGGGTTGTGCCGTGCCGAAGGAGCGAAACCATCGTGGCCATCGCCCCCCGCTGGGAGTCTTGCGAGTGCGACGCACACTAATCCTGGTCTCTTCTGCTATTTTAAATACTGTAGTCTATGAGAGATGTGACGTGTGTTAGTCTGTGAAAGCTACACAAATGATCTGGACAATCTCTTAGCCTCTTGTCTTTTTTACACATCTTACTCTGCATTTAACTTAAACTATTTTATTTTGTACAAGAAAACAGCATAGGCTTCAAAATAAATTATGTTATTGAAATATTGTAAAGTGGCCATTTGAACTACTCGAACAAACATTTAAAAAACAATATGCAAAATCTAAATTGAATAGCTCCATAACGGATTGAGAAAAGTGCGCGCATTAGTTGGGTTAGAAAAATAACGAAATTATAGGGGTTTTTTTTTTAAGTTGAAAATAATATTTATGTAAAGAGATATATATTAAAATAAAAAGTGCTTAAAGGAACACAACTCTTCTTAAGTGAGAGGAAGCTTTTTTCCTCACGTGGAATATAGAAAGCACATTAGTTGGGTTAGTAAAATAACAAAATTATAGAGTTTATATCGAGTCTATAAAACACGAAAGAACAACAAATATATCACAAAAGTACATTTCATTTTGTATAAATTGTATCTTAATTTTAATCTATGTTTTATCAACCAAATTGCCCGGATTTAATAAATAACAAGCAAATGACAGACAATGACATGAGGTGGAGGCACAGCGCCGGCTTAAATGAACTACTAGAAAAGGGAAAACTTTAGTCAGGGGCAGCCCTTACTATTTATTTCAGATAGGCCTATATTTGATCCAGCAGGTCACAAAGGGATTTCTGGGTTGAGCGCGCGGCACTGAGCGGAAAGAGCTTCAGAAATGAGCAGAATCTCCAGAACGGCGCTCTCGCTCTGGAGGAAATATTACCGCTCTTTCAACGCATACACCGCACCACAATATGACCTCATGTATGTGTTAAAAACTGTTAAAATTCAACTTATAAATAATACTTTTTAATGGGCCACTTAAAATGTTTATTACAAATAAATTATTAAATTATAAAAATGAATAAAATGAACAAAAAATTGCATTGCATTTGCAATCCTTTGAAACCACCCCACTTCCCGCGCCCCTGATCATATCTGTCCTCTGGAACGCTATCGCTTTTCATTTAAAACGGTTTATTTAAAACAATTATTTTTTCAAATAGATGGAATTAGAAATACAGGCCTGCCCCTATTAAAAGCCTGCTTCAAATAAAAGCCGGTGACCTTCTGCAGTTCAGGTAAATAAAGGCCCCGGCTTTTATTTGAGGAAATACGGTATTTAACTTTGGTGAAAATGTCAAGCCTCATATAAAGTTAATAGAAAGTCAAATGTCTTTAGTATTTAGTTTGATGATTGACATTTTCTGAATGATCTGAATATTATTTTTTTTCTATCCTATTCGTTGAAAGTGCATTGTGTTTTCAATCAACATTTTTGCCCTAATTGTTTTCAAGTATGTTCCCTTTCTCTCCTCTCTTGTAGTATGCCATGTTCCTGATACTTGTGTTCTTAGCTGAACTAGTGGCAGGAATATCTGGCTTTATTTTCAGACATGAGGTAATTTTATTTTATTTGATTGATTTTTACTTTACATAAAGTATTCATATTCTATATAATAATTGTACTCTTTTTAGATTAAAGCAGTTCTTCAAGATGTCTATAGAAACGCTGAATTAGCCTACAGTGGTTCAGGCACTGAAGATCTGGACAGGGTCCAGAGAACAGTATGTATTTTCTTTTTACTGGATGCAGTACAAAATTAGGAATGATGCCGTTGAAATTAGAAATGAGGAATGATGATACATTTGTGAGATATAAGGTCACAATGACAAGAAATAGTCCGAATTACCTTTTTTACACTGAGGTGGAAACAGGTTTTTATATTAATGTGATTTGAAAAACCCTAAAGCTGTATCTTTTGCTTTTTTAAAAAGGAAAATCTTTCTCAAATATATTAAAATAAGTAGTAAGCAGTAATGTGAGGTTAGACTTCTTAATGCTACATCTGGTAAAATCTTTTTACCACCTACTATTTGTGTATTGTGTTAAAAGCGTGAAAAATCGTACAAACGATATATTTGTGATAGTTATTACTACATGAATATACACACTATAAACAGCATTTCTTTGGAATGTATGGCACTGATTTAATAGGACAACAGACATGATTGATAAGAGAGAACCAATACAGGGTCCCCGCGGGATATTAAAAAGTCTTAAATGTCTTTAAATTCAAAATCTAAATTTTAAGGCCTTAAAAGTCTTAAATTCGCTGAAGTATTGAGTTCTAGGTCTTAAATAATTTTAAACGGGTCTTAATTTTCCTAAGTCCATGTAACGCTACTCCATTGCTCATTGAAATGCCCCCGCAATGTTTTAGAGAGAGAGAGAGAGAGAGAGAGAGAGAGAGAGAGAGAGAGAGAGAGAGAGAGAGAGAGAGAGAGAGAGAGAGAGAGAGAGAGAGAGAGAGAGAGAGAGAGAGAGAGAGAGAGAGAGAGAGAGAGAGAGAGAGAGAGAGAGAGAGAGTGTGTGTGTGTGTGTGTGTTGTTAGTTCGTTTTTTCGCTAGTGAGAGACCAACATGCATCTTATATAGCAGCCAATCAGCTTTCATGTTATTGGCGCGAGGCTCTTTCTGATTGTACCACAGACGCATCAAACGGATTTTATTCTTCAGCTTCAGTTCTCCAGTTCTTCCAGTTCACGCGATCGTGATAGCAAAGGCGAATCTTTCTCACCTGCCATCTCGTATAATGACCAAATAAAAGTTTGATATGCCCGATAGCACTAAACAAAGAGTTTAAAAAGCAGTGAAAACCCCGAACTCATTCGCTACTGACACACGGACTGATGTCAGACTGGCCGCGGATTCTGCAGGCGTTTGCCGCCGGTCAGCGCTCGCGCGAGTGAACCGAATCTAGGCATATTCATACATATCCATATCTATGGGCTCATCATTACTGTAGGTCTTAAAGTGAAAGCAACCCAATATAGCCGAGCCTATACCCCCTCCTGCCTGTGTCGTTAGTATTAATCAAACAACAACAACGGGGAAAAACAAACAGTAGCCCTAAACTTAAAGCACTGTTTGTATCTGTATATTTAAGTTGTATTTATTTGTCCTATTGTCAAACAAGATTCATGCATTTTGTTTGTTTTATTGCCATGTGTGACTATTGTGCATCTAATATAATGATATGGTAAAATGTGGCATCCTAATTATGAAAAAAAAAGAAACATGCACATTTCTGAAAATGACCATCACAAAATCAGTAATTTTGATCTCACAAAAAATGTATATACATACACACACACTACCGGTCAAAAGTTTGAGAACGGTTCGATTTTTAAAATGTTTTTTAAAGAAGTCTCTCCTGCTCACCGAGGCTGCATTTATTTGATCCAAAATACAGCAAAGACAGTATTATTGTGAATATGTTATTTTATTTTTTTATTTAAAATAACTATATTTCAATATATATCTTAAATAGAATTTATTTCTGTGATTCAAAGCTGAATTTTCAGCATCATTGCTCCAGGCTTTAGAGTCACATAATCCTTCAGAAATCTTTTTTTTTTTTTTTTTACTTTTTTTTATCCATCAAAGAATCCCAAAAAAAATGTTTTACACAACTGTGTTCAACACTGATAATAAACATAAATGTTTGTTGATCATCAGATCCTCATATGAGAATGATTAGTGATTTAGTGAAGGATCATGTGACACTGAAGACTGGAGTAATGATGTTAAATTCAGCTTTGATCACAGGAATAAATGACACTTTACTATATATTCACATAGAAAACAGTCACAACAGAACTGTCACAATATTACAGCTTTTTGTATTTTTAATAACATAAATGCAGCATTGGTGAGCAGAATGTAAAAACATTTAAAAATTACCTTACCGTTCTCAGACTTTAGACCGGTAGTGTGTTTGTATATTAATCCTGGTGGGATTGAGCTATGAGGAAGTGCAAGATTACTAATACTTTGTTCAATTTGAATAAATTAATTTGCTTTGCAAGTAATTTTGTGATTCTGCATTTCCTTTTGTACGTTTTTTTTTTTTTAAATTGCGTGATATAGGTCTTAAATTTAATTCATAATGGTCTTGAAAAGGTCTTAAAAAGTCTTAAATTTGACTTGGTGAAACCTGCAGATACCCTGCCAATATATAGTCTACACATGAGTTATGTCTGATTGTGAAATAAGGGTGTGAAAGTGTTTTTGCGCATTCTGGACTCATGAGTGAACCTCACTCCATAATGAAAAAGTTTAGAGCACATTTATTGTGCTTTTTATAAAAGTGACAACCACAATGCACAATCTTGAATTTGGACTGGTCTTATCTGACCGATACCCCATCCAACAAAAAAGGTCCATATCGGTTTGGCGCATCCCTATACAAAACATCAGGATTACATAAAACTTCACTAATCCGCTTAAATGTTTTGAGGATGGTAATTCAATATTTTGTTCTTTGTAGCTGCAATGCTGTGGAGAGAAGAACTACACCAGCTGGGAAAACACTGAATACTTCAAAAAAGAGGGCATCCCCAACAGCTGCTGTAACATGACTGCTGGTGGAAACTGCACTTCTGCAGAGCTTAAGGATCTGAAATTGGCGGCATCAGTGGTATATCAACGGGTAAGAACTGTTTTTGAACACTCCCAAATCAAGCATTATTTATAATTCTGGAATTAAAAAAAAAAAATCTTCCTCTTGTTAGGGTTGCTTCGCTCTGATGACTATAACAATGGAGGCCAATCTTGGAATTATTGCTGGAATTTCTTTTGGAATTGCATTCTTCCAGGTATTTCTCATGCCCAGTTTTTTATGTTTCTGCTCTGTAATGCACCTAATAATGTATTGTATTCGCCATTCAATTCCTCAGATCATTGGGATATTCTTGGCATGCTGCCTGTCTCGCTATATCACCAACAACCAATATGAGATGGTGTAGTGATTCTTCCCAACAGGTATTTTTTTTTAAATGGCGCAATTTTGTGTTCTATTACATGGCATTTAATGAATATTTTCATTGAGGAACTCTTTCTGTTTACAGGGTATCATCTGAAGATCACAGAGGGCTGAATCTGACACAAAGGGAACCCATTTCGTCTCAGTGTTTTGTGTGTGTGCCTTAGCTAAACATTTCATTTTAGAGTATTTCCGAATGCTTTTTTTAAAGAATATTTCTTGTTAGTAATTAAATTGAAGGGAAAGAACCCATTCCAAAGGGATAAGATTGTTTTGCCAGAGTGTAAATATAATAGCGGTTAGAAGTTTGTAGAAAGTGCATACGTTTAGCCAGTGTTAAACCAGGAACACAGTCGGTTATGCAGGAAACAGTGTACTGTACACCTCAAATTTTGTTTCATTGGAATTAACACATGCTAAAACTTTGCAACTAGTAAAATCGTTCGTAACTTTTCTTGCATGCAACCGTAAAAGTTAATTGAAAATGACCTGACAGTAATTTGGGACATTAAGGTGTTATCCACTTAACATGTTACACGTGGGGTTCTGTTTGTCATCACCGGTTCATTTTCAAGAACTAGTTTTAATACATGTATGTCCATTTCTTTTTGGATTGTTTCTTTGAAAATGATGTGGTTATTTGCAATTTCTTTGAAGTCTTTATTAATGTAGCAGTGATAGTGTTAATTATAAGGTTGTTGAAGGTCATGGCTGTAATGTGCTGAACAGAAAATGTGTCGTGTCTCTTTAACTTTATCTATGAAATGTGAAATCTGTTATCGCTCCGGTTGATCAGGTAACAATATTTAACATGTACATAACAAAGCTACAACTATCAACATTATCCATGCCGGGGTTGCAATTATTTGTAACATCCTTGCGTTTGTAAGGAAAAAAAGGTGGTGTATGTTGGAAACTGTATTCTTTACTCTTCTGTCAGCATATTCATGCTTATTCATTTTTGTCATAAGACAGATAAACCACCCTTTGTGCTTTGTCAGCATGTGGTTTATTGTTGACCATGTGCACATTTATATCTTTTTAAGACAACATATTCAACAGCCGGTGATTCTTTGTTGTTTTTTTGCAAATTGTAAAATGCGTAGGAATAATAAACTGTTTTAAATGCACTTAAGAACCACCAGATGGCGTTATTGGTTTATTTATACACGTATACTTAGCAAACCTGTGTCAAAACAAAAATATGACTAATAAGAAAAAGACATGCGTAGTATTACTATCACTAGTCATTGAAATGTAAAACTACTGTAGTAGTTGAAAAAATTGTTGATATACGACATTATTGATACGACACTCTCTGTTCGACTATACTTACTTGGAAAATAGTTTGTGGGTTATCTCACGGTTTCACAGACAAGGCTTAAACCTTTTCCCAGACTATAATGCTTATTTTGAGCTGTTTTAAATTAAATCAAATTACACTGTCATGTCTTAAATTAAATCAGGGCCATTTTGTCTCAAGATACACACCAGTATTATTATTTTTTTTTTCTAAGGCGTGTTTATAAATGTTACTTAAATGTCCTAATTGAACAAAGGCGTAATCCTGGCTTAACCTAAACCCTCTCTGTGAAACTGTTAACTGCGTTGAGTGAAGAAAATTCTGTTACTGACCTCCATGTAAAGAGGTTGTATTTTTTAAAAGATACCGACAGAGATGGATGCGGCTGAAAATCGTGCGCTTGATTGGTCCGATGGCCTGTCAATCACTTGTATATCTGTAGCTCATTGGACATGACTCTTCCCCGCCTGACGTCAACAGTATAAAGTTTGTCGGTCTCCCCCTGCGTCCACAGAAGAAGGAGACTTTCTTCTTAGCAGGGACGATAGAAAGTGTCGGTGACTTCATCAATCTTTTGCAGTTTATTTTCGGGTTGTACCAGTCAAGTACCAGCTTTCATCCAGGTCAGTCATTTGCATTTAAGCTCTGCTTTAGCTTTATTGCGTGTCATTGCAAGGTCAGGTGAAGCGATGTCTCGTGTAAACTTGAAACGCTAGGTTCTCTAGTAACGGCACTGTTCTGCACGCTTACCGGTTTAATATCAAAGTCACACGTTTAATGTTTGGCGTCGTTTTGATGTTATTCGGTTGCTGGTGGTCTTGTAAAGAGACGGTGCAGTATACCCACCTGCACCAGCGACGCGAGAAACTAAACCCGTGTGCGCAAATCGTTTCACGGTAGAACCGCTCAAACCCGGAACGAAATGGTCGCTGTTGATCTGCCTGAGTGTTTCTCTGGTGAACTTCTTAAACCGAAAAATACGTGGCGTTGGTATCATTAAATTGTATCGTTTTAAAACGTTTAACGCCCTCTTGCTGGCACGGAAATACATTCGCATTTAAAATAATGCAAGTTATAATTCATATTTCGAGCTGCAACAGGCTGAACTGTGAACCGTTAAACTACAATAACGCCCTTAAATGTGCCAAATGGCTTATTTGGCGTTTTTATAGCGTGTAATGTGCAGTACCGGGACCATATGTCATGCCGTGACTTCCTTATGACGTAAAAGAACGAATTCAGCACATTCGTCGATTTATAATGGTTTTAGTTGCACCTGTTGTGTAAGATTAAACTGCGTTTTGAAGTAATGAATGTTTCCCATTTTAATTTCAGCTTTGCCATGATGCAGCTCAGCAACGACACGCACTGCAACAAGCACTCACTGCTCAACGTCATGAACCGGTTCATCGCTGCTGCCAACAACATGGACGAGACTATCATGGTGCCAAGCTTGCTGCGGGACGTGCCACTGGAGGACCAGGGCAGCCAAGCCTCCGTTAGCCACAACAACAACGAGCCCCCTTTCCCCAGCAAACAGAGGGACATGTATGAGCACTACCTGCTGCTGAAGTCCCTTAAGAATGACATGGAATGGGGCCTACTGAAGAGGGAGATGAGTGGTGGTGCCAGCTTCCTAGAGATGGCCGTGAAGCAAGAAGAGCTGCCACAGGTGAACGGAGGTGCGGAAGAGGAGGGCTCCGACCTGGAGGGCCAGTTCCACTACCACCTCCATGGACTGTTTGCCGTTCTGTCCAAGCTCACGGTCCAGGCTGACCATCTCACAAATCGTTACAAGAGAGAAATTGGCGGAGGTAGCCTTTTGCGATAGGGTTGATTCGTTTAAATCTAATATATGGACACTTTGTGAACTGTTGGACTGGGAAACGAATGTGCAGCAGTGGACCTAAAGGGCTCTAGATTCCCCCTCTGCCATCAAAAGGTTTTTGTGCCCAAATTAGTTGGCATGACTTGGCAGTCTCTGGTGCTTTCAGGATGTTTCCTCTGGAAGTTAAAGGGCTATGAGAGAATTTTAAACTGCCCTTTTCAGCAGAATGAATCCATTCCAGATAGACTCGAGTTAGGGTTTTGTCTCTTTAAATCTCTGTATGCCAAGTCGGCAAGCCCTTGACATTTGTCATTTGAAGCTTTAGAAGAATGTGAATGCTGGTTATTCAATTCTTGATATTAGCCAACCAATGCCTTTTTTAATGAGGGGATTTTTATGCATTAATGCTGCTCTTGTGCACTTGTCCATGTGTAATGGCGTGCCTTCGGTCTTTTCCCACTTGTACTGTTCAAGTATGTGTGCTTGTCATGCGTTGTATCCTTTTGAACAGGACCCATATTCTGAGTCTGTAACGCCACTTTTTTTTTTTTTTTTTGTTCTAAAAGATTTCACGTTTTATATTGTGCGGTAATGTTATATATAGTGACTTATAAATAAAGCATTAACTTAACTGGCCTCTCTGCACTGTCTTTTTCCTTTGTCTTTCTCTTAAGTGCAATAAGATGCCAACGTTTCCCAGCGGGCTGGGTCAAATATCTAATCCTGAATAGAGCTAGTGAGTGTCTGCTAATCTGGTTTCGTAAGAGTTGCATTGTGTGACTGTTTTTACAAAGGCATGTTTGAGCTTGCTTTTATTACAAAGGTGTTCGCAATGGCTTGAGGGGGGCAGTTGCCCAAAATAAAAATTTGCATCTTCTGCAAAACGTGTAAAATGAGTAGACTTTTTTTTATTGTTTATTTTTTTTTATGGGTATAACCATCTTTCTCTAACATCTAAAGTCAAACACCTTCATAGCTACATGAAGGTAAGAATTTTTGGCCAAAGTATCCATTTTCTGAAGTTTTAACTCCCCTTTTAAAATTAACGAAGACTGGCTAAAACAGATGGTTCCATAAAACATGACATAATTCTTATCTGTTCAAAGTGTATTAGACCCATAAAAAGTCTGAATGAGATTTAAAAGGTTATGAACTGATAATCTATTTTGGACTATATCTGAATTTAAACCTCAAAAGATGTAGGCCTGGTTTCACAGATGGGGCTTCGATTAAGCCAGAATTAGACCTTAGTGCAATTAGCTTTTGTTAACATCCCTTAAAAAGCATTACTTGTGTTCATCTCTAGACAAAACGATGACTTCCAGTTAAAATGGATCAGGCATGCATTTTAGTCTGAGTCTGATGCATTTTATATTCCTGGCTTTATTCTGTGTGAATGAATATTGATAATCTGATTTTGAGAACCAAAACCCTCTCACTTAAGTTGTTTTTCATCTGATACCAAACATTCACTGAACAATGCAATTCTCGAACCACCCAAGCCGCAGCCAAGTAATATAGGTGGACGGAAACAGAGATTAGACAAAAGCAAAGCACATAAGTGAATCGCCGCATTATACCACATATAGCTACAGAGGACATTATGGTATGTCAGACCGAATGTATTCCAACGATCTGACCATTCATGTGAAATAGGTCAGTGTGAGACGCACACACTGGGCCAGGCGGTCAAAGGAACAAATCTGCATGATGCATAGCAACTAAATGAGGGATTTGCAGCTGTCTTAAAAGGCTTGAGGCTTCAACAAACATTTAGCAAAAATAAAAACAAAACATTTCTCATTTCATTCCTCACAAAGCATATATACAGGATCCACACATGTAAGAGTGCAAAGGTTATCGCTAGGTTGTCAGGCTATTCTCTCACTGTATTGCTAAAGCATTTCTAATTCTTACAGAAAATCAACATATGTACATACATTAGATAAATATAATAATAAATATTTATATATACACACTTTTTTTTTTTAAAGTAAAAACAAACATTTAGAATTCTAGGAACAGTTTAGAATTCGGGTGTGTGTGAGAGCATCACTGATTGGTCGACTCCTCCCTCTTTTTGTGGCAGGCATTAATGTATCTTGCTGCTAGTGGGATTCAATCTCTTTTTTCACCTAATAAATATTGAAGTTTTGTTTTATAGTTTAATTTTACGAAGTCGGGGCAAAGTATTTTGAATTCTGGATAAAAAGTGTTTCTGATTTGTTCATAGTTTGGGCAGCTGGTGAGGAAGTGTGTCTCTGTCTCCACTTCTCCAGCGGTACAGTACGGGCAGATGCGGCTCTCTCTGGGCAGCCAGTTCTGTCTGTATCTGCCCGTCTCTACGGTCAGTGTGTGATTGCTCAGTCTGTACCTCGTCATTCTTCTTCTGAACTCACAGTTTTTCACTGCGCTCAGGTATTCTGCTGTTGTGTAGCTTCTGTTTAGGGCCAAATAACATTCCAGTTTACTTTGTTTTTGTGTTGTTTCAGTCCAATAGGTGAAGTAATTTTCTCTTTGTGCTTTAATAATTTGATTGGGCCGAATTGTGTGGATGAGTGTGTGTGTGTCCTCAGGCTGGCAGTTGTTAGTGGTGTTAGTGTGTGTTTGCAGCCTCAGGATCAGCTGGATGAGGGGACTCTTATCAGAATTCACTTCATGGTTTTTAAGGGCTTTAAAATGATAAGAGTTGTGGTCAGTCATTTTTAGATGTTTCCAAAATTTGATGGCTCGTTTCTCAATGTGTATTAGTAGAGGGTATTGGCCTAATTCTGCCCTGCATGCGTTGTTCGGCGTGTTCCTCTGTACTCTCAGGATACTCTTACAGAACTCAGCATGCAGGGTTTCAATCGGATTTTTGTCCCATTTGTCGAATTCATGATTTAAGAGAGGACCCCAAACTTTACTGCCATATAGTGCATTCGGTTCAATCACTGATTGGGATATTTTGAGCCAGATTCTGATTGGTATTTCAAATTGAATTGATTTTTTGATGGCATAGAAATGTGAAATATACAAATAAAAATATACAAATTATATATATAATTTGCTTAAACAAGATTTATTTTGAATGTGCTGTTTGTAAAACAAACTGTTTTATCAGGGTCATGCTGCCGTGACAGATTGGCATGAAGATCATACGTCATAAAGGGACCCATAAAAGCATAAATCAGTTTCAAAATATTTGGCTGGATAATCAGCTCTTCCCCATGCCATGGTGCATTGAGCGACAACGTGATCAGGCAATCCAGACTTGGCCGGGCACATCTAGTCTGCTGGATGATATCTAACAGCTGCCCTTTGAGTGCTCCCGAGCATCTTGGAACCCGCAATGACTGGCATACAAGTGCGAGACGTGGCAGAATGTTTCATGTTCTCTGACTATAAGATTTATCATAAAGGTTAAACTTATTTAAAGGTGCAGTGTGTAGTATTTATGAGGATCTATTGACAGAAATGCAATATAATATGCATAACTATGTTTTCAGTGGTATAAAGACATTACCTAATGAACCAATATGTTTTTATTACCTTAGAATGAGCCATTTCTAACCCTAACCTACAGTAGCCCTAAACGGACAAACTGCTCTACAGAGCGCTATAGCTACTCCCTGCTGTCTCAGATGACTGTGCCGCTTGAAAATGTATACAGTGCACCTTTAAACTGTGATTTTTTTTATAATTAAAGGCTGACAACCAAAAACCTGCAAATAATTAATCGTTGATCAAAATTATACATATTTGTGGCAATATTTCACTACTAAATTTGTGTTCACTCAATAAAACACATTAAATATTTGCAAGAAAACAAATCCATAAACCATTAAACAAGAACCAAAAAGAATATACAGTGCCCCCGACTAATATTGGCACCCTTGGTAAATATGAGCAAAGGCGGCTGTGAAAATAAATCTTCATTGTTTATTCTTTTGATCTTTCATTTAAAAAAAATTCTGACCTTTCATTGAAGTAAAATATTTGAAAGTGGGGGGAAACTCACATTATGAAATTAAAATATTTCCTCCGATGCATGTTGGCCACAATTATTGGCACCCCTAGAAATTCTTATGAGTAAAGCATATCTGAAGTATTCCCATTCATATTGACGTTCTTGTGTTTGTTTTTTAGCACAAACTAGTGACTAGGAGCATGAAATTGTCCAGCCATGACTTCCTGTTCCAAAGGAGTATAAATATGAGGAAACACAGAAGCCATATTCCCTTAATCATTCATCACACTGAAGATATTTAACAGTGTTAGGGAAGCTGCATGCCTTGAAACAAATTATAATGCAGACTAAACTACAGTCAGTTACCGAAAAAAATGTTAGCTAATAGCTACACTAACCAATAAGTACACTGAAGTTGTTTGAGATGTAATTTATCATTTAATCAGATCGGGGAAAGGGGGTTTCATTTAGGGTTTTTAAATTAATGAACTGTCTCAATTAAGGTGAAAACATAAATTGAACAGGTAAACACATATTAAATACAGAACATAATACATATTACATTGAGTCAAGAAAAAACATCGGCCAATCCAAACAATCCATTTCACCAATCGTACTTTCCAACTCTACATATGAGAAAGGAGGAGATCTGTTTAGCCTCACATTATTCACTAAATGGTGAACATTTCCAGTGCTACATGAAAGAGAGAACCAATTAGGATGAACCGATTCAGTAGCGATTCAGTGGATGGAATGAATCCGACTTGTAACTGTACACATAAGAGAGGACCGTTTGTGAAGAAGCAATTCACTAGAATTAATCAAACGTTTCAACAATATAGAGATAGAGGACCATCTACTTATTCCAGCTATGTTTTAATCGAGCTACTCAATGGAAAAAGAAGGATGTTATTTGATATTACACTAAACTGTTTAAATTAATAGTTCAGCCATGAAACTTTATTTGCGTTCCGATTGGTTTTTCAATACAACTTCAACAGACAAACAATTTCACATATCCATTACTTCCTTTATCCACAAGCCATCTCAGCACGCTATGCAAATTCTTTACACTGTAAACCCTAACGCTCAAAATAATTATTTGGTTTGAGTATAGCCAACTCAAATTAACCCTTAAATGCATGACTGTTCCGCCAATCATTCTTACATATTTTGGTCTTTAGCAACCCGGATCTACACTCACCTAAAGGATTATTAGGAACACCTGTTCAATTTCTCATTAATGCAAATATCTAATCAACCAATCACATGGCAGTTGCTTCAATGCATTTAGGGGTGTGGTCCTGGTCAAGACAATCTCCTGAACTCCAAACTGAATGTCAGAATGGGAAAGAAAGGTGATTTAAGCAATTTTGAGTGTGGCATGGTTGTTGGTGCCAGACGGGCCAGTCTGAGTATTTCACAATCTGCTCAGTTACTGGGATTTTCACGCACAACCATTTCTAGGGTTTACAAAGAATGGTGTGAAAAGGGAAAAACATCCAGTATGCGGCAGTCCTGTGGGCGAAAATGCCTTGTTGATGCTAGAGGTCAGAGGAGAATGGGCCGACTGATTCAAGCTGATAGAAGAACAACTTTGACTGAAATAACCACTCGTTACAACCGAGGTATGCAGCAAAGCATTTGTGAAGCCACAACACGCACAACCTTGAGGCGGATGGGCTACAACCGCAGAAGACCCCACCGGGTACCACTCATCTCCACTACAAATAGGAAAAAGAGGCTACAATTTGCACCAGCTCCCCAAAATTGGACAGTTGAAGACTGGAAAAATGTTGCCTGGTCTGATGAGTCTCGATTTCTGTTGAGACATTCAGATGGTAGAGTCAGAATTTGGCGTAAACAGAATGAGAACATAGATCCATCATGCCTTGTTACCACTGTGCAGGCTGATGGTGGTGGTGTAATGGTGTGGGGGATGTTTTCTTGGCACACTTTATGCCCCTTAGTGCCAATTGGGCATCGTTTAAATGCCACGGCCTACCTGAGCATTGTTTCTGACCATGTCCATCCCTTTATGACCACCATGTACCCATCCTCTGATGGCTACTTCCAGCAGGATAATGCACCATGTCACAAAGCTCGAATCATTTCAAATTGGTTTCTTGAACATGGCAATGAGTTCACTGTACTAAAATGGCCCCCACAGTCACCAGATGTCAACCCAATAGAGCATCTTTGGGATGTGGTGGAACGGGAGCTTTGTGCCCTGGATGTGCATCCCACAAATCTCCATCAACCGCAAGATGCTATCCTATCAATATGGGCCAACATTTCTAAAGAATGCTTTCAGCACCTTGTTGAATCAATGCCACATAGAATTAAGGCAGTTCTGAAGGCGAAAGGGGGTCAAACACAGTATTAGTATGGTGTTCCTAATAATCCTTTAGGTGAGTGTATATCTAATACAGATGGATCTCTGATATTATAAAACTCTCCTGATATTAGAGTAGCAATTAGCCTACAGAAGCAAATATTTTACCTTTTGGAGCTTGGAAGGGTTCAGTTTGAGCAGATGTTGCAGATTATACAAGTAAGAGCCATTTTTGTATAATTATACATTTGTCCATTGGGTGGCGCTCTGATATGTGATATTAAGGGCAACAGAGTAATGAGAGACAGGTGTGTGTTGATAGTGGGGAAGCACAGTTTTTCTCCAAACACTCTCCTTTGTCCAGTGAAGCACAGTTTTTGACCGCACGGCATAGTAGTGGGCAAGATGGCTTATGATTGTATTCAGTAGGCTGTCTACAAGGTATGAACTTGTGATTTGTATTCTGTGAACTTGAAAGAATGTCACCACAGGAAGCTTACTGGAAGCAATTGTTTAAGCATTGAAGCCCAATAAACAAAGACACTGTTTGCATTTGACCTCCGTCTGCATGGACTCTGTTTGTACGCGTTGTAAACTTGCTCACTCCTATTACCAACGAACGGCTTAAAGGAACACTCCACCGTTTTTAGAAATAGGGCTTATTCAACTTCTTTCCTACGGATGTTGTGGGATTTCATGTGTTGCGTGATATCTCTGCGCCAAAGTAGCAGTGCTTCGTCTGTGCTTCCCCATAATATAGTCAATATCTGCCTAGGAAATTGCCTAGTCTTAATCTGCATCGCTATTTGTACTCGTTGTGAATACGCAGGCCACAAGAAGTAATTAGGTGGGGTTTTTTTGTTTTTTTGATAACTTTTACTCAGGACATGCTAGTTGGCAACATAGGATTCCATTCATTATGCTAAGCTAAGCTAGTGGCAACCCTTCCAAACTAAAACAATGCATGCACTGAGACAAAAATGCATTTGCCCACATATCTAAATGTAGGAAAGATGCTGAATAAGCCCAATTTCTAAAAACGGTGGTGTGTTCCTTTAATGGAAAGCCGCTACAATACATATTATTATTTCGTTTTCTGTCTGCAGTAACTATGAGTGAAACGTCACTTCATCATTGTGTACATTGCCATCTTGTGGAATAAAAGGTGAATTGCACTTAAAGATTCGATTATTGTTGTGCAGAAAAAAATATACGTACACACCTCGGGTCATTATCGACCCTATAAAAATAGACATTTGTATAATTGTATTATATTGTCTATAATGAATTGAGTGAGGAATACTAAGAAGGTTGATGTCTAACTTTTAAAAATAAGATCGCTGAAGATCTGAGGTATGCAAATTAGTTAAATCAAATTAACTGTTTTGAGTAGGGATGCACCGATACCACTTTTTTTCAGACCAAGTACAAGTACTTACATTTGGGTACTTGCCGATACCGAGTACTGATACAAGTACTTAATAATACCATTACAGTTCTTCTAACAATGTTTTATTTTCATCAGATGTTTTTCACTTTCTGACTGTAACAAAGTAAATACACAAATTGATGCTGTTGCTGACATTTTAATATTCAACTTGGTGTTTTCCTGAACAAACATGGCACTGCTGCCCATTTCACATAAATGTAACCTGTAACATTCAGTGGATTCCAGTACCACACAACATAATAGCAGAACAACTGAATTAAATTATTATGTTATCATAGCCATACAGCCCTTTTCGGAAAAGTGAGAGGCTGGTTCTTTTTGATGAAAAGAAGCTTCTCTGCATTATCAGCTATGAGCCTGTTTCTGTTTCATCTACAATGTGTGTCACTGAGCTAGGGATGTACGAGACTAGTCGATTAAACATTAGTGCTGCTGCAAGACAACTTGGAAAAGACTAGTCGTTTACATTTTTTGGGCACATTTAAGGTTTTGCTTTAAATATATATATATTTTTTTACAAAGGTTATGTTTAAATTACTGTCGTGTAAATGTTATGTCTTGAAATTAATATATTATTTTGAAAAGTGTATATCTGCAGCAAAACAAAATCATTTCATTTTACCTGAGGTTTTGCATGCGTTGGTTTTCTCTGGCGCTCGCGGAGGCTTAAGATAAATCTCCACTCGGGTGGAGGAGGATTTTGAAAGCTTATACAAAACTTTTCCATTTTCTTCCATGTCATGTCAAACTAGTATAACAATTAAGCTTGCTTAGGCTTGTTATACTACCGGGGTTAGGCTAGTCATTGCTCACATCCCTACTAAACAGCCTTTCACTTTCAGCACTCACTACCGAGCGGTATCTGCCTCACGAGCGGTTAAGCTGGGTTTATACTCGCCGCGTCCGCACTAGCGTTCAGGTATGCGCAGCAAAAATGAAGCCATTTTATGGCAGTCGTGCGCTTTGAGAGCGCGAGACCCCTTTGCACTTGGCGCGGCGGTGTGCGGGTGTGCACGGCGAATTATGTAACTTTCCACGCAACTCCGCATCCGAAGATGCGTTGCCATAAAGTGGTATCGGGTGCGGTTGTATCGGGGTAGTTTTACGAGTACGAGTACTTCACAACAGTATCGGACTGAGACCCGAGTACTGGTATCGGTATCGGTGCATCCCTAGTTTTGAGTATTTGTAACTTTCTTTTTCATTTGAGTTCTCAAAACTGACACATTTTAAGTAATATGAATTGTTTCTTTGTTTTGAGTTTTATGAACTTGTTTATTTTCATTAAACTAACTTTCTATTTCTATTTCCCAGCATGCTTTGCCATGACACTTAAAAGGGACCGTAAATGCCAAAAATAAGTGTTATATTTTATGGTTTTGTGCAAGTTAAATATTAAGTGGGGTTTAGTAGTGTTTAATGTTTTGTAATGCTAATTTAGAAGAGTTTATGTTATGTTGAGACTGAGGAGAGGTAAGCAGCTGTTTATATACTCTGGCTGTTGGCTGTTGATTGGAAGATTAGATGGGCTCACTCCTCCCTAAATTACGTTTGTAACTTCACTATATTGCTGTCATTCAGCAATTGCTGGGGGGGGGGGCACAATAGATCTAGTCCACCAAGACCAAACCTATGTAGCCTACATTCCATTTAAATTAATATATTTTTGTCATAAACTATCCTGAGAGTCATGACTGAACTATACTGTCGCAAGTGAAAGGCATCTAATAAGTTAATAGCATCGCTACACTGCCACTCAATGTTGTGGTCCTGGGTAATTTGTTAATTGCATAATGTTGGGTGGCTGACAGCTGTTAGAGATGCTATGGTGAGATGATCAGCTGGTTTGAGTAAGGAGAAGCTCACCCCACTCAGCTTTACAATACTAAGCCTTGTGTTATATAATGAGAGCCTGTGTGCTCCATTACAGCATTACCAATCTCTCGCTCTGTGTGCGACATCTCAGTGCTGGAGGCCTAGCTTTCACACCATCCATGGAGCACAAAAGTCAGAGCTCTGTTTTTTCATTGTGATTTTTAGGAAATGCATGGCAGTTGTGTGGTAATATCCCTTGTGTCTGCCTGTAACATGTCCCTGACATGAGCAATAGAGATATGATTGCATAAAATGCAATAAAGCAATAGTTCCTAAGCAATAGTTCCATTTTTATTGTGCCCTATTTCTTAAAGAAATGAAATCAGAGTTGGGAGAGAAACTCGTAGGCGTGATACATAGCTCTGTAATTTGAGTATGTAAAATACATCAGCATATGGAAGCCCATTTCTTCCTTGGAACACAAAATAAATATTTATTGTGACTGTCTCACACTTGAGTGAAAGCCAATAGCATTAGATTCTATGGAAGCCTATTTCAACCTCAAAGTAAAACGTTTTTTTATATATATATATATATACTGGATTCCGTTTGTGTCAGTAATTTTGTCAGGAACTTTTGTCATTTTCATTAGTTTTTTTTTTTTAACATTTCTATACATTTACTTTGTATCGAATTTTTAGTTTTAGTAATCAACACTGTCTCACAGTTGCAACTTTACGTATTACTTTAAACTCTATCTCACTATACAAAGAAAAAGGGTGTCAAAATTGTACCTTTAGGGGTATAACAGCTTGTCGCTGGGGCAGTACCCTTAAAAGGACATATTTGTACCTGTTTTACTCCTAAAAGGTGCATATTAGTACCTTAGAGTACAAATACGTACCTTAAGGTCCTACTATGAACCTGTTTGTGGTAAAAAAAAAAGGTACAAATGTGTCCTTTTAAGGGTGCTGCCCCAGCGACAAGCTGTACCTAAAGGTACAATTTTGACACCCTTTTTCTCTGTGACAATCCTAATATTGTGTTGGTCCCCATTTTCCTGCCAAAACAGCCCTGACCCATCGAGGCATGGACTCCACTAGACCCCTGAAGGTGTGCTGTGGTATCTGACACCAAGATGTTAGCAGCAGATCCTTTAAGTCCTGTAAGTTGCGAGGTGGAGCCTCCATGAATCGTACTTGTTTGTTCAGCACACTCCACAGATGCTCGATTGGATTGAGACCTGGGGAATTTGGAGGCCAAGTCAACACCTCAAACGCGTCGTTGTGCTCCTCAAACCATTCCTGAACCATTTTTGCTTTGTGGCAGGACACATTATCCTGCTGAAAGATGTCACAGCCACCAGGGAATACCGTTTCCATGAAAGGGTGTACAATGTCTGCAACAATGCTTAGGTAGGTACGTGTCAAAGTAACATTCACATGGATGACAGGACTCAAGATTTCCCAGCACA
Source organism: Romanogobio albipinnatus (assembly GCA_023566225.1). Lineage (NCBI taxonomy): Eukaryota > Metazoa > Chordata > Actinopteri > Cypriniformes > Gobionidae > Romanogobio > Romanogobio albipinnatus. The sequence continues at coordinate 17,750,182 of CM042246.1, forward strand.
ACATTGCACAAAGCATCTCACTGCCTTTGTCGGCTTGCCTTCTCCCCATAGTGCATCCTGGTCCCATGTGTTCCCCAGGTAAGCGACGCACAAGCACCCGGCCATCAACGTGATGCAAAAGAAAACGTGATTCATCAGACCAGACCACCTTCTTTGACCACCATTGCTCCATGGTCCAGTTCTGATGCTCACGTGCCCACTGCGCTTTTGTGGTGGACAGGGGTCAACATGGGCACCCTGCATGTTCTGCGGGTAGCAGCCCCATACGCAACAAACTGCAATGCACTGTGTATTCTGACACCTTTCTATCAGAACCAACATTAAAGGAACACACTGACTTTTTGGGACTTTAGCTTATTCACCGTATCCCCCAGAGTTATATAAGTCCATACATACAATTCTCATCTCTGTGCGTGCCATAACTTTGTCTGACGCACCCACCGCTAGCCTAGCTTAGCACAAAGACTGGAGGTAAATGGCTCCAGCTAGCCTACTGCTCAATAAGTGACAAAATAACACCAACATTTTAAGATTTAATACAATTCAACGCAAGATTCAAGATTTAGAACAATGAAAACATGACTTAACAAAAGCACATTACAAAAATAAAACGACATAAATATGATAAATAAAACTATTTATCAAATATTTTAACATTTTATAATTGTATTTAATATTTAAATTTTCACAAGTTTATACTATATAAAGTACTTTAAAAAAGAAATATATGTTTTACATTTGTGCTTGAAAATAACTCTTACTATCCTTAATTAGTCTTGGCTTATTTTAAGCAGAAAGTATGTGTATTCTGCACATGTATTTGTTGCACCGTTATTTGTTTAGGATTTTTTATAGTTAAGATGTGCGGTAATCACTTACCTTTTGGAGACAAAACAATCCCGCACCCTGTTGCGGCTCTGTTATAAAGCACATACAAAGAGTATTACTTTAATTTAGTACGTTACTACCTTGAAAGCGATAACGATGTTTCTTTTGATATTTGACGACAATGTAGCATCGCACGCCCGACCAAGTAGAGTCAGTGTATCTCACAGCGCCATCTGCTGGTCAAAATAATCACTATACGAATGCTCCTATAACCAACAGCTGCTGTGTGTTGGTTGGGCGCCTTTTTGTTGTGCAATATATCTGCGGGTTGTTTTGAACGAGCTGTAAAACGAGGACAGCTCCGGGGACAGAACACCATAAACCGTGACTGTCCCCGGAAACGGGGATGTCTGGTCACCCTATAGACTTATCTAACTCTGGGCGATACGGTGAAGCTAAAGTCCCAAAAAGTCGGCGTGTTCCTTTAACTTTTTGAGCAATTTGAGCTACATCTGTTTGATCGGACCACACGGGCCAGCCTTCACTGCCCATGTGCATCAATGAGCCTTGGCCACCCATGACCCAATCGCCAGTTCACCACTGTTCCTTCCTTGGACCTCTTTTGATAGATACTGACCACTGCAGACCGGGAACACCCCACAAGAGCTGCAGTTTTGGAGATGCTCTGGCCCAGTCATCTTGCCATCACAATTTGGCCCTTGTCAAACTCGCTCAAATCCTTACGCTTGCCCATTTTTCCTGTTTCGAACACATCAACTTTAAGGACAAAATGTGCACTTGCTGCCTAATACCCCACCCCCTAACAGTTGCCAAAGAGATAATCAGTGTTATTCACGTCAACATAATGGCATGCTTGATCAGTGTATACATATATTATATTATATTATATTATATTATATTATATTATATTATATTATATTATATTATATTATATTATATTATATAAATAGTCTGAAGCAAAAACAGGCTTCAATGTGTTTCCAACATTATATCTTAATATTCATATATGAGCAATGCTAAAACAGTGGATTTCATGACACTTTAACTCATCCAGACCAGATGCTAATATAATGACCTTCGGACTGCTGATGTTTTTCCCTCTACTGATATCTTTCCTATTGAGCTCTTTGCGCATGCATGGTGCAAGGCTGAAGGGCAAACCCTTCCTCTATCTTTTACAGGAAACAGAGCCTGCAGAAAGTGCAGAGGTGTATGTCGGCAAACAGTCAGAAAAGAATAGGTGCTTAGTGACCCTGACAACTTGTTATGTGGACATTGTATCGAATACAAGGTATCTTATCATGAATTGTTTGTTCCTTTTATACGACACTGCAAGTTAAAGACATTATGTGGAACAAATACTAGACTTGCTGTCATTCAACAGAGTCAGAGAGGGCAAAGAACTCATCCTGCAGCTGTCTTGCTGTACATGATCGGCGCATGCAGACTATAAACCAGGGTGCCCCGTTGAAATCGTGTAACTCTAAGAATGTTAAAGGCAGCTGAGGTTACATAGCACGGAGGTGTGGCGCTCAGCTGGAACGTTTACAACCCAGCACACAGTGTTGCATTGGTTCCCTCCAGCCATACAGCCTGTTACTTAGGATAATCATAGCAAATCTGTTCAGTTTACTATAGTTTCTCTGATATTGGGTGTGCTCACCCATCCACTGGAATATACACTTTTTCCTCTTTTTTTGTGATTAGCATTGTGAGAAATGCATTTAACTTACATTAAAAAAAATGGTATTTACCCTTCTCTGCCTGTTATCCTCATGAGTAGTCTGTCCTCAGAAAAGGTCGAGCTGACTCTTTCACGTGATTTAATCTAATCTGAAGGACAGAAGGAACATTAGGTATTGTCGGTCATGTTCTACACTGCTGCATTATGCACTCACCTAAAGGATTATTAGGAACACCATACTAATACTGTGTTTGATCCCCTTTCGCCTTCAGAAATGCCTTAATTCTACGTGGCATTGATTCAACAAGGTGCTGAAAGCATTCTTTAGAAATGTTGGCCCATATTGATAGGATAGCATCTTGCAGTTGATGGAGATTTGTGGGATGCACATCCAGGGCACAAAGCTCCAATTCCACCACATCCCAAAGATGCTCTATTGGGTTGAGATCTGGTGACTGTGGGGGCCATTTTAGTACAGTGAACTCATTGTCATGTTCAAGAAACCAATTTGAAATGATTCGAGCTTTGTGACATGGTGCATTATCCTGCTGGAAGTAGCCATCAGAGGATGGGTACATGGTGGTCATAAAGGGATGGACATGGTCAGAAACAATGCTCAGGTAGGCCGTGGCATTTAAACGATGCCCAATTGGCACTAAGGGGCCTAAAGTGTGCCAAGAAAACATCCCCCACACCATTACACCACCACCACCAGCCTGCACAGTGGTAACAAGGCATGATGGATCCATGTTCTCATTCTGTTTATGCCAAATTTTGACTCTACCATCTGAATGTCTCAACAGAAATCGAGACTCATCAGACCAGGCAACATTTTTCCAGTCTTCAACTGTCCAATTTTGGTGAGCTTGTGCAAATTGTAGCCTCTTTTTCCTATTTGTAGTGGAGATGAGTGGTACCCTGTGGGGTCTTCTGCTGTTGTAGCCCATCCGCCTCAAGGTTGTGTGTGTTGTGGCTTCACAAATGCTTTGCTGCATACCTCGGTTGTAACGAGTGGTTATTTCAGTCAAAGTTGCTCTTCTATCAGCTTGAATCAGTCGGCCCATTCTCCTCTGACCTCTAGCATCAACAAAGCATTTTCAAGCAATGTATTTCTCAAATGTTATGTGTATGTGTATATATACACCCTGTATGTTTAATCATAGCTAACTTAAAGGGATAGTTCACCCAAAAACGAAATGTTTATGTTTATCTGCTTACCCCCAGAGCATCCAAGATGTAGGTGTCTTTGTTTCTTCAGTAGAACACAAATTAAGATGTTTAACTCCAACCGTTGCAGTGTGATAGTCGTATAATGCATGTCAATGGGGATAGATAGTCGTATAATGCATGTCAATGGGGATATTTTAGAGTATGAGAGCAATGAGAGTAAAAACACAGACATACGAATCGATATTAAACTATGCGGCTCGTGGCGACACATTGATGTCTTAAGACACGAAACGATCAGTTTCTGCGAGAAACCGAACAGTATTTATGTTATTTTTTTACCTCTTATCAGACGAATGTCATCTAGTATTCCCAGCGCCATAACTTCCGGTGAATAAGGTCAAATTACTAGCGCAATCAAAGATATATATACGTAGATGCCTCATTCGACCGATCCGCACAGGCACTAATGAGGCAAAGTATATATCTATGATCACGCCGGTATTTTGCATGTTTTTCGCCGGAAGTGATGGCGCGGGGACGGCTGAATGCAGAGCCATAGAAAAAAATGAAATACATTTAAATATGGATATTTTTCTTACACAATCTTCGTGTGATTCGCTTCAGAAGGCCTTTATTAACACCCCGGAGCCGCGTGTAGCACGTTATTTGACGGACAGATGCATTTTTTATGGACTTCAAAAACAGAGCAACTATTACTGCTATTATATAACTAAAATGTAATATAATTAATATAACTTTATTCGTCTGAAAGTAGAATGTCATATACACCTCGGATGACTTGAGGGTGAATAAATCATGGGCTAATTTTCATTTTTGGGTGAACTATCCCTTTAAGGTGCAATATGTTACTGTCTGGCATATGTCCCACTTATGTCCATAGGGGTTCATTATTATTATTATTTTTCATTATATTCATTTATTTATGTATTTAGTTATATGAAGGTCACATTAAAACTTGGAAAAGCATTATTATGTTTTTGTAATATATTTTATTTATAGATTTTATTGTTTTACTCTTGTCCCAAGCTCAGACTTTAACTAGTATGTGAATTATTATGTGATTAAAACTAATATAACAAACAAAGAGTGGCATTAACATAAAATATTTCAATATGTATTATAAATGTATTTATTTGCTTACTTATTTTTATTTTATAGATTAAATATGAAAAAACCCTGTTCCTTAGTCGTAAGTTTCCACAATAATAATACGTTTTACCAAGAAGTTGTCAGCGTCAATAAGGAGCGTATTTGAAATGAAATGCGAGAGATTTGTAAAGAAAATAAATAAACTTAAGTTAAATATCACTAGTGAACAGAATATTCTCTGAATAAGCTCTAATTTTGTAAATGTATGCAAAAAGTATGACAATAATATTTATTTGTGGATACATATACATACATACATATCTAGGATGCCAGCTTTGAAATCTACCATTTTATGTTAGTCGACCATGTTTAAATGGTCATTTCCATAGCAGAATCCATATCAAACACAACACATAATTTGAGATGTGGTGGAAAGGACATTGAGACAATGTTCATAAAAATGTAATGCACTGTTAGAGATTGTTATACAAACAGTATACAAAAGAGCCCATCATTGAGGAAACAACTGTATATTGCAGCAAACCTCATGAGTTGACCGTTTGAAAGATTTCACGCTGTCGCACTATTCATGTGTGTGATCTGTACGTGATCAGTGATCTAGATTCACCAGGGCCACATACCGTGATGTTTAAGTGATATTCTATACTTAGCATCCAAGAATATTTGTCCCTGGCAGAGATGAGTCCTTTCAGAATAGGAACAGATTATTGAGCCATGCTAGCCAGGCTATAAATAATTATAAAGAATGGAATTAGTGGCACTGATCAGGGACGGTTCTGCTCAGTCATTACTCAGCATGTCTGGAAAGTTAAACTAATACAAGGTCAGCGTTAACACATAAGATTGAATAGAGTGTTCTTCAGTGAATATCTGTGCATTGCTGTAATATGCTGTAAAAGTGAAGGAGAATCTCAATTAACATGTAAGCAGTGCCTGCTCAGGTTGTCTGGCCTGTCTAACTGTCGTTGTGTCTCTACAAAAGAGGTGTTCAAAAGCAGAATGCTAAAAGGGAAGTTCCCCTGTGGTGTTTGAGAGAAGCAAAGCTGGCAGGACCGCCTCTTTGTGGAAGAACTCTTACATAATCTCAGTTTGAACAAAGACGAAAACTTGTTGACTCCCTGAACGCAGATATTTAAGAAGGGATTGTGGCGATCACAATTAACCCGGTAAACCACTAATGTAATCAAGTGACTCTTAGACTTTTGTGTTGTTCAGTTGTTTCAAGGTTTATCTGATGAGCAACTTTGTCAATTGCTAACTCCAGCAGAGTTTAGCTAATTTAGTCAATGGATTTAGTCAAAGGCGTGCCTTATTTTTATTATTCTAATAAATAATACTGTATTGGGGGGGGTTGATGGCTCGTTTGAAACCCTTTTCCTTATTTTTAACACTGCAATTACTTCCATATGGCCGCATGTGCATATTTAACTGTCAGTATAGCTTGCCCAGTCGTGCCCTAGATTTAGACCAATCACAGTTTCGCTCCAAAAGAGCCAACCAATGGCAGGAAGTAGATCTTGTGGGTTTGGTGAAGGAGTGGCTCTGAAACATGAGTCCACATATGATGCAACTGGGCTTGACCTAGTGTAAGAGAAATTGTCATGACTTGTCATTTTGGTTAATTCTAAAACACTTAATCCATAACTGGATGTAATATTATGTCAATAAGCCAAGGTTTGAACCGATAAAGATGTAGTCTGTTTTACAATAACACTGTGAGACCAATGAACTGTAGTAACCTCCAGTAGTTAGTTTGCTTTGCTTTTTAAAGCAATCCCTGAAGGTTTGAATGGATGTTTTTGCATGCATGTTTTTGAAAACTAAAACTATTACAAATCATTTTCGTTAACTGAAATAAAGCTGAAATTAAATAAAATGTTAATATTAGATGAAAAACTTAAACTTGAAAATCTTAAATTAAAATTAGAATAGAAATAGCCTATATATGTTTAAAGTTACCATTAAATCAAAATCAACCTTTTTTATGGAATATTGCAGAATTTACTATAAAGGATTTCATCATTAGCATTATTATTTAAATAAAAAAACATGTACCTTCTTAATCTTTAATCAAAATAACTTTAATCAAAAATGACGAGTTTACTGGCGTGAGGGCGGGACAATGTGTCACTCACATGACATCACAGCAATAGCAAACTATATAATCCAATCAATTTGATGGACAAAATCCAGCCCCGCCCTATAAGACCTAATATAGACTAGCACAACTTCCGAATTTACAGTCGCTTTGGTACATTTCTCAGATCACAACTGAAACTCTCAAAACTACTTGTTCAACCTCCAAATCATCGAGTCACTTGTGCACATCATAAAAGCAATTTCTCATTGTTCTGAACAAATTACAAATGCTTTGGTACAGTCATGCAACTGATTATGTGCAATTGTCTGCTGTTGTCAATTGCTTACATCATGTTTATCAAAATGTATTTTGCTGGTTCTCATTGAATAGTCTTACACCTCAACACAGGCATTAGTTCCTTACAAAAGTCATTAAATGCAAAATGGTTGAACTTGTTGTCATAATGCGTAAGTATATTTCCTATACATTTCTATTAGACTTTACAAGTCTTTACAAGTCACTTTTTTGTTACAATTTCTTATAATGGAAGAACAACAAGGAAACAAACAGTGTCAACCGCTGGAAGAAGAAGAGGAGTAAGAATGTTTGGTGGAAGGGTACGGAGTACCTGTAATACTGTGCTGTAATGCTATATTACAGTAGTCCAATTGCATTTTACATTATACAGTAAATATACTTTATAGGGACATAATGTAACACAAATACACGTACATACAGTGTGTGTGTAGTCTTGGTTTTTTATTAATCTCTCAATGATATTGTACTGTTTTTTTGTTGACAGACCAGCAGTAAGTGTAACTATGAATCCTCTCGTCTCTTGCAATCAATATCTCACATAGAGTAATGTGTAAATTCATACTCTTGAAATGTATATGTGCATTTTCAATCATTGTCATCAAAATCATAGGTATATTTTACTGTACATATTGACAACATGACTAAGCATTTTGAAAAAAAACCTTATGAAGAAAATAATAACAAGGACCGTGACGTCGCCCGGTACGGCGCAGCCGGGGCCCCACCCTGGAGCCAGGCCTGGGGTTGGGGCTCGTATGCGAGCGCCTGGTGGCCGGGCCTTCCCCCACGGGGTCCGGCCGGGCTCAGCCCAAAGGAGCGACGTGGGGACACCTTCCCGTGGGCCCACCACTCACGGAAGGGACCGTAAGGGGCCGGTGCAAAGTGAATCGGTGAACGAGAGGGTCGTTTCCCTCCGCCTTCCCTCCTCCCTGTCCGGTCCCTGTATGACCGAAGCAGGAGTTTGGTCCGCATTGCCGGCAGTAAGTCAGACTTGTTCCCGGTGCATGTTGGACTCCGGCAGGGCTGCCCTTTGTCGCCGGTTCTGTTCATAATTTTTATGGACAGAATTTCTAGGCGCAGCCAAGGGCCGGAGGGTGTCAGGTTTGGGGACCACACGGTTTCGTCTCTGCTCTTTGCGGATCAAATCAAATCAAATCACTTTATTGTCACACAACCATATACACAAGTGCAACAGTTGGTGAAATTCTTAGGTGCAGTTCCGAGCAACATAGCAGTCATGACATGACATGTACAACATTTAGAGCAACATCAGATTACATCATCTCATGCGCCCACAATTACTCACAGCACAGTATACTCTACAATAAACAATAAATAATTTACACAATGTGAGTGTAGTTCTCACAGCTTTAAACAATATACACATACTTACAATATACATATACTTTAAACAATATACACTAAACATACATTAAACAATATACATTAAGCTATAATAATAATATACAATGTACAGTATACAATATTAATCACAATAGAGATCCAATGTACAATAGATGCTATATGATAAATAAATGTGTATATAATGTGTGTGTATCTACAGTGGGTTGTGCTGAGTGATATTCTGTCCAGTGTGTGTTATGATCCTGATGGATCAAGAGTTAAGTAGTCTAATTGCTTGTGGGAAGAAGCTGTTCTGGAGTCGGCTGGTGCGTGTTCTGATGCTGCGGTACCGTCTGCCTGACGGCAGCAGTGAGAGCAGCCCATGGCTCGGGTGGCTAGAGTCTCTGATGATCCTCTGAGCTCTCTTCACACACCGCCTGGCATAAATGTCCTGGAGGGAGGGAAGCTCACCTCCGATGATGCAGCTGGTCGTGCGCACTACCCTTTGCAGGGCTTTGTGGCTGCGGGTGGTACTGTTGCCGTACCAGGTGGTGATGCAGCCAGTCCTAAGGGATGACGTTGTCGTGTTGGCCCCTTCTAACCAGGACCTTCAGCATGCACTGGGACGGTTTGCAGTAGAGTGTGAAGCGGCTGGGATGGGGATCAGCACCTCCAAATCCGAGGCCATGGTCCTCAGTCGGAAAAGGGTGGCTTGCCCACTTCAGGTTGGTGGAGAGTTCCTGCCCCAAGTGGAGGAGTTCAAGTATCTAGGGGTCTTGTTCACGAGTGAGGGGAGGATGGAACGGGAGATTGACAGACGGATCGGTGCAGCTTCTGCAGTAATGCGGTCGATGTACCGGTCTGTCGTGGTGAAGAAAGAGCTAAGCCGTAAGGCGAAGCTCTCGATTTACCGGTCAATCTACGTTCCTACTCTCACCTATGGTCATGAGCTTTGGGTCATGACCGAAAGGACAAGATCCCGGATACAGGCGGCCGAAATGAGCTTTCTCCGCAGGGTGGCTGGGTGCTCCCTTAGAGATAGGGTGAGAAGCTCAGTCACTCGGGAGGAACTCGGAGTAGAGCCGCTGCTCCTCCACATCGAGAGGGGACAGCTGAGGTGGCTCGGGCATCTGTTCCGGATGCCTCCTGAACGCGTTCCCGGGAAGGTGTTTCGGGCATGTCCAACGGGGAGGAGGCCCCAGGGAAGACCAAGGACACGCTGGAGGGACTATGTCTCCTGGCTGGCCTGGGAACGCCTCGGTGTACCCCCGGAAGAGCTAGAGGAAGTGTCTAGGGAGAGGAAAGTCTGGGCATCTCTGCTTAGACTGCTACCCCCACGACCCAGCCCCGGATAAAGCGGAAGAAGATGGATGGATGGATGGACTAAGCATTTTGACTGTCTTGTGAACAATGACACAAGAACTAATGTGTTCATTGACATAAATACTTACTTTTGAGAGATGAACTAAGGAATTTGAGAAAGTTACAGGATTTTTCTGGTAATCCATTGTGTGGTGCTGTTTGTACAAATTGTTTTGAGAAAAGCACTGACTGGTTTGGTTTGCAAATCTTGATTCAAAGACAAGACATGTACTAAAGGGACTGAGAGTACTGAAATTACTAACAACTAAAACTAAAATATAAACAGAAATATAAATATAAAAAAACGAATAAAAATTCATAACAAAAAAAAAGCATAACAAAATTGATAAAACTTCAATGAAAATATAAAACTAAAAGTATAAACTTTAAATATAATCGTGAATAGCAGCCTAATATAGCCTATATATTGATATTATATTATATATGCAGTTGAGTTACAGTCGAGGTGTTAATTGATTTTGTTGCATTCTGCTTTTGGTCTTAGCCTGTCCCCAGCGGCATCCTTAACTCATCTCTCTCTCTCTCTCTCTCTCTCTCTCTCTCTCTCTCTCTCTCTCTCTCTCTCTCTCTCTCTCTCTCTCTCTCTCTCTCTCTCTCTCTCACCTCACCTCACCGCTGTACCGTGCTGGGATTTCTATTCGCTCTTTTGCATATAAAAGGCCCCCAGCCACTCAGCATTCTCTTCCATTCCACTGCTTCAATTCAGCACCAGGCAACCAAAGGAACTGACTGCTCACTACTGAGAGTCGAGTTTTCGAGATAAACTGTGCATTTTGAAGGTTTGGGCATATAAAGAAGGACTGAGACATTCCACACTAACTGACTCGGTGAACAAAGTTATCTTATGTGGGACTGACTTGAAATTAATCAAACTAAACTTTAGCATGCAGATTATGTGATTCATTTTGGCATACTGTGCTATCTGATAACTGTCGGATAGTATAACGCGTAGATAGCATAAGAGAGGTGAATTACAGAACTCTTTTATTGTTTAATTACTTGTTATAGGATTTTATAACAGTAAGGCATGTGTCCCTGCTGTAGAAAAAGCCTGACTCAGGAATTATTTGGCTTGTTCCTCGGCATAACGCTGTCTCTTGAGGCCATAGTCTACGCAGACGACTCTCATTTCTAAATGCTGTCTCGTCTCTTTCCCCATAAGCACTACAGTGCACTAGTTTCTCAACAAATTGATTGTCCCTTCCTTCCAAAAACTGCATCACCTACTTTGACTGGCCTTTGACCTTTGATTGACCACCACAAACCTTTGAATTTGACGTGTAGATATCTTTTTTAGCGATTCAACCAAGTGTGCACTACTCTTTTAAAAGTTTGTATAAGATTTTTTTGTTTGTTTTTGTCAGAAATGTCTTCTGCTCACAAAGGCTGCATTTACTTAATCAAATATACAGTAAAAAATTTAATTATTAATAATTATTTGCCTATTGTGAATATTATCCTATTACAATTTAAAATAACTGATATATATTTAAAAATAATTTATTGTGATGGCAAAGTGAAACTTTTCAGCTGCTATTTTTCCAGTCTTCAGTCATGCTCAAGAAATACTTAATATTTTTTGTGGAAACTGTGATTAATTTATTTCAGGATTCTGATGCAAATAATTCAAATGTGCAATTTTTACTTGAAATATAAATCTTCTGTAGCATTATAAATGTCTTTACTATCAGTTTTGATCAATTTAATGCACCCCATGATGAATTAAAATGTATTTTAAGAAAGGTAGTGTATATTGTGTTAAAATATGTAAACATCTTTCATATTCATTTAGTAATTTAAATTATTTAATTCAACAAATTAATCTTTTAAATCTTCTTCAGCCTAAAAAGTGCACTTTGATTCCCCACTCAGATCATAGCGCAGATTAATTAATGTTAGTATCTAGTGCCCCCTTGAGGGCAGTGCTTTTCACCAGCACAGGACAAATGAGACAATTGGTTGGGACTATTTTCTAGTATGTAGTGTGGGTAAAATCTATATGACATATGTGTATTAATGCATTAATATAGAATTGGACTTACTTGGCAAGTGTAAAAAGCTGAACATCACATGTGATGTTTTATTAATAATACATGAAATGGCTGAACTTTGCAATTTGCATTAAATTACTGAACTTTACTATGTGTAAGTGTGGGAAATTCACCTCATCCAGTTACAAACACACAGAAGATCACAAGCAAGACTTGACAATCATGCTTTATTCTGGTTGATTTCTTTAAAAAAAAGAATCAAATAAACAGCTCTCCTCTTTGAACAGAGATCACTGAAGCAATATGCCTTCTTCAATCAAAACCAAGTACTTTCTTCATGTCTCGCTGTATTTCCATAAGTAGTGAAACTAAACTCTATCTTTACATCTCTGTCTCTTCATTTAAATATTTATTGGTTTCAGTTCAAACAAAACTTCATTGATTGTCAACACAAAATCTAGCTTAGCACCAGTACAATAAAACTGTACTTTAGCCTGTTAAAATACTGTTCGCAGTGTGGGAAAACAAAACAATCTCAGGATAAAGGGATCATTATTTGTACATAGTCAAATAAAGCACCAACCATACAAAGCAATTTTCATTTATCATTTGTCTGATACACGCAAAAAAAGGTCAAATATATTAACGACTATTAAATTAAGCACAAACAACAATCAGTGTAAATAAAACACACCACGCGCCACAAAGCACGCTGGAATCTGGTACACCAGGAAAACACTGGAGAGGACCCCTTCCAGAAGCACTGGAAAGCAGTTTGAGACGGAATCTAGAAAAACGGCTCTAGAAAAACCTTTAAAAAAAACACCCCACAGGCTCGTTTTTTCGTTGTTATTTTGTTCACCACTTAACTGTCAATGTTGATATCGGTTGATATCTTAAAATTATCAGTGGACAAACCAACTGCTCATCAACCTGCCGATTTCCAAAGCAAAAAACGAAGCAACGTCGGATGTCACAGGAACACATTTCCCGTGCCTGCTACGATACAAACAAAATAAAGAGAAGGTGTTATGATCCTGGCAGGGCTGCAGTGGTGCTGAGGTAAGAAGGGCCGGGGTGAGGAACATATGCTGCAGGTTAGGGGGCTTCTGGGAGCTGAGAGAGGCTCGATGGTTTACACAGGAACCATCTGGCCCAAAGGCATTCCTGCCGCTGTTAGCTTGACGTAAGCCTCTTAGCAACACACATTTAGTTTACCAAGATAAAAAAAGACTTGGATTACCACTCCTTCTAAAGGACAGTCAATAATGAGCAAACATAAAAACATGTTAATGATAAGTTACAACCAGTTGCGTTCACCCTGATGTCAAGATATACATATATATTTACTTATACATATAGGTTTATAAAAAAAAAAAAAAAAAAAAAAAAAAAAACGAAACGGAATTATTGAATACTGAAAAAACAAAACCCTTCAGAAGGAACCTGAAAGTTGCTTCCCAGTGGAGTCCGTCCCCAGCCTTTCTCTCTGGGGTGAGGGCATGGAAAAGTCGCTCCCTAGGGCCCCTTTCAATACTCAGGGCGTCTGTGAGAAAAGTGTCTGTGAGGAAATAGGACCTTTCTGGCTGATTCTGAACATACAAAGTGCTGGTACTGGTAACAGGCCATCGGTTGCAATGGACCATGCACGACTGCGGACGGCACCTCGCTGCTCCCTGTTCAGATCCTAGTGGCTGCAGAGCATGAGATGTACAGCAGGAGCCGCTATCGACTGCAGGGTCTGGCGTTGATCCCTGTATTGTCGTCCTCATCTTCTTGAAGGATCTGTATGGTGGAGCCTAGCAGTCCCTGTAACTCTGGCACGCAGCGCACCAGCTCCACCGCCTCCTCTCCGTCTTCATCGTCGCCCGGCTGGAGCACATCTGGAGCGGTGCACGTTTGACTGATGGTGATCTGCTTCCACAGCTCTGCCTGAGCAATGCTGACCACCTCGAACTGTGGGTACCGAGCCCGGAAAATTCGTGCCGACATCTTTAGCCGTTTCAGCACGTCTGCCAGCAAGAACCAGTTACAAAAACTGTCGAGGGGAAAACAAATAGATTAGGTGTTGTCATGATCATGTTTTAAAAAGTTTGCCGCTCTGCCGCTACCACTCACCCCTGCGTTAGTGATACTTGGACATGGTAGCAAGGTAGGAGGGGCTCAGAGGAAAACTCAAACAGAAGACAGTCAGTATCAGCGTCTCTCTCCTTCACCTGCTCGCTCAAGTTGTCCCCACCTTCTTCCTCAGGCTGAGACAGCAGGAAGTCCCAGCAAGGTTCCTGTTCTGTCTCTATAAGTTCATAACAAATAGAGACTAAAGTCAACCTCTAGTCACAAGACTTCACCACAGCGTGTTTAAAGTGCTTCTGCTACCCTCTAGTGGGCAGCTACGTCACTGAAAACACTCAATTCCAGCTTGAATTAGGGGAAGCTTGGACAATCGATTGTGCTTAATTGTTGCACAGCTATCATTGAGAAATTTGGATGGAAGATGATTAAAAAATTTTATACAATGAGGTCCGAGACCATATTCAAATCTGGGATCCAAAATGTAATGGAGAAGAAAAGGAATGATGTAATATGAATAAAGAAATATTTAATATTCTGCATTATTCATAGTTCACTAATCAAAAAAGCATATTGTTGGACATATTTCTTGCTTCTATTCTCAATTGCATGTTAAAGCCAATACTGAACCAAACAGATATTCCTTTTTCAAATAAACTTTTTACTTACATTTTTATGCTGATGGTAATGTGTAAGAATATTTTTGCGATTTAAAATGCAAAAAGATTTTTTTAAAAGCTTTTCACTGGTGGTCTCTGACCTAAAATCCACAACACATTACCATTCAAAAATGTTTTTTTTCTCCAATGTTTTTGAAAGAAGTCTCTTATGCGCACCTCTTCATGCATTTATTTGATCACAAATACAGTACAAACATTAATATTGTGAAACATTATTACAGTTTAATGAGTTTAAAGTTATCCATTTAAAACATGATTTATTCCCATGATGGCAAAGTTGTATTTTCAGCATCATTACTCCAGTCTTCAGTGTCACATGATCCTTCAGAAATCATAATAATATGCTGATTTGGTGCTCAAGAAATTCTACCTATGTTGAAAACATATTCTTGGAAACAAATCATGATACATTTTTTCAGGTTCTTTGATAAACAGAATGTTCAAAAGAAATGCAATTATTTGCAATATAAACGTTTTCTAACAATCTAAATTGCTGAATAAAAGTATTCATTTCTTTTTTTTAAAAAAGCATACTAACCCCAAACTTTTGAACAGTAGTGTATTTAACTTCAATTTCTTACCAAATACAGAGCTACTGTAGAAATCCCACTGTAGACTAGGATCTTGGTCTGTTCGTCCCTCTAAATCAGTGAAGTACTCTGTGGATAAACAAACATGAGGCCAGTTTAAATCTAAACAATGTTCCCGGTTGATTTTAGTGACCATTTTGCAAAACTATTTTGAAAATGAAGCCGTTTACCTTTGAGGAAAGTTTTCATCCCGGGACTCTGGGCTAGTTTAACTGCGGTCTGACCAGAGTAGGTTGCCAGTGTGGGATCTGCTCCATGATTTAACAGCATCCAGACTGCCGCCAGATTATCAGCTGCTACAGCATCATGAATTGGGCTACAAAGTTTGAAAGACAAGTCAGTATATAGTATACTGAAATTCCCTATCTAAAATGTAGCTTATTGTTACTGCAGATGAGCTTCAGACGTGGCAAATCTCTTATAGGAAGTGGTAGGAGGAAGAATAGTTTCATACAGAATGGTAATTGGACCAAGTTTGTTGGACACATTGTAGCTGTGGGTGGACAAACATAATCTTAGTTTGTAGAGTCCATTTCTAAAAATACATCTCCCAAATCTAACATAGCCCGAGTAGCCCAAAGCTGTTTATGGGGCTGAACTGAATTTGGTGCCTTTCAGTTGGAGTAAGCACTTTTACTAAATATTTCAAGTATAAATAATCTGCAGATTCTGTCTGTATCATCCCATCATACCCTGACTGTAACCTGCTGCTCACCGCGTTCCGTCCTGTGCGCTGCAGTTAACATCTGCGCCGTGCTTCAGCAACACCTGTACAATGTGCGTCCAGCCACGTGCACAGGCCTCATGCAGTGCCGTGTAACCTGCATTGTCACGGCGGTTCACCTCCCGCACATCCTTTTCCAAGCAATATAAAACCACATCCTGAAAATAAACATTTATATAAATAATGAGCAATTGATCCAACATTCCTATTTTAAGGTTTATTTTTACAGAAGGGTTTCCCAAACTGTGGTTTGCGAGGGACCTGCAAGGACTTGATGTAATTAATTATTAGCTTTTCATCAGTTCATAATAAAAATAAAAATAAAATAAAAATTATCAAAATAAAACTAAAAAGGTAAATTACTCAAATGTATGTTTACCTTCATAAGTGACCATTAACCGACATCAATGAACAGTCAACGTGCAAATATGTTGTTACATTACTGAAAAGTTAACTCAAAATCTTAAAATATTTTAGGTTAAGGGGTTCAGCTGACCAAAAGAATTGATCAATATAAATTTCGTTATTATGAATTTAATATAATGAATTGAATCACACTGGATGAACTTTTTTAATTGATAGAGCCTTTTTTTGTCGATTTGCTATAAATATTAATATTTATATTTACTGAACATTACAATGTCAGCTTACAACCAAAAGGGTTGCTTTACCTGGTAACCTAATCTAGCAGCTCTCTGTAACAGCGTCTCTCCTGCATTCTTATTCACAATCAATCGACGGACTTCTGGAGGCACTGGACGGCTTGGAGTAGATTCAGGGATTCCTGATTTCCCAGCTATTCCTTTTTTACCAGACAATGGTGAGTTTGACTGCTTGGGAGAAGCGTAAGAAAGAGTTGGGGTTTTCTTGGCGGCTGGACCGTCCTCATCTGGCATGAGGGGCCCTGTGCGTTTGCCCAAGCTGCCTTTCTTAGTCTTGAGCTGAAACAAAGGCATAAAGACAAAGAGTCATGCATGAGGGATGTGACATTGAGGGGAGGGCAACTGTTACATGGTCCCAATAAAAACAGCTGTTGTAGGAAAGTGCTTTAGTGACTCGAAATGCCACTAGGGGGCAGCATAAGACTAAGTGAAAATAGGTACCAGTATATCCCTTTGCAATGAAAAAATCCCTTGATACCACAATTTTCAGTTTAATTGCTCAAGTTCAAAAATGCTTGAAAGTTTGATAAGATGCTTCAGCTAACCTTTTTCTGCTCTGTGTCTTGGTCACTTAAGTGTTTACTTTTGAACTTCCTCTTCCCTGAGGGTTTGTCATTAGGATGTGTGGTGGGAGGACTCTCTTGAGGTCGTGCTGAGCCCGAGCGTGTGAATAGGGTCCGTCTAGGGCTGATGTCTGGACTGGGCACTTCGCTGGTCAGCGTGGCACTGAGACAAGGGTACACACCCACCTTCTCATCTGCAATAGCATAGACTGACATTTCAGCATCAGACTTTGTATTACATCATTGCTGTATAGATAGACATAAAGATGGATAACTAACTCCGTTAATTTTGACATGAAATGGAAGTTGCGATCATCTTTTCATCCGTATTGTGACATACATCTGAGTGAATCGGCTTCTCGAATGAGAAAAAAAAGGTAGGGAGGGCCTTGATTTTGTCCATTGGAAATTGATTGGATAATTTTTATTAAATATTATGCGGGCACGCACATTTATTTAAATATATAAAAATATATGATGTGTAAGGATAAAACACTTATAATATACATGCCAATATCTCATAAAAATTGAAGAATTGCCCATTTTATATTTATTTAGATTTTATGGTGACTTTAAATAAATTGCTTTCAATTATAAGCATATTATCAAAATTAAACTTCTGCTAAATAACCAAGACATGCCTACCTCAAACAGGACTTTTTTTTTTTTCCTGAGGAGGTCAGGTAAATTTGTAATTCAGACAGTTTGACCTCCAGACCTTTGGTAACGCCCACATTCAGACATCGGACACTCCTATTTTAGTAATAGCTACACCATACTCATTTACAGTATGTGAAATTCACTAACATTTCACATTCACTAACAGTTAATAATTGTAGCTAATTGTAGTTTTTTTTTTTTTTTTTTGAATAATGCTAGATATTGCTTTCCAACTGGAAATTTATTTGGCATTTTAATTATGCTAGCCTTAACGGCAGCCCATGGACTAAGTGTCAGAATGACGTTCTCAGCAAAATGTTCCGACATCTTTACTCAATAGTGGCCTTACCATCTTCCACACCCAGCTTCTCCTCCTCTCCATCTGCCACCTTATCCTTCTCGGTGATGTATTCCCCGTTCTGATATTTACGATTCTTGCAGCGTTTCCTTTTCTTTATTGAAGAGGTGTCTCCACCCTCAGTGCGCCTGCCCTTGTCCGCATCCACCTCCTCAGGCAGAGGATTGATTCGAGGCCTGCCGCGTGGCCGGCGGACTGGTACAGGGGGTGGTGGGGTAGGGGGTGGTGTAGAGGGGGGATTGAGAGGGGGAGGAGTAGGTGGAGTAGCGAAGCTCCAGTCTCGGAGCAACGCTTCATCAGTCCGTCTGCGCCCTCGCCTCAGCCGTGGAGAGGCCTCCTCCTGGGAGTCTGATTCCTTACTAGGCCAGCCCGGGCTGCTGAAAGAGCCTGAATCTCTGTCAACCTGAGGACTTCTGCATGGACTGCTCTGTGATTCTGTGATAAACACTGGTGACAATTCAGAATTATCCATTAGAAATACTCTGGTATCTGAAAAACAATTCCATTGTCTTAAAGGTCCCGTTCTTCGTGATCCCACTGTTCAAACTTTAGTTAGTGTGTAATGTTGCTGTTAGAACATAAATAATACCTGTAAAATTATAAAGCTCAAAGTTCAATGCCAAGCGAGATATTTTATTTAATAGAAGTTCCCTTTCAAAGCCTACAGCGAACGGCCGGTTTGGACTACATCCTGGTACTTCCTTCATAAATGACGTCAGTAGAACAGACTAACCTCCGCCCACAAGAATACGCGAAAAAAGGGGGCGTGGTCTTGTTGCTGTCCCACGTGGAGAAGAGGACGGTCGCGTGGAGAAAAGGAAGTGTTGCGTTTGAGTGTGTTTGTCGCCATGTCGTCGAGACGCTGTTATTTTCATTCCGGAGTCAAATCACCTTTGTTTGGCTTTCCCAGGGATGCTGTAGAGATCATTAAGCGCATATATCTCCCGTTAAGAGGCGTGACCTTTCCACGTGCGCTAAGCTGCTGTCGATTCACAACACAGGAACCGTGACACGTTAGCTAAGCTGCGGTCAAATCCCAACACGGGAACCGCTGACACAATCAGAACTCGTTACGTATTTCTGAAGGAGGGACTTCATAGAATAAAGGAAGTCATCAGCCGTTTTTATGACTGTGAAAACAGCGGTATACAGATAAGTACATTGTGTTAAAAATATTTTTTACACGCGAAACATGAACACATGTTATATTGCACACTGTAAACACAATCAAAGCTTCAAAAAAACACGAAGAACGGGACCTTTAAATGTGACAAAAAAGCACAACATCTGGTTGAAGGCCTAAATCACCCCAACATTTTAATTCAGTTATTTCTTAACCACTCTTGTCATTTCAAACCTGTATGTTGTGATATTATGGTGGAATCTTTTACACAGTTCTTTTCCAAACAAGTTTATAGTGACCACAGCTGTTAAGCTTTGAAAACAACAACAAAAACTAGTTGTGTTTTTGTTGCAGTGCACAACTATTTCCGGATCTTATGCAGCCGGTCATTGAGTCAGTAGAGAGTTGAACCTGATCAATGAGTCTTTTGAGCTGGTTTGTGTCATTGATCTAGTTGATCCTGATCACAAATCGGGCTGAAAAGAAAAAGTAGAGTTCACAATGTTCTGGTGGCTTTTTCGTTATTTTTTCAGTCTCTTTTGTCACTTAACAGCCAGGGTCACTATGACCCATCACTTTAAGAAAAAGACCTGCATAATTTTTTTTTTTTCTTTTAATACAGAAGATAGGTATGGAATGACATAAGGGTGCGTAAATAATGACGAGGTTTAACAACCCTTTAACTACGAGCTGGGTCAGTACCTATTTTGTTTGAGTCAGAGTGTTCCATATTAGCTGGACAGATTTTCCCTTTGCGAGTCTTTCCCCCTACTTTGGGGGCTGCGCCTGTTCCATCTTTCAGCACACCTTTTCCCACTCCAGGCAACGCATCTTTCTTCTGATGAAGTACAACACAATGTGTTAAAAAAAAAGCATAACACACTTCGCCTGTCAATAACACATGCATATTTGTAATTTAGATGAATGGCTATTTAAACAAAGAAAAAATGCAATTGTCTATAAACCCATCACTGGCTCATACTGCTAATGCCATCATCTCTCACCAAGCGCTTTCACAGGGCTTAGACACACACAGCTCATTTGCACAGCAGAACACACGTCACTAGGCTACTCCCGCAATAATCTCACGTGAGCTATTTTAATTTCCCTCCAAAATAGCCAAAAATGTTCTGTGATCTAGCTGAATTGTGTAGGTCTAAATTTTGGGGAAAACCTGATTTGGGTTGATACCCTGGTTTTGATTGAGGTAAAATATATATATATATATATATATATATATATATATTATATATATATATATATATATATATATATATATATATATATATATATATATAAAAAAAATTTTTACGTTCAAAAAACTCTCAAAACAAATTCAAGGGTGACATGCTTTTTCCACAGAAAATAACAGACTCTTCCTAAGATTGCAACAACAAAAATGTGCTTTCAGTAATGTTCTTACACTGGAACTATATGGAAAAGTATTATATCTAAATACATATTACAACGCACAGTTTCAAAACTTTAACATTATGTGTTAAAGGTGCAGTAAGCGATTTTTCAAAAATACTTGAAAAGTTCATGACCGAGCACCACAACAAACATGTAGCTGTAGTATGATGGTGGATAAGAGAGAGTGAGCAAGAGGGAGATGAGAAAGTGAGATGAGAGACTATACAAAAGAGAACATTTTAGAGTGATATAACTGGAAAAAGAAGGGTTATAACCAGACAAGAGCTTTAGGACTAGGGTTGGGTATTGGGTTTTTTTTTTTTTACAATACCGGTGCCAAACCGATACTTTTTAAACGGTAACGGTGTCTATACGCTGCCTGAACCAATACTTTAACCCTCTAGTGCTCTTCGTTTAGGGGTTGCATTGGTTGTCTTCCCGGTCATAAGTGACCGGACACCTAAATATTAAACTTCCTCCACCCCAGTAAAACCAATGCAATTTATTTTTCATTCAATAATATTTTTTCTTTTTAATTTTGTATTTTGAGATGATTTGATGGTATTTTTTAATATTTATGTAATAATTATGGTCTATTTTTGCCATTGAAAATTATACAAAAACATTTTTTTTTATTGCAGTATTTCAGGTTAAAATAGAGACTAGGCCTTCAAAATAATTTTTTTTTCTTTTGGAATTATTTATGGAATCATGCAACCATGGGTGTAATCACTAGAGGTCTCTATGGAGAGGCTTGAGAATTCCCTAGTTCTGTTTTGAACACATTTAATGATTTTTTTTTTTTTTTTGATGGATTTTGATATATATTTAAAAAATCTCAAAGACTATTTATTATAAAGTTTTAGATTTTTTTGTTTTGTTTGTTAGAAATATAGATTTTTTCTGTGAATTTGTGTTTTTGCAGATTTCCCATTCATTTCCTATGGTGTCATTTTTGACCGAAGAGAACAAGTGGGAGTATTTTTTTTTTTTACAACCACTTAGCATGCTCTAATCATACCCTCACATGCCTAATGCTAGAAAAGTATTCATATCATCTGATGAAGCTGTGATTTTTAAAAATTCCAAATGTGGTTCATTGGTTCAGTTTTTCATAGGTGTGTGTGTGCATAAGAGTGTGTGTGTGTGTGTGTGTGTGTGTGTGTGTGTGTGTGTGTGTGTAAATATCACACTCTTGATGTTTTAGAGTGTCACCCTTTACTGCTGTGTACTTTTTTTCAGCATCGTGGCCGATTTGTAGATTGTACACTCAAATATTCAGAGAATCTTTGTGTTTTTGCCGATTTCCCATTCATTTTCTATGGTCGGTCATTGACCGAAGACAATGAACGCTACTTTTTTTTTACGACCAATTAGCATGCTCGAATCATGACCCCAATTTTTTTGTGTATTTACATACCTAATGCTAGAAAAGTCACCAAGTTTCATATCATTCCGATGAAGCAGTGATTTTTAAAATTTCAAAACAGAAAAGTTTCCATTCAGAAATTACCGAAGAGCACCAGAAGGTTAAAAAAAAGAGCCGCGAAACATTACATTAAATGGATTACATTAAAGAATGGCTTTTTATTGATTATTGAATTGAACTATTTATTAAAAGTTTAAAGTATACTTAAATATATAAATAAATACAAAACACAAAAGTAGTCTGCATTCTTGGTATGCTACAAACCAGCTTCAAGTTTCAGCAATTATTTTGCAGAAATATGACCATATTCTCTAGCTAAATATTTTAGAGCGCATCGCCTTATCATTTCCATGGTGATGTGTCATGCTTCTCACGTGACACACAGCAGCCACAATAGCGCTGTATGACATCTGTATCCGTTTTAAAAAAATTTTATTCAAAATATTCACAAACTTGTTTATGATAACTCAAATATATGTAAGTGAATGTGTTTTGTCATAATGATCAAGCTAGTTGATCTACACTCACTTAAAGGATTATTAGGAACACCTGTTCAATTTCTCATTAATGCAATTATCTAATCAACCAATCACATGGCAGTTGCTTCAATGCATTTAGGGGTGTGGTCCTGGTCAAGACAATCTCCTGAACTCCAAACTGAATGTCAGAATGGGAAAGAAAGGTGATTTAAGCAATTTATGGTTGTTGGTGCCAGACGGGCCGGTCTGAGTATTTCACAATCTGCTCAGTTACTGGGATTTCCACGCACAACCATTTCTAGGGTTTACAAAGAATGGTGTGAAAAGGGAAAAACAGCCAGTATGCGGCAGTCCTGTGGGCGAAAATGCCTTGTTGATGCTAGAGGTCAGAGGAGAATGGGCCGACTGATTCAAGCTGATAGAAGAACAACTTTGACTGAAATAACCACTCATTTCAACCGAGGTATGCAGCAAAGCATCTGTGAAGCCACAACACGCACAACCTTGAGGCGGATGGGATACAACAGCAGAAGACCCCACCATCTCCACTACAAATAGGAAAAAGAGGCTACAATTTGCACAAGCTCACCAAAATTGGACAGTTTGAAGACTGGAAAAATGTTGCCTGGTCTGATGAGTCCCGATTTCTGATGAGACATTCAGATGGTAGAGTCAGAATTTGGCGTAAACAGAATGAGAACATGGATCCATCATGCCTTGTTACCACTGTGCAGGCTTGGTGGTGGTGGTGTAATGGTGTGGGGGATGTTTTCTTGGCACACTTTAGGCCCCTTAGTGCCAATTGGGCATCATTTAAATGCCACGGTCTACCTGAGCATTGTTTCTGACCATGTCCATCCCTTTATGACCACCATGTTCCCATCCTCTGATGGCTACTTCCAGCAGGATAATGCACCATGTCACAAAGCTCGAATCATTTCAAATTGGTTTCTTGAACATGACAATGAGTTCACTGTACTAAAATGGCCCCCACAGTCACCAGATCTCAACCCAATAGAGCATCTTTGGGATGTGTTGGAACGGGAGCTTTGTGCCCTGGATGTGCATCCCACAAATCTCCATTAACTGCAAGATGCTATCCTATCAATATGGGCCAACATTTCTAAAGAATGCTTTCAGCACCTTGTTGAATCAATGCCACGTAGAATTAAGGCAGAAAGGGGGTCAAACACACTATTAGTATGGTGTTCCTAATAATCCTTTAGGTGAGTGTATAATGCGTGATGGGTGCCGCCATGTTATTTTGCGCCGCAATTCAGAGAATCGGATCTGTCGGATTTACAGTACGTCAATTCACCTATGTCTCACGAAATACATGAAAGTAAGTGAACGGTGAACTGGGAGAAGAGTAAACTATATAGACTATCAAATTATAACTGAAAGGATTGTTATTGCCGCTTCCATAGACATCAGTGTGTATTGTTTTGCTAGTACTTATGTGCATAATGTCTGGAACCTAAAATAAACATTATGTGGTTGAAAACACTGAATAGTTGTGATGTATGACAAGTGCCAAAGCGCAAAAGCACGTTTGAATTTAAGTGGAACCGAAATGAGGCACTGAAACCTGCGTTCTGATTCGGTCCGGTGACATACCGGTTATATTGGTACGGTTTTGGTACCCAACCCTATTTAGGACCCACGTAAAACATTAGAAAAGCTTTCCAACACTAGAGAAACCTATGTGGAAGGCCTGGAAACAGACTCCGAGGTTGCGTTGTTTCTGCTCCATACATGAGTAGCATTGGTTTTGCGGTTTCACAGAACCAAGAAATGCTGTTGTTGTAGTAATGTTAGCCATTGTTACAGAACAGTTTTGATTGTCATTGTTTTTCTGGAGCTAACAACCAACTCTTGCTTGTATTTATTCTTGTATACTGTATGTTCATTTTTTTTGTGCTCCCTTGTCATTCCTTAATCATCTTCGCTTTATTTTTCATGAAGCATTTTTGCTTCGCTTGATAAATAGACCTCCACTCTTGCATTGCGTGTGTAATGGAGGCCAGCAAGTAAGAACTGTGCAGGTAAACCTCACTCCCCTGATCTCAAGAGGCACACTGGCAACTGACTGGTGTAATGCTGTGTTTAACATCCTTGCTAGTGTGCCAGCAGCTCAGAGCGGGCGGTAAAGTGTATGTGAAATTTGGAGGCGGAGCAATGAAGACAGAGATTTGTTTGGGTTCATTTCAAATATCCACAGTGTTCAACAACGATTTTGGTAGATCGCATACTGCACCTTTAACATTAAACTCCAGTTGTGACCATATACCATAGACTTTCTGCATGAGGAAAAAACACCCATAGGAATTACATTGTAACTCATAATGAGAATAACACCACAAAATGCTTAAATGAAAAACAGAATGATTAATTATAAACTCTTATATTCAACTATTTCTGTTTTAAAATCCTCTAGGATGTCTTGTCAACTCTAAAGGCCCGTTTACACCAAGAATGTTAACTATAAATATTACTATAACAATAAATATATTAGCATTCACACCAGTGGCCGATATTGTTCTGCTTATTAGAAGTGCGTGCTGCAGTTTTGTCATCTGCCACTAAATGCTCCTGCTCTTAAAGCAGGATGCATTTTGATCGGCTGTCAAAAAAAAAGTTCTGAAAGTGATTCCAATTATATAATTTATCCATGCCGTTATCAATATAATTGTGGTGTGGATTCTAGTCTTTTACATTTAGAATGATTTTTAGAACTATGTCTTTAACGTTCTATTTGTTGTTCTTGGTGTGAACAGGCCTTTAGAAAAAACTGACAAATCAAAATGATTTTGTAAATACAGACTAACTTTTGAACTCATAACAGTCCTAAGGGAGAGGTGACTAAACTTTTTACTATGAAGGGTCAAAAGAAAAAAATCTAACTGA
Organism: Romanogobio albipinnatus; assembly: GCA_023566225.1. Taxonomy (NCBI): domain Eukaryota; kingdom Metazoa; phylum Chordata; class Actinopteri; order Cypriniformes; family Gobionidae; genus Romanogobio; species Romanogobio albipinnatus. The sequence continues at coordinate 17,775,790 of CM042246.1, forward strand.
GGGCCATGGGCTGAAAGTAATTAATTGCATTACACTGCCATTCAAAAATTCAAAATTCGGGAAGATGTTTAATGTTTTTAGAAGAACTCTCTTATGCACACCAAGGCTGCATTTATTTAATTAAATATACAAAAAACAGCAATATTGTGAAATATTATTAAAGTGTAAAATAATGAAATAGAATTTTCTATTTGGACATATTTTATAATGTAATTTATTTCTGTGATTCAAAGCTGAATTTGCAACATCACTACTCCAGTCTTCAGAGTCACATGATTTTTCAGAAATCATTCTAATATGATGATCTGCTGCTCAAGAAACATTTATGATTATTATCAATGTTGAAAACAGTTGTGTAAAAAATCTATTTAGGATTCTTTGATGAATAAAAAGGTTCAAAAGAACAGTATTTATCTGAAATAGAAAGCTTTTGCAACATTGTACTACCGTTCAAAAAAATGTGGGGTCAGTAAGAATCAAAGAATTCTGAAAGAAAATGTATACAACTGTTTTCAACATTGATAATAATGTTTCTTGAGCAGCAAATCATCATATTAGAATGATTTCTGAAGGATCGTGTGACTCTGAAGACTGGAGTAGTGATGCTGAAAATTCAGCTTTGATCACAGGAATAAATTATATTTTAAATTATATTCAAACAGAAAACTTTTTTTTTTTTTTTTTTAAAGGTCCCGTTCTTCGTGATCCCATTGTTCAAACTTTAGTTAGTGTGTAATGTTGCTGTTAGAGCATAAATAATACCTGTAAAATTATAAAGCTCAAAGTTCAATGCCAAGCGAGATATTTTATTTAACAGAAGTTCCCTTTCAAAGCCTACAGCGAACGGCCGGCTTGGACTACATCCTGGTACTTCCTACATAAATGACGTCAGTAGAACAGACTAACCTCCGCCCACAAGAATACGCGAAAAAGGGGGCGTGGTCTTGTTGCTCTCCCACGTGGAGAAGAGGAAGCGTTGCGTGGAGAATACGAGGAAGTGTTGCGTTTGAGTGTGCATTTGAGTGTGTTTGTCGCCATGTCGTCGAGACGCTGTTATTTTCATCCCGGAGTCAAATCAACTTTGTTTGGCTTTCACAGGGACGCTGTAGAGATCATTGAGCGCATACATCTCCCCGTTAAGAGGCGTGACCTTTCCGTGCAACGTGCGCTAAGCTGCTGTCGAATCACAACACAGGAACCGTGCAACGTGCGCTAAGCTGCGGTCAAATCCCAACACGGGAACCGCTGGCACAATCAGAACTCGTTACGCATTTCTGAAGGAGGGACTTCATAGAATAAAGGAAGTCATCAGCCGTTTTTAGGACAGTGAAATCAGCGGTACACAGATAAGTAAATTGTATGAAAAATACTGTGTTTTTTTACACGCGAAACATGAACACGTTATATTGCACACTGTAAACACAATCAAAGCTTCAAAAAAACACGAAGAACGGGACCTTTAATAAATGCAGCCTTGTTAAGCATAAGAGACTTAAAAAAAAAAAAAAAATTTAACTTTTTTTCAAACCTTTTGAACGGCAGTGTATATCAACCTTTATTATTTTAACAATTACATTGTTTTTAAATCAAATTTACTTTCTCTACATTTCAATGCAAACATAAAACAAAAATGTTAAAACAAAAAGATAAATTAAAAACGAAAAAAATATTTAAATAGCATATTTTTATCCCCTGCATGGAAAAAAAGGTATTTTAAAGAATATGGGTAACCAAACAGTTGATTGTTACCTATTGACTTCCATGATATGGAAAAAATACTATGGAGGTCAACTGCTTGGTTACTGAAATTCTTAAAAATATCTTCTTATGCATTCAGCAGAAGAAAGAAATTCATAGAGGTTTGGAACAACTTGAGTGTGAGTAAATTATGAAATATGACAATTTTCAGTGAACTATCCCTTCAAGGGAAATTATAATGGCGTATGCAATATATGGCAATATAGATCACACACACTATAATAAAAACAAACCACTAAATGTTCAGAGTAAAATAAAGCTTACCTTTTTATGGTGGGGGCCTTGCTTGACTGATGGTCTGTCTTTATCCTTTTGCTTTTTAGTTACTGTAAGAGTCTTTTTTTGCACTTCAGAAGGTTTCTTCTCCTTGGCAGGCTTTTTCAGGTTCTTCTGTTTGGTGGCGGATACTTTGCCTTTGGAAGGTATCTCCTCTTTGGTTCCATTCATTTTTGCCTCTCCTTCTGCTTCGACAGCCTGGCTCTGAAGGAGGGAAAAGGCTGTTCCTTCTACCTTAACATGAGAAGAAGCCTTCCTCTCTGATGCCTTTTCCTCTTTTGCCGTCTCATCTTCTAACTGTTGAGCCAATTTCTTTTCCTTCCATTCTCCTTTAAAACTGGGAGCACTCCTTTTACTAGGGGTACTAGATTTCATTTTTTGTCTACCATCAGACCCTAGATTCTCTGTCTGTTTTGCCTGTTTCTGCCGGCCCTTCTCCTTGGGCACAGGAGTGGTTGTGATCTCCGGTCTGCTTAGAGCTGCTGTAGCATCTGTTTGTGGAGAGGTTCTGTCTGACTTGATGACTTGTTCTTCTATGGCCCTAAACGGAGGAGAACCAGTTATAAGAGTCTGCTGCAATGTAGAGTCCTGACACCTATTCTGCACGCTGGCTACCTCAGGCCTCTTGGATCCCACACAAGACAGATTACAGTAGTTCTCACCAATAAGCGCAGTGGTCTCAAGAGTTTTCTGCTTCACTATCGACTCCAGGTTGGACAGGGGGGATTTGGCCTTCTCCCACTTGTCATCCTCTACTTTAGATGGGCTTAAATGGGAGTTATGGAACAGGGTTCTCTCACAACCAAGTGTGCTCTTAGTTATTGGGACCTGAGTCTGACTTGGCCTCTTCTGCAGAGATGATCCTTGGGAAAGAACACAAGGTGGTTGCCACAAGGATTTAACCGGAGGTGTAAACAAGGTCCCTTCTTTTCCACCAACAGATTTCCGGTGGGGCTGTGAATTTGCTGTAGCAGAAAATTGAGTGGATAAAAAACCTTGTTGAGTACCTGTCGAGAGCTTGCCACCTTTATCATGCTGAGCACCTTTAACAGCAAATGGTGCTTTCCTCTCTTTACAAACCGGCTGTTCTCCTTGGTCAATGATGGAGATGGTTTCCTGTTTGGCAAATGTCTGAAAATCTTCAACAAAAGCAGCACTTTTTCCATCTTTGCTACGTAAAGTAGATGCTAGAATGGGGCTTGCCACTCCTACATATGTACCAGGGAGATTATTCAAGGAACCAGGAGATGAGCCCTTGGCCCAGGATGCGTTGGGTTCCAAAGCATGGTGATTAGTTAGTTTTGAAGATGATTTCTGCGTTGCACCATTTCTCTGGGTGTCATATGTACTGGATGACCCAAAAGAGGCAGAATTAACTTTTTTAGAAACAGCAACATTTTTCTGATGAGAGTCAGCAGAATGATGCTCCGTGACCACTGATGGGTTGTTCTGAGTATCTTTAATGTTTTTTTGTCGCTTGGACTTTGCAGACAGATCAAGGGGCACATCCCTTGACTCAACGGGGCAGGAAACATTATGCTCCTCTGGAGTGGACACAGTTTTTGGTTTTAAATACGCTAACGAGGCCTTTTCAGCACCTCGGTACGTCGAACCTTTTTCTACAAGGCTAAGCAGCCGACTTTGAGTGGTGATATTTGCCAGAGCTGGGTTGCAGCAGATGGCAGCAGTGGGAGAAATTGTGTAATGGGTTGGTGGAGCCGAGCCCTGAGTGGCTTGCTGTACTGGAAGGGCTAGAGCTGGGGCTGGGACAGAAGACATTGGGGCTTTATGCTCAGATCCACCTTGAAAGCCCTTGGATAAAGTGTCACACCTGACTTTAGATCCTGAAGACTGAGGCTTCTTCTCAGCACCGGCTCCTCTCCCCATGGAAAAGTGATATGGGTATGTTTTGAGCATAGGTGTGGCGCTCGAACAAGAGCTTGGCGCTGGGCAGTCCTTTTGAAACTGGCTAGCAGTGGCTTCTCTCAGTGCTGCAATCTGACCTAACCCTGGTGGCAATGTGATCTTACAGAGAGGAGAAGAAAAATTGGAGGGGGGAAGGAAAGCAACTGGCTGGCCGGGTTTAAACAGCGTGGAGCACTGGAACCCTAATGGAACGCTTATCACAGGCTGGGTGGGTGCTGGTGCGGTAGCCTTCTTGTTTAGGTTTATACTAGAGTGAACAGAATTCACAGGGTCCTCTGCGGTGACCTTTTTACCACAAGGCCACAGGTGAGGGGAGTAGATGCCAGCACTGTCAACCTTGCCTTTGGAAACCTCAGTCCGATCAGGCAACAGTGTGCTCACGGGATCAGTGCTGAACACATTGCTGTGGGGTTGGGAGGTTTGGACCTGGGGACAATGAATTGAATTGCTGGCTTCTGAGCAGACGTTGGGCGTTTTACAGTCTGTGGTCGCCCTCAGCTTATTCTGCTGACTTTGAGGTATGTCACCTCTAAGTTCAAGAGGCAGTGTCTGCTGTGGATTCCCCACCATGCTCTCAGACACGTGGGTAGGGGCACTGCTCTCTCTGCTCACCGTCCCTCCATCCCCTACATTCATTGGTGAGGGATGCACCTAAGCAGAGAAACAGGAAAGTAAGTTTGACTTAGGAGGAAATTTAAATTAAAAAAAAATGAAAGAGAGAGGGGAGGCTATAACAATGAAATATAAGTTACCTGCATAGGGGTTTTCTCAACACATTACTCAGTGTGTGTGAACAAGTGACTCTTTATGGGATTCTCCTCTGAGTAGTTTGCAGTTCTGCAATAGAATTAGATAATTAAAAAATAGCTTTAAAAAGTGTACAAATTGAGCATGTAGAATTATTTCAAATGAAAAGTTACAATTTTGAACATTAAAAAAAGGATTTTTAAATATTTAACGTTCATAAATAAAGATAAATCACTCATTGATCAGTCGATAATCTGCTACTGGACAACATTCTGACCCCTTTCAAATGAGGTTAATATTTGTGACAACAATTCTGTTTGCTTCATCAAACAGAAAAAGTATCGCTAAGCCATGCTATTGATTTTTCACTCATATTCACTTCATTATTTTTTTTATATACCTATAATTGATTGCAGAAGATGTTGTGTAGTTCAGCCAAGGTCAACTCAGACCTCATTAACTAAATCAAATGTAAAATATAGATCACTGCACTCTACATTACACATTGCAAAGAGGCATTTGAATAAAGAGGCAACTAAAATCTTGTTAGTACATTCATTAAAATGGTTTAGTTGGTTATACTTTTCAACATTCTTACAACTGATAAACACTATTAGTAGTGCAGAACTATGTGTGTCGTGCACATTCATTTCCAATTATTTTGAGTCATATGAAATATTTCTAGTCATCTCATTTGCTAGAAATTAAATCAAAACAAAATTACAAAAATAAACACTTCTAGAATTTTAACAAAAGATGGACATGGATGAGCTTTAATGTTTTAAGTCTCTTTCCCTTTAATCTGATAAAAATGACACTCTAACCATGAGGCCACAACATCAATTCTCTTGTTACAGTCAGTGATGTGAGACAGGCTGGAAACTTCCTGTGAGTAACAGAGGTTTCCTTAGTCAAGATGTCACAATTTCCTTCAGACCACGGCTTGAGTAGGAATGGATATTAAACTTAAAGCGTTCAGATTTAAATAACAGATTTGAAGAGTGCAATGATCTCTGAACTGTATACCAGCAATTTACATTTTTAATTATACGTTTGCAAATGCATGCTTTCGTCTTTTGCTGTAGGAGACGAAATTATGAGATGAAACGCTGACTTTGACCCATGACTCTCTCTGAGATTGTGAGCAAATCAATTTCAAGTACACAAGAGAGTGCCTAAACGCCAAAAACCGAGAGGAGCAAAAAACCTCAGCTCCCACAGCTGAAGGGACAGTTTTTACTGCAACAACATCCTCTTAACCCACATTGCACATGGTCAAAGTCTGCATACTCTAATTCCCTCGTTTTTAAAGAAGAAGAGCCCCCTAATGATCAGATCCCAAACCCTCACACAGCGCAATGGAGGGGAATGGTCGAGTGCACGACAGGCCACAAATGCCAGGGGTTGAGGATAAAGGATGCAGGGCCATGCAATAGTTGATGCTGGTTTTACTGCCTCATTACCTCAGTGGGACAAACTGCAGTAGATCAAGACAACATCAACAGTGCAGATAGAACAGAGCAACCATTACTGTGATGCTGTGTCGAACACAGGCGCTTTACTCTTTACAGGCATTAGATAAAGGCAAAGCATCTCATGTCCAGAGTCACAGAGTGTGCATTACTAAAATGTTTACTTATAATGAGGTGGTCAAGCTGTGATTTAATCCAATTATGCATACTCAGTGAATAGGGATTTTTAAATCATTTAAAAAACGGTGGTGGTAGATTTAAATGTATACGTCACATAATTAAATCATAACTATTTGACATTTATTATATTTGACATTTATTATAACAAAACTGTAAATTCTGGTCTACATATGCGGTGCAATATAGAGCAGAGCATAAAATGTGACTTTCACTCATTGTAATGAGCATGCGTTGCCTAGAAATATCAATTCTAAAAGATTTTCATGCACGTGGGAAACAAAACGAATGTTCTGAGCTCGAATTGAAGTTACATTGTTGCATTCGAGACGAAATCATCCCGATCTATCTCCCGAGGTTATCTTCTTCTTAATTGAAAAAAAATGAGGCTGGATTTTACTCCAAACGCCATCATAAACATCACAAATATAAACACCTGAGCCCCATATGCAGACAACATAAACACCGTACACTCGCATCAGAATGCAGGTGAGCGCAGCAGCTCCACGTTGACGATACAGGTGACAGCAGTCTTCAAATATGAACTGCTTATCTTTCTGACTTAAAATGAGATCCAACTGATGTCGGTACACTTAAAGTGTCTGTATGGCATAACCGAGCCTTATAGGCCTTTAGCGAAAGTCTGATGATTGGAAAGTTTATGATGTGTTATTCGCGTGATTATATCTGCTGCTAAAGATAGAACCGATCATTTTCGTCCAGACATTTTTCATCTCAATTATTGAAAACACAGGATCAGTGGGAGTGGGAGCCCGTGTTTTTCTCCAGCTCTCGTTCTTTTGAATGGGGTTACCAGCGCAATGATAAACGGAGACGAGGAAATAAGCATCGTCTCTCCTCTCTAGACTGGAGGAGCTCAGCACACTCGCGGTCTCCCGGTCAGTCTGTCGGAGCTCCGCAGCCCGGAGCTTATATGTGCACAAAGGATGATGCTGAAAGGCAGGCGATGACCAGCCAATGTCACGTATCCACGGTCAGCATGATACTAGGATAAAGCATCGTCCTAAAACAGAGCAAAATGTTTGTTTCTCTGGCCAACCCACTCGCTCGTTCTAGCCGGAGCTACTAAAAACCGTATCACACAATACAAGAGACTCTCAGGTGACACGAAGCGCCTCGCGTGCAGAAATGGAAGTCAGTGATAAATAACGCCGATGTTTAAACATAAAAACAACCAAATGTAGGTCCCGCGAGCGGGGATTAGCCGAAATAGACGTTTTCCTCCTGAGAAAGACACGAAAGCCAACAGTCCGTGTGGCCACAATGTAGCCAAACTAACCGACGCGTTCGCACTGGCCGAATCCTGTCAAACTACAAAAGTGACCGTTGGTTTATCGCTAAGCGCGAGCCGAGCTATGACGTCTGAATTAGAACTCGACACAAAATACACGGGCACAGAAATGTCACGCGCACATTTAGGCTGGATGATATCTCCCTCACGAGGAAACATCGTACTTTGGCGGTCTGTCTTTCTCCACACTGCCCTCGAAGAGTGTTTGGAAACTAATAGGGTCACCGAGTTTTCCATACGCTCCTTATTATTATCGTCACTTGTGCTGCGTGACACGCGGTGAGAGCGTTATTTAGTACGGAGCAAGGTGTACGAAACTGAAGGAGCGATTTTCAGATCCCTGCGCAGCGAAGTCTCCCCTCTAACAACTCGGTCTGCATTACTCTGCCACCGTACGACACGAAATGTTTCCATAGCGAAGCCGCTCCAACAATCAAAGTGGTATGACATGCCACCCCCAGAACCGACTCCTTCGTCTATACAACCCTGAATAATTCCAAAAGGCAATTAGCGAGCCAAATAACCATGTCAGATTGTACAAATGTGCACCAACCCGTTTGACCGACATTTGGAAGATGTTTGCTCATCAAGATAAGGGCTTTAATCCGGTCTTCCGTTCTTGTCGCTCGCAGTTCACTAATCTCGACGATTTTCGGTTCTGAAAGTCCGGGGGGGTTCGTACCGTATCTCTCTGTCTCTGGTCTGGTGGGAGAGAGAGAGGGGCAGATGGAGCCGAGCTCGTGTGGGAGTTGTAGTGCTCCGACATCCACGCCCTGACCGCATTCGCCCTGAGAAGGGAGGAGCAAGGACTGCAGGTCCCAGCATGCACCGCGAGAATCCAGCCGCTCAAGGGGAAAGGGGATCGCAACGGTGCGCTAAACTGCAAACCCTACCCGAGTAACAAAGTGAAAATACACCCTCTCTCTCTCAATTAAACCGTTGCTCTCGGACGCAACACGCGAGGCTCGCGGAGTAGCGCGTGCATGTTTGTATAATCTCGTTTTCAGATTCGCACACGTGGGCCGCCACAAAAAGAGTTGAGACAAACATTGCAGCGGAATTAATAAAAACCCTACTGGCTCTCGAACTATTTCAGTAGAGCCACGAGACCGATGTCTACAGGACATCCAGGGAACGATCGATAGTAGATGCACATGGAGATCCACACTATGTGCACACTCACGGGGCGATGTGTTTATTTATATTTTCAACCTAAATGAAACAGATTCTTCTCATTATGAGAAACCGTATCTTCTTTGTTAAAACATGCTGCGCAATACATGAGAGCTTTTCGATTAAAACCCCATCATGAGGCCTAACCAAATCACTTTTAGGTGAATCATGCTTAAAGAATTAAAACTGGGATCCTCAGGTGGATTTTCCCTTCTTAACTTCTAAAAAAGCTCACCACTGACCTTCACATTTTAGGGTATTTTTGCCAGGTGACAACTATCATCAGCTGTTGCAAAATTTCTCTGGAGCTCTAGGCTACTTTATGTTTCAAAGGTGCTGGACTGTTACTAGGTTACTCTTCAGTCGCTGTTGAACCTGCACATCCATTCAGTAGCCAAGCAATTTCCCTCCTTTGAAGGCTAAATCATGTATTAGATAAAATTCAGCAAAACATTTTTTGGGTGTTTTTTTTTTTTGAGTCGGTTATTTAATGCAAGCAAGAGAGACAATACAAGAACTACCTTGGCATAACGTTGGATTTGGTGCAGCTTTGGCATTCAAACTAAATTCAAATATTCAATATTTATTTCTAATTATTATGCCACCCTTCAAAAAAGTCATGTTTTATGACGTGTTTGAAAACAAGAATATTGTCATATTTGTTTTCCTTCTGACTAAAACACAGGCTCTAAATAGGATAGCTAAATAATACACACATATCATTCTCCTGTTGACATATTGAGTCTGTTCTCGCCATATTTTAAATTAGGTGAATCTAAGAGAACTTTTTCTGCCTGTCATGCATATCTTGAAATAATCAGTCACTGTTTCAGCAGCGAGACACAAACAATCTGGGGTGATCTTCCTTGTATCAAGACAAGACAATGGGCATGATGATTTGGCTACATCAGGTCCATCAGCTGTCCAGTAGCCATTCACTGGCTTCTTTGATCTCGGATTTAACAAGCAAGCCTTACTTTCAGCCTCAGACGCTGTGCATTGTAAACATGTCAGCCGAACACTCTTTATTACATCCTAACAGCCTTTTTCCTGCTATATTGAACATTATTCGCACAATCGCTTATTCAGATTTTAGAACCTGCAACTCCAGCAATAGGAATATGTGACCCTGCAGCACAAAACCAGTCGCATGCGTATATTTGTGGCAATAGCCAACAATACATTGTTTGGGTCAAAATTATTGACTTTTCTTTAATGACAAAAATCATTAGGATATTAGGTAAAGATCATGTTCCATGAAGTTTATTTGTAAATGTCCTATATAATTATTTTTTTATTATTAATAATATACGTTGCTAAGGACTTTATTTGGACAACTTTTTTTCCAGATTTTCAAAAAGTTGTATCTCTGCCAAATATTGTCCTATCCTAACAAACCATACATCAGAAAGTTTATGTATTTACTGTATAAACCTCAATTAAAAAAATTACCCTTATGAATGCATGGTTTTGTGGTCCAGGGTCACACATATCCCACAATTTGACCTTATGTACCATTTTCATGCTCAGCAACCGCTATATTATAATGAATATCTCGAGACCAAATCAATGTCACTGTCCCAGTCAATCTTCAGATGTCTTACTGAGCACAGCAGCACAATATATAATTGAGTGCAGTTCTGTTAAGTTCGGGGACGCTCATACTTTTGACGATTAGAGCAAGAATAGCCTTTTATTCCGACACTGCATCATCTTCATCGGGTGATATGCAATATCACACACATTTCCCGTTTTGTCCCTCCCGAAAAACATCTACGTAAACAGATTTTTAACATTTTTGAGCCGATGACCTATTTTTGTCATAACTGCTCCAATGCAAACTGACCCCGTGTAGACTGCGCTGAGAGCATCACGTCTTCTCGAGGCTCTAACACTGATGTTGCAGTAAAAATATACGGGGAATTATGACTGCAACATACAAGACAATCATAGCCTACCAGACAGACGCAGTCTCTGCAACGAGGACTAATTGCGTTATTAAAAGCAAAAATATTGCAAACAACACGATCCCACACATGCTTCTCTAGGCTACACGTGAACGTATCTATCTATCTATCTATCTATCTATCTATCTATCTATCTATCTATCTATCTATCTATCTATCTATCTATCTATCTATCTATCTATCTATCTATCTATCTATCTATCTATCTGTCTGTCTATCTATCTGTCTATCTATCTGTCTATCTATCTATCTATCAGCATGAAGGCTGACACATCATTACGTTAAAATAAAGGGGAATCTGAAAAGTTTGACTCGATTAGTGTCAAATTGCCACCATTAGCAGCTGTAAAAAGGCCTGATGTGGCTGCAAATGAGCGTCACCGCTTGGGCAACACGCACAACTTAGTTTCAAAACACAATTACAAAGAACTGGCAAGGGAAATGACAACAGAAAGGCCGTGCAACAGTGCAAACTGAGGAGTCTGACCGGTGCATGCTCCACTGCATGATGACTGGGGTAATGTCGCAAGGGTGGGAGAGAGAGCACATGAAGTGGGCAGGTTGAGGGGATGCAAAAGATATCCAAACTTATTGCAGCGTGAAGTAACGCGCGTTTGCGCGATGTATCACTTTCGTAGGCCTTACCGCGCGTAATGACATTGGCTCTTGCGATCGCGTCCGGTCAGTTTAGGACACAACATTATCCATGCATTTTCAAATGTTGCCGCATGTTGTCTTTGCGCTATATTAATACATCCAACCGTTTCAGATAGTTAGATCTCGTCATGATAGGATGTTAGGACTTTGATGCACTCATGTACAAGTGCAAAGTTTAGAGAGTTGACTGTCGCCCTCCATTGCGTTGTGCAATGCCCCCTTTAATGCCCCCTCGCTCGCCAGTATAGCGCCTTTGTTATTAATCGCATGGAATCGCGCCGCCTTACCTTAACGGCCCCAAACTGTTTTCCTATGCATCTGAACTTGACGTATTCATCCAAATGCAAGAGGAAGTGTCTGTGTCTGTTGTTTTCGTTGCCGTCCGATAGTACGATTCAGTGGAGGATTTAACACTGTTAATTTCGGGTTTCTCCTCGCGATCTTCCCTCATCGCCGCAGCAGCTGGAGAGGAAAATCGCGCACGCTGGGTCCTAAAGCCGGCTGCGTTCCCACAGGTGACCAGGCTCCTTTGCCGCGTGCACTGGTCACAAGCCACGCTCTCCCTTCCTCCGAAGTCCTACCTGGTCGGAGCTCCTGCAGACCAGGTGAGCAGACTTAGCTAGAAGGCTAGATTCTAGCTTCTGTTTCTTCTAGCTAGATTCTTTTTTCTACGATTTTCATGTACAACTATGTATAAAAAATGATAAAGGCTTTCATGTTTGGTCCCTTTTGTTCGTTCAAAGGATGTGGTAGATTGTGGACTGGGCCAATGGGGCCCCAGACTGTCAGGGGCCTCCAGCTGAGCGCTATGTAGAAATACAACAGACACATAGACAATGTGAAATAAATAAATAAATCTGTTTCTGGCCCAGAACAGAACATTTTATTGTAGCTTTGTTGTTATCATGGTATGTTGTCAACATTATGTGTTCATTTTGCAGTGTAATTTCACATTATTTGGACATTACATCTTGCAACTGCATGCAGCAAGAGGGGGCTTCCAAAGAGATTTGTTTTAAGGGGCGTTTCCTCCGAGGAGACAAACATTGAATAAGAAAATAATTCCATATTACAAAAATAAAACTTTTCTAAAGTAACCAGCAGATAAAGTTACAGCGGAAGTCTCTTTTGACTCCCCTGAGCCCATTGAGTTTTAACAGACCCCCTATAGGGCACGGTGGGTTTGGTGGGGGGTAATAGAGAATGAATGGGGGAAAAGTCACGTGAGTGGATTGATTGATGATTGGATATAATTGCTTATGATTGGATATGATTGGTTTGTGTGATCAATTTCTATAAAGTGCACTTTTTTCAAACATTTCAGCATAATTTCAATTGTGTTAGTACAATACACAAAATCACAAAGTACCCTTTTCACTACACAAAATCACAAAGTTCCCTTTTCACTACACAAAATAACTGTTTCATCTAAATAAATGTTTCATTCACAGTACTGCCTTTCATAAAGCTCTTACTATCAAACCTTTGATTTGCATTACATCTCGTACAGTTTAATACATTTGTCTATTATTTAATCCAACTGATCTTAATGGTTATCAAGGAACCATTGTTTGCAAGGTCTTTACCAAATGTGTGATTTATCTTAGATGATGACCATCATTCAAAGTGTGTGTGTGTGTGTGTGTGTGTGTGTGTGTGTGTGTGTGTGTGTGTGTGTGTGTGTGAGAGAGAGAGAGAGAGAGAGAGAGAGAGAGAGAGAGAGAGAGAGAGAGAGAGAGAGAGAGAGAGAGAGAGCGCTATTTGCTATTTGTGAACATAGAGCAAGATGAAGTACAATGGAGAGGAAACAATCAATGACTGTGAAACATCAGATTGACCAGAGATGCATAGAAGGGACACAGATGGCATTAAATCCTCATAGTCATGTCATACTTCATCACAAATGTTGATAACACACTACATTATGGATTCAGTTACATAAAATGTTTGTGTATTTTCTAATGTGGCAACTGCAATTTACTGCAATTAATTCAGCAACAAGGGTGATTTGAAACATGTATCTTGCATTGTTTGCTGTTGAATGAACTGATCGTTAAAAGCACTAAACGGAAAGAAGATAATACTGCTGTGTTTCTGTGATTAAGCCAAATGTTCTCATCACATATTACAGAAATACTGTGTTTGAAACAATAACAAAATATGGGCAAATGAACGAAAGTATTACATCAGGTTTTGAAAGAAAGACTGTGTTACAAGTGTGATCAGTTTGGGTATTTGTACTAAGAGTTTTGAAAATGTACACCTTTTGTACCAAATGTACCAAAGTGAATACCCCCTACCCCTTTTTTTTTTTTAAATAAAAAGAACAGTATAGTTACAAAATAGTATTGTATTTGATTTCTCTTTTTTATGTAATGTTTATTCCAACATTAAGAGTCGGCTAACTGGTACACTTATTTACATTTGATTTATAAAATCTGTGAGGACTTTGTCTCCATATTTCAGAGCACTACTGCACACTGAACTTTACCTGATGTTGAAAAGGTTCTTATACTGACATAATGCAGTTATTTATTTATGATACAGTTTTTTTTATTCACTTTGGTACTATTTTCACAAGTATGGTGTACATTTTCAAAACTCACACAGCTATAGTCATTCTTTCAAAACCTGATGTAATGCTTTCATTCAGTTGCACATATTTTTTTTGTTTTGTTTCAAACACAAGATTGTTGTAATATGTAATGAGAACATTTGGTTTAATCACCGAAACACAACAGATCTTCTTTCAGTTTAGTACTTTTAACAATCAGTTCATTCAACAGCAAACAATGCAAGATATATGTTTCAAATCACCCTCGTTGCTGAATTTTTATCTACTACAGTACTAAGTAACACAGGCTACAGATGCCACATAAGAAAATACGCTTACATTACCTAACTTATGTAATTGAATCCATAATCCAAATACTGAGTAATTGTCATTTATTTTCCTTGTGCATTTAAAACAGTATTATCTTAGCGTTTTGACTGTGCCGTAAAATCCGAGAGCTGGGGCTAGCTGAGGAGTGAAACCAACGAGTAAACTTTGCACATTTATCTTTCAGAAACTGAAGAATTCAAACGGGTGTAAATTAAAGAAAGTGCTTTGATTGAGTGGCTGTCATCAGTTCTTCACTGTTTCTTCACTCTGGTCCAAGCTTTTCCGCCCTTATGCAATGCCACCAATGCCACAATACCTTACACACAACATTTTTTACAACCTGGACAAAAGGACAACTACGGCCCTTGTCAACTCTTATTTGACCCAGAAGAGCCAAAAATAACAGAAGTTTATAGCTTTCACAAGAAAGCTTGGTACAATGAGGAACTGTGATGTGATTTTAATTAAAAAGTGCATCAAGCTTTATGCACCCATTTTGCCTGAAGCAATGTAATGAAAATTATATTTTGAACTGTTTGCATATTAACCCAACACTGTCCCTGAAAAATACATCATATCTGCATATTTTGATATCAACTGATATTTTCACTTACAGTTTTTTTCTCAGTCACTTTGGTACACTTCAAAAGATTTGCAAACCAGTCAGTGCATTTCGTACAAACAGCACCACACAATGGATTACCTGCAAAATCCTGTAACTTGCTCAAATTCTTTTGTTCATCTCTCAAAAGTATTTACGTCAATGAACACATCAATGCCATCAGAAGGACAAGTCCTTGTGTCATTGTTCACAAGACAGTCGAAATGCTAAGCCATGTTGTCAATATAACAGTGTACTCTATTTTCAAATGTAAAAAAATCAAATCAAAAAATCTCAATGGCATACGAGTTTACACATTAGGCTAGCCTACTATGTGGGATATTGATTGAAAGAGAGGAATCGCAGACACTTTTACTGTTGGTCTGTCAACAAATTACAGTACAATATCATTTTGCGATATAAAGAAAAAGACAAGACTCTATATGAGTATAGGCCTACATGAGTGTGTGCTTGTGTGTTGCTTACATTATGTCTCTATAAAGTATATTTACTGTATACTGTAAAATGCAAGTGGACTACTGTAATATAGCATTACAGTATGTGTACAGTTCCCGGCTGTTGACCCTGTTTGTTTATTTTGTTCTTCCATTATATGAAATTGTAACACTGTGTTGTCGACTGTCTATATGCTTGCCAAATGAAGCTTCGTGAGATGCATCTCTGAGGTATTTTAGAAAACTGGTTGATCATTGGTCGATCTAGCCCTTTACATTTCCATTCATTACTGAAATTCAAAATTGTCCTCCACGATTCATCAATTCAGGACACATTACACACACACAAAAAGTCTAATAAAGAATTTATAAAAAATACACAACGCATTATGACATCTAGTTCAACCATTTTGCATGTACTGTAATGACTTTTGTAAAGAACTAATGCCTGTGTTGAGGGGTAAGACTATTCAATAAGAACCAGCTAAATACATTTTGATAAACATGATGTAAGCAATTGACAATGTAGGAAACAGCAGTGTAATTTGTTATAGATAGATAGATAGATAGACAGACAGACAGACAGACAGACAGACAGACAGACAGACAGACAGACAGACAGACAGACAGACAGACAGACAGACAGACAGACAGACAGACAGACAGACAGACAGATAGATAGATAGATAGATAGATAGATAGATAGATAGATAGATAGATAGAAACAGTTTGCAGACAGACAGACAGACAGACAGACAGACAGACAGACAGACAGACAGACAGACAGACAGACAGACAGACAGATAGATAGATAGATAGACAGATAGATAGATAGATAGATAGATAGATAGATAGATAGATAGATAGATAGATAGATAGATAGATAGATAGATAGATAGATAGATAGATAGATAGATAGATATAAACAGTTTGTAGATAGATAGATAGATAGATAGATAGATAGATAGATAGATAGATAGATAGATGGATGGATGGATGGATGGATGGATGGATGGATGGATGGATGGATGGATGGATGGATGGATGGATGGATGGATGGATGGATGGATGGATGGATGGATGGATGGATGGATGGACGGACGGACGGACGGATGGATGGATAGATAGATAGAAACAGTTTGTAGATAGACAGACAGACAGACAGACAGACAGACAGACAGACAGACAGACAGACAGACAGACAGACAGACAGACAGACAGATAGATAGATAGATAGATAGATAGATAGATAGATAGATAGATAGATAGATAGATAGATAGATAGATAGATAGATAGATAGATAGATAGATAGATAGATAGATAGAAACAGTTTGTAGACAGACAGACAGACAGACAGACAGACAGACAGACAGACAGACAGACAGACAGACAGACAGACAGACAGACAGACAGACAGATAGATAGATAGATAGATAGATAGATAGATAGATAGATAGATAGATAGATAGATAGATAGATAGATAGATAGATAGATAGATAGATAGATAGATAGATAGATAGATAGATAGATAGATAGATAGATAGATAGTGTTTTTATTATATTTATTTCATTACTTTTCATTATAAAGTGAGAGAAGAAACATTTACAACTTGATGCAATGAATAGGCCTACAACAAATTTGGCTTCGACTTGGGGATGATTTTAGTCTCTCTGAATCTGAACCAGGTGAATGTTCGAATTGAGATGCACACATAAATACACAAATAAAGTGTCACCTGATAAGAAAATAGAGTCAACCTCAACAACAAGATCTAACAAAGACCTTTAGGCTCTGTTGAATGCGATGTAGGGGCGTGATCCGAGCAATTTGGCGGTTCTAATGTTTTGTATTGGTCGCACAAGCCAACCTTTGCTAACTGGTTCCATAGTGTAGTGGTTATCACGTCTGCTTTACACGCAGAAGGTCCTGGGTTCGAGCCCCAGTGGAACCAAGCGTTTTTCATGTTCTACAGTTTGCAGACATTTGGTCCTCTGAATGACGTCGCAGCTTCTATATTCGCTCGTAGTATTTTCTGGGGAACATGGTTTCGAACAACAAATTCCTTGTCTACGACACGCGCATCATGCCTATGAGCGGACAGGCTGTTTGAAAAGGCCGGTGGAACTGCGAGTGCTATAAATAAATAATATTTGTATAATTTTGTGGAAAATGGATCAAATTGCAACGCCATTAGCTCAACGGTAAATAAAATCATTGGTTAATGACGGCGACAGGCGACATACTAGCGGCGTGCTAGCGTGAAGTCAAGAATAGGGTTTGTGCGACCCCTAGTGTTAACTTGAATGCCTACCCAGCATCACACATTTCCGCTTGATTGCCTTTCCTACAAATTCAGTCACCAATTAAAGTAGACTTTAATTAACACAATTTGGCCCAGTGCTATAGCTTGGTGCTATAGAAATGCCATTATCATATGTTTTAATCACAAATGAATAAATATAGGCTATGAATGCACTGTAAGATTAAGCCTCTGTTTACATTTTCAACAGAGCCGAGACAAAATGTTTTTCAGTTTATTGGTGTACCAGGAAAACCAGGAAATCCTAAAAATGCAGTTTCCAGCCTCAAAAAGTAAAAAAAAAAGTTGTTATGCTCAGCTCTAAAATATCAGTTGAAAACCTCTAAAGAGGGTACACTCTAAAAAAAAAAAGGTTCTATATGGCACCAAAAAAGGTTCTTGGCTCATAATCATAGGGCAACCTTTTTTAGTGCTATATAGCACCAATTTTGGTGCTTCAGTGGTTCTTCAGCGGTTCTTCAGAGGTGCTATATAGCACCTTAGTCAAAGAACCGGTGAAGAACCTCTGAAGAACCGCTGAAGAACCACTGAAGCACCAAAATTGGTGCTATATAGCACTAAAAAAGGTTCCCCTATGATTACGAGCCAAGAACCTTTTTTGGTGCCATATAGAACCTTTTTTTTTAGAGTGTGGAAATTACTGAAAATAAATAAATAATGGAATTAATTGGTGGAGATATTAAGAGATTGTTTAATTCTGAATGCACAGGCAAATGCACATTCTTACATTTATACATTTATCAATACACTCTAAAAAAAAGGTTCTTGGCTTGTAATCATAGGGGAACCTTTTTTAGTGCTATATAGCACCAATTTTGGTGCTTCAGTGGTTCTTCAGCGGTTCTTCAGAGGTTCTTCACCGGTTCTTTGACTAAGGTGCTATATAGCACCTCTGAAGAACCGCTGAAGAACCACTGAAGCACCAAAATTGGTGCTATATAGCACTAAAAAAGGTTCCCCTATGATTACGAGCCAAGAACCTTTTTTGGTGCCATATAGAACCTTTTTTTTTTAGAGTGTACGTTTTTATTTTGATTCGTAATGACATTAAATGAACATGAAGCTGATACTGAATAGTTTAATGCCAAAATTGAGTTTGTTCAAATGGGGTGAGGTGGCATTGGGGCAAGGATTGGGTGCTTGTCCATACAAATGATCCATCTTACTCTTACTAGTCAGTCAAAACAGTTTTGATCTAATTCTGTGTCTATCAAAAATAGTGATATATGACATTGTATTATGTAGAATATCCAAGAAGGATTTGTGGACACAATGTTTTTGGCTTTGTGGAGTAAATGTTATAGCTTTAATTTTGAAGAAAAAACATAAAATTAGACTCTTGGGGTAAGATGACCCAACCATATTTGGCACAGAAGGCCCCAAGTGGCATGTTGTTACTGGTGTTATTGTTTTTTTTTTTCTTATTGTAATTAACGGGGCTATTATTTCATATTTTCATGAGTTAGATGTACATTTCAGGCATCTTCACTTTCATTAAAACCTATAGGTTAATTGAGTGATTTCTATTATGACAAAATCTATTATTTTTTTAATTTTTATTATGACATATCTTCAATTAAAATATGGGCAATTAAATAAGTAGGCCTAAATATTGATATGCTTGTACATAAGTCATAAAAAATACCTTTCAGATGATTATCTTTTACTGGGATTCAGATTTTTCTTTGATCAGTTATTCAATTATTCTACTAAATTGTCAAAATAAAATTAAGTAGAATATTTTTAGTATTTTACATTATGACACGGAAGATGTATAGCCTAAATAGTAGCTAATAAGAATTATATCAAAAGTAATTTATATATTCTGCAACAGTTTATGGGTTATTATATGAAATTAGGCCTATATTCTACAAAGTGTGCCATCGACAGCAAAGTTGATGTTATTTATATTAGATCAAACTTGATTAGACAAGAATTATAATTCTCTTCCAAGAACGTGTGTTTTGTACACGTTGTTAGGACTATTAGAAGATCAGGAGCAAAATAACACTGACAGGAATACAAAAACAAACTACCAAATGACTAATTCCGCGGATTGTAATGCATAGCCTACTGTTAATGCAACGACATTCTGGAACTGTCGTCTCCGCTTTCCAGATTTCCGCGCACGGACTCTGAGTGACGCTGGGGAGCAAGCGGGAAAACACGGGAGCGGATTCGCGGATTCGGTGGATCTTTAGCGGAGGGAAAACAGAACACTTTTAGCGGGGATGGGTAGCGACCATAGACTGCGAGAGGGGCACCTCAGCTGATGAGGGCAGAGGGGCAGTGGCTCTAGCCACCGGGCCACCCCCCTGTCCACGGCCCTGTTTTGGACCAACTTTATATTAGGTGGCCTTAACTACCATGTACTAACATTTTAATGAATCATTGATACAATGCACTTATTGTGTACATACACGCTTTTACATTGTACTTACATTTTTAAAATGAGCTGCATGTAATTACATCTAGCCTAATTAATTTCTGTAATTACATCTATAATAACACTGTTGACCCATCCCTTACACCTAACCCTACCCTTACACTTACCCACACCACCACACCTCTCCCTATCTTTACCCGTATCCACCTCAATAACAGCAAAACATACAATATGAGCACAATAAGTACATTGTACTTATTTTTTGATGTAAGTACATATAAAGGCCCCCTAATATAAAGTGGGGTCATTATTTTTAAATAGGTGAATTCAGAGTGATTGGGACATTTTTTCCTAGTCATCTTAATGGCAAAAACTGTCCCAATCACCCTGAATTCACCCTATTATGTATTAATATTTTTTATTCCTCTATCTGCATGGTCTCATAATATCTTGGTGTCTCTATTTGGGTTTAAAATTGCCTAAATAAAATAAAACAGCATGTTGTGTCAATTAGTGTAACAATGGTCCACTGAAGGCAAGTTGATTTGAACCCATGTGCAGTTTCTTTATTAAACACGAACATAAAATTAAACATTAATAATTTTTTTTATTGTCATTGCAAAAATGACAGTGCTCTAACAACAGTTGTTAGCTGAATACATTAATAAATAACAATTGATTTTGAACATGATATAGATGTAATGAAGTCCAAGTTCAAGTGAAAATCTTCACAATCCTCTGTGATGTCTTTACGTCCTTCATTATGTGTGTATTCGGAGTGGCAGTTTCTCTCTGCAAATGAAGAGGTATGACAGCATCTGAAATACACAATTGAGTTTAGGGTCACTTCCATTTGATTTTGCTAACAGTTACGTTTATGATGGCTAAAATGAGTGAAGAAAATGGACATTATGTGAGCCTGTTAAAAGGAAAAAGTGTATGTTTAGGCATAAAGTAATAATTTAACTAACAATATCATAAATTCAATATCTCTGTCACTTGCTTTGTGGAGAAGAGACAATGAGTATCCTTAAATGAACAGAGCTGCTCACACTTACATGTTCTGTTAAACTAAAAAGAGAAAAAGACATGATTGGTAGGAAAAAATGTATAGACATTTTAAGAAAGAAATCATTTGTTCTATAATCCTTCTATATGTTTAATGACCATTTTCAGACTAATCCAATGGCAACTAACAAAAAGGTTTTAAGGGTTTCTGGCAAACGAGGCCTGGAAATATCTTATTCCAGACCTCTTTTATGCTATGAAATAATCTCAAATAAACGCCATTTGAAATACGTACAATTATATAACTTCTGGAAAGAGGTTACTCTAATCCACATTTGTAAGCATTACAGCTATGTTGTGAAAGCTATAATATCACATTTCCACTCTCTATAATGATGAGCAAAATAAACGCTGAACAATAGACAATTGTCTGCCTTTCATTTGGAGTTTATAGACGAGAGAGGACATAAGGTTGTCCTCACTGAACAGATTTACTGAAATATAGTTAAATATAGCTTATCATGCATTGTAATTTCTTGATTTAATGTCAGTGTTGGAGCTGTCCAAGGTTCTGAAGGAACATATTATTACATGATTTACAGTAAATAATAAATAAAACATTGAACAACATGCTCTTGATTAATCAATCTTTTATAACATAAATTATATTTAAAAAGACTGATTCTACTCATTAACTAGAACTGTTTAAAATCACACCAAACACAAGACTCTCAGAATCTGTTTGATGCTCACACTTGATGTCAAATTTAGTTTACAGTACATTACAAGAACCAACCAAAATCCTCCTGAGTTTTGACTAGTTCATCAGTATTAGATTATATAAAAAATACAAAAATTCCAGTGCCTCTCAAACAGGGTGCATGGGGCCTCTTTAACCCTCGAAAGGGGTCGCAAAATGTCTCGGAGGGAAGGTTCACCCACAAAATGAAAGTTCCGTCATCATTTACTCATCCTTGTGTTGTTTTTCTTCTGTGGAACACAAAAGGAGATGTTTTGAAAAATAGTCATGCTATTTGAATACACTGAAAATGGGTTGGGGCTCTCAGACTGCAAAAAGGACACAAAACAGAGATGACGCACTGTATTCCAAGTCTTCTGAAGTCATACAATAACTTTGAAATGAAAGCTATTATTCACTAAAAATCTGGCTTTAAAAATCTAGCTTGACATCCATGGTTACTATTTACTTGTATTGTTTGAGAGTCACTCAGACATTTTACCAATCATTCCTATTGTGTTCTACGAAAGAAAGTCATTCTTTAATTTTTCAGGGATGAATTTAAATAAAATATAAATAATTAAAAGCCGCTAAAACTGTTCAAATCAAGAACTGACAACATGGAGTGAATCCAGAACTTTATTTCGTGTTTTAGTTTTTAGTAACTTAATATTTAAATGTATAGCTTATTTGTAGTAGTTATTTGTAGTTTTATAATAGTGTTCTAAAGCAGATAATAGAAAATAAAATAAAAGGGGGAAAAAGAGAAAAGAATTATAGTGCCAAACAACCCCTGCAGTGAGCAAGCTAAAAGCTGCAGGGTAGCTTAAAGATATTTAGGTTGATAAATACACATGCACTATACTGAGCTCTCTCACATTTAAAAAGAAATTGCTTTCAAAACAAAGTGGAGAACATTTGTATTGACACATTATGTGGTGTTTCACACACACTTAACATTCAAAACCTGAGGGACATCACAAATTCTATTTTAAGGAAGATTATATCATAAACATAAAGCCCTGATAACTCTACTATTCTGCAGATACCTATACTTGAACCAGGCAGTACATTGATATTAAAGATTATATGAATAATAAAAAAAATTTGATTGTTACTTTCACAAAGTATTTTATTTGAATTATTTATATAGCAGACTATTTTATACATTTTTACTTTACATTTTTTTCCCCATTTTCTCGTGTTGTACAGGGACTCTTATTTTGAAATGTGAATGTATGCTACCAGTTGTGTAGCGCCATCTATATTTTTACCACACGGTCTCTGGCTTCTGACCAGTCTATTCTGATGCGTTGGTCGTGTTTACTGTGACTTTATCATTGAATATATGGCGAATTTAGCGCTTGTCGCGGCAGCCGCAGCCGCCAGGGACCCTGCCGTGGACCGCTCGTTACGTTCGGTTTTCGGTATGTATGAAGAGATTGGATTAGTTTGTTTCTTGTTTGTACCATTCTGTTTCATTAGCTGCTAAGCTAAACCTCACTTACAACGTGTCTTAAAAATGATGTACCACTTTATCTGACTATTTGCTAGATTCCTAAATTATTATTAGAATATTGAATATTTTGTGCATACATGTTCACGTACACCATTAGCTGTAGAATTACTGCAGATATCATGCGTTCCCTCTACTAAGTTTTGCACTGGACGGACTGATTCAATGGTGTAAGTGATGAAACAGAAATTGATGAACTACTAAACATATGCTGCAGTAGTAAACCAGTGTGCAACATGATTCTTTAAAAAAAAAAAATTACTTCATGTTTGTTTGTTTTTTGGGTAATAGTGGGAAACATCCCATATGAGGCCACAGAAGAGCAACTGAAAGACATCTTCTCAGAGGTTGGCCTTGTCGTCAGTTTTAGGTAAGTTAGGCACAAGAATGCTTGAAACAACAATATACTCTGGTCACTTAGTGGAAACCTGGTGCTGATCGAAGAATACAACATATCTTGCAGGTTGGTGTATGACAGAGAAACAGGAAAGCCAAAGGGATATGGCTTTTGTGAGTACCAGGATCAGGAGACGGCGCTCAGTGCCATGCGCAACCTGAACGGCAGAGAGTTCAGTGGCAGAGCCCTCCGTGTAGACAATGCAGCTAGTGAGAAGAATAAAGAGGAGCTTAAAAGTAAGTTTCAGTTTTTAAGCGTAATATTCCACCCAAAGAGAGTTTGAACTTTTGATTTATAAATCTTGAGTAATATAAATGGCTATTTTGTTTGACCTTCATGTTGGTTTCCTCAGGTTTGGGCACTGGTGCTCCAGTTATTGAGTCCCCTTATGGAGACGGCTGCACACCAGAAGAAGCCCCAGAGTCCATCAGCAGAGCAGTAGCCAGTCTGCCCCCTGAGCAGATGTTTGAGCTTATGAAACAGATGAAGGTGACTATTGGAAAGTGGCCGGTTGAATTTAAAGGGCTCATATGATGCTATTTTAAAAGATCATTATTTTGTTTATTGGGTGTAATAGAATAGGTTAACATGCATTAATGTAAAAAAAAAAACATTTTCCACACTGTACATTATTGCACCTCCCTGTTCCTGTCTGTAACGTGCAGATTTCTTCAAAGCCCCTAGTCCCGAAAAGCTCAGAGTGCTCTGATTGGCCAGCATACCTAGTTCGTTGAGATTGGCCAAACACCACAAGTGTGTGTCGGAAATGTAACGCCACCATAATCCTGAGCTTTAGCTTCCAAGGCGCTAAGAAATTGTAAACACACAGTTAATAATGCCGTTGGTTAATCATTATGGGGCCGTGTCCGGTTCTGAAAATGCAGACGATCAAGACAATCAATTGAAACCAATTTTGCAAGCACAACTTCAGCAGAATGTTTCACAGTGGCAAGTAGTATATTTGTAAATTGTATATAGGCAGCATTGTTCTCTCCCAGGTTCAGGAAGCTGTCCTCTGTAAAATGTGCTGTGCACAGGCAAACTTTTAGGTTGTGCTGCTCAGGTTTTATAAATAAACTTTAAAGGGATAGTTCCAAACCTTCGTTCATCTTCGGTACACAAATTAAGATATTTTTTATAAGATCCGAGAACATCCGTTTTTGTAAGGCCAAACAAAGCAGGGTTTTTTTTTGCATCCAATCACAGTGTCTCCACGACAATGCTACGATTAACTAAAGCTTGGCCTTCTTTCTTTACATTGCCGTTGGGTGGGCATCAATGTTCCCTCTAATTTCTTTTCTCGCTGGGCGGACATTTTGGTCACCTGAGCAAAAACATTCTTTACCTGTACAGTGTATGTAAACGCACACAAAAAAGTGGTTTCGTCATGCAGTTATAGTTTTAACTTTGTGCCATTTCTATTTTATTTAACCATTGATGTAACTTAGTAATATATTAAAGGGTAACTTCAGCGCTGGGAAGATGAATGTGTATTTAAACTTATGTTTATGTCATTTATGTAGTAGAAATGTGAAATTATTGTTTAATTTAAGGCCTTCTAGACTGAGAAAATACAGAAAATGTATTTGTCTCATGTGGATGAAAGACAACAATTCCCAGAATGCACTTGCTTCGCTGCCCTACGAGGCCACACCCTACACCGCCCCCAGCGTCGTTTTTATCTTCATAATAATACAATAATTTCGTTCAGTTAGAGAATAAACACTACAATTAGAAATGTACTCGGTTACTTAACGTAACCTCCGTTCCCTTTTGAACGGTCTGTTTGTACTGCGTCGAAGAAGCTATATGGGAGCCTGTAAAATCCCGTCGTGCTATGATAAGCGCAGTGACATGTACTCCCTCAAGTTTGAACACTTATTAGAAAGGGCTCAAGACTAGAGTTACTGACACATCATTTATATATAATATATATGTACACACACACATGTATATAGTGGTGGACCGTTATCGCCGTTAACGTGCTGCGTTAACATGAGACTCTTATCGGGTGATAAAAAAAAATATCGCCGTTAATCTATTCTCAAAGTTGTGTTGGGGAGCTGGGTCTATAGGTACTACGTAAGCTATAATGACTTTCAACTTGATATTTTAGCGCGGATGTATACCTAGCCGAATTGCACTGTAGGGGGCGAGAGAACAAGTCTTCAAACCTGTGCCTACTAGTGTTGTCAAAAATATTGATATTTCGCTATGTATCGATACTGAAATATCTGAAACGATACGATACTCATTTTCTACAGTATCGATATCAGCTGCGCTCTCCTCTCCGACCGACAGCGAGTTGACACGCACACGCCTCCTCTCATTCAGTCTGTTTAATCCTCTGAACATTGCGTTAATTCTACTAAGTGCAAAAATGTGCTCCTTTTTCCAGTTTATTAATGGTCAAATACACTCAAAAATGTCTCAATGCCCATTTTGGCGAGTTTTAATGTAAACACAGTCGTAACCAGCTCACAGAAACAGTGTTTGGGATCCATGCGTGCATCAGGTCTTAAAGGGACAGAAGTTATTTATTATTCAAACTACAAAAAGACAAACGATCACTTACGAGCACACATATTCTGAATACCTTCGGCAGAATTCACATGAGCCATTTTAATCTAGATTAATCGAGATTAATTCCAAGATTACAGTGAGATTAATCTAGATTAAAAAAAATGTATGCCCACCACTAATATATATATATATATATATATATATATATATATATAATATACAGTGAGGAAAATAAGTATTTGAACACCCTGCTATTTTGCAAGTTCTCCCGCTTGGAAATCATGGAGGGGTCTGAAATTGTCATCGTAGGTCCACTGTGATCTTAAAAAAAAAAAATACAGAAATCACAATATGATTTTTTAACTATTTATTTGTATGATACAGCTGCAAATAAGTATTTGAACACCTGTCTATCAGCTATAATTCTGACCCTCAAAGACCTGTTAGTCTGCCTTTAAAATGTCCACCTCCACTCCATTTATTATCCTAAATTAAATGCACCTGTTTGAGGTCGTTAGCTGCATAAAGACACCTGTCCACCCCATATAATCAGTAAGAATCCAACTACTAACATGGCCAAGACCAAAGAGCTGTCCAAAGACACTAGAGACAAAATTGTACACCTCCACAAGGCTGGAAAGGGCTACAGGGAAATTGTCAAGCAGCTTGGTGAAAAAAGGTTCACTCACTGTTGGATCAATCATTAGAAAATGGAAGAAGCTAAACATGACTGTTAATCTTCCTCGGGGCTCCATGCAAGATCTCACCTCGTGGGGTCTCAATGATCCTAAGAAAGGTGAGAAATCAGCCCAGAACTACACAGGAGGAGCTGGTCAATGACCTGAAAAGAGCTGGGACCTCCATTTCCAAGGTTACTGTTGGTAATACACTTTGACGTCATGGTTTGAATTCATGCATGGCACGGAAGGTTCCCCTGCTTAAACCAGCACATGTCAAGGCCCGTCTTAAGTTTGCCAATGACCATTTGGATGATCCAGAGG
This sequence comes from Romanogobio albipinnatus, assembly GCA_023566225.1. Lineage (NCBI taxonomy): Eukaryota > Metazoa > Chordata > Actinopteri > Cypriniformes > Gobionidae > Romanogobio > Romanogobio albipinnatus. The sequence continues at coordinate 17,803,088 of CM042246.1, forward strand.
AGTGATGGGAGAAAGTCGTGTGGTCAGATGAGACCAAAATAGAACTTTTTGGTCATAATTCCACTAAACGTGTTTGGAGGAAGAAGAATGATGAATACCATCCCAAGAACACCATCCCTACTGTGAAGCATGGGGGTGGTAGCATCATGCTTTGGGGGTGTTTTTCTGCACATGGGACAGGGCGACTGCACTGTATTAAGGAGAAGATGACCGGGGCCATGTTTTGCGAGATTTTGGGGAACAACCTCCTTCCCTCAGTTAGAGCATTGAAAATGGGTTGAGGCTGGGTCTTCCAACATGACAATGACCCGAAGCACACAGCCAGGATAACCAAGGAGTGGCTCTGTAAGAAGCATATCAAGGTTCTGGCGTGGCCTAGCCAGTCTCCAGACCTAAACCCAATAGAGAATCTTTGGAGGGAGCTCAAACTCTGTGTTTCTCAGCGACAGGCCAGAAACCTGACTGATCTAGAGAAGATCTGTGTGGAGGAGTGGGCCAAAATCCCTCCTGCAGTGTGTGCAAACCTGGTGAAAAACTACAGGAAACGTTTGACCTCTGTAATTGCAAACAAAGGCTACTGTACCAAATATTAACATTGATTTTCTCAGGTCTTCAAATACTTATTTGCAGCTGTATCATACAAATAAATAGTTAAAAAATCATATATTGTGATTTCTGGATTTTTTTTTTTTAGATTGTCTCTCACAGTGGACATGCACCTACGATGACAATTTCAGACCCCTCCGTGATTTCTAAGTGGGAGAACTTGCAAAATAGCAGAGTGTTCAAATACTTATTTTCCTCACTGTATATATATATAAGTCTTCTACTACTGGGCTCATTAGAGGCCGGTAACTATAAGGAATGTGTAAGCATTGAAGCTAACGAAGGCCCCAAATGCCAACTTATGACGGGGACGGGCTTACAAGGCCGTCTAATAATCGTTAGGCTGTCTTAGTATTTTTATACAGTGAGGACTTGTGCCTGCAGTGCAGGGACATCCAGACTGTAGAATCTGGTTAAAGTAGATGGTGAGGACCAACCTGCCAATCTACAAATGTCACCCATAGAAAACTCCACTAGACCACGCCCAAGAGGAGGCCATGCCTCTGGTGGAGTGAGCTTTGACACCTATGGGGCATTGGAGGCTCATAGTGTCATATGCTAACGCGTCCACTAGCCATCTGGCTAGGCTTTGTTTGGTGACCGGAAGTCCCTTAGTTCGGTCACCAAAACTTACGAAGAGCTGCTCCAACTGTCTAAAGTGGGAGGACCACTCCATATATGCTCTAAGCACCCTAACATGGCAGAGCAGGTGTAACTGTCTCTCATCCTCCGATGTGGGGAGGGCAGAGAGAGTGATTACCTGTGCTTTGAACGGTGTTGAAAGCACTTTAGGTACATAACCATGCCCTGGTTTGTGGATGACTTTAGAATCGCCTGGGCCAATTCTAAACATGATGCGTTCACAGATAACGCTTGAATGTCACCGACACGCTTAACAGATGCCAGTGCTAATAGCAGGACAGTTTTCAGCGAAAGCGGCTTTAATTCAGCCGTCTGCAACGGCTCGAAGGGAGGTGTTTTTAGTCATCTCAGGACCAATGAAGGTCCCAGGATGGCACCGTAGGAGGGCGAGGAGGGTTCTTTTAAGAATTTTATGACCATGTCCTGGCTGCCTATTGATTGGCCAGCTATAGGCATATGAGATGCGGTGATAGCTGCCGTGTAGACTTTTGAGTGTGGATGGAGTGTGTCCTGCATCCAACATCTCTTGTAGAAAAATGAGAATCTGTGATATCTCGCATGACACTGGGTTATAGTTCCTGACTGAACACCAGTCAGAGAACACTGACCATTTAAAGGCATAGAGACATCTAGTAGACGGAGCTCTAGCTTCACTGATGGTGCTCAAGACACTCACTGGGAGGTTCTCGAGCCCCCCTTGAGTGGCCAAACATGAAACACCCACAATTTTGTGGTGGGGGTGCCAGATTGTCCCGTTCGCCTGAGAAAGGAGATCTTTCCTCAGGGGAACTGGCCATGGGACTGCTGATAGTAACTGGGAACTCTGTGTCAACTCGGGAAACCTGATGTGGGTTCGCCAGAGTGGAGCCACTAGCAGGACTGTGTGCTCGCATTCCCTGATCCTTTTTAAGACCTGGGGAATGAGCGGTACTGGTGGAAAAGCATGGGCCATTCCTGGGCCAGCGCATCCTTGCTCTTTGAAAAATAGATTGGGCAATGACAGTTGTCTTCGGAAGCGACGAGATCAACCGCTGACCTCCCTCTGACCTCCCAAAAACACTATCATTTGAACCGTTTAGGAATGGAGGGCTCATTCCCCCAGGGACACGAGGCCCCTGGAGAGAGTGTCTGCTCCCTGGTTCAGTCTGCCTGGCACATGCACTGCTTTCAGTGAATGTAATTTGCCTTTTGCCCATAGGAGGAGATGTCTGACCTGTTGGTTGAGCCATCTCGACCTGAGCTCGCCTTAGCGGTTTATGTAGGAGACCACAGTCGTGTTGTCCGTGCGGACTAGAACATGGTGACCTGAAGGGCGTGGTAAAAAAAGTCTCGAGGGCTAGCACTACTGCCAGCATTTCTAGGCAGTTTATGTGCAACCGTGACTCCGTGCTCGACCATGAGCCGAAGGCCTGTTTGCCCTCGTACAGAGTGCCCCAACCCGAGTTGGAGGCGTCCGTGGTGACCACCATCCATCTGGAAACTGTTCTCAAGTGACCACGGGGCCAGGGCTTTGACACAGCCGCGGCCCACTTTGATCCAAAGCTGGCCTGAATGCCACGCTTGGGAAGGAACCCGTGATTTCAGCCAGTACTGCAGGGGGCGTATGTGCATCATACCCAGCGGAAGTACTGGAGAAGCTTTTGCCATTAGGCCTAGCATTCCCTGAAATTTTTTTTGGGGTCTGTTGGTTCCCATTTTGAATGAACGTGCAAGCTGCTGTGTAGTCAGAGCGCGTTCGTCCGATAGCCACGCCCTCATTTGAGCTGAGTCTAAAATCTAAATTCCCAGGAAGGAGGTTCTCTGCCTGGGAAGCATTGAGGTCTCTTGGCTGTTTATTCTGAGACCCAGGCATTCTAGATGGCTGAGTAGCACAGATTTGTGAGATTATTTCTTTCTCTGACTGGGCCAGTATGAGCCAGTCGTCGAGGTAGTTCAGAATGCGCATTCCCGCTTGTCTTAAGGGGGAGAGAGCTGCATCCATGCACTTCGTGAAAGTGCGGGGGGCCAGGGACAGGCCAAATGGCAGGACTGTGTACTGATAAGCCTTCCCGTCGAGCGCGAATCTCAAAAACGGTCTGTTACGTGGGATAATTTGAATATGAAAGTAAGCATCTTTCAGATCCACTGAGAAAAACCAGTCCATCGGGCAGATTAGTGCGATGATCTTTGATTAATGTCAGAATTCTGAAAGGCCATTTGATAGAGCCTTGTTCAGGTGTCTGAGATCTAAGATGGGCCTGAGTCTGCCATCTTTTTTGGGAACGAGGAAGTAGCGGCTGTAAAAACCCTGACTCGCTCTGAGCTGGAGGCACCGCCTCTATCGCTTTTATTTTATTTTTATTATCAATAGGCTCTCTACTTCGGTTTTGAGGATGTGAGTCACGTTGCTCTCCACCGAAGTGTGCGTTATGCCCGCGAAACGGGGGGTTTGCGAGCGAATTGGAGCGAGTATCCTTGTTGAATTGTTTTTATAACCCACTGTGACACACCGGGGATGGCTTTCCAAGCCTCTGCCCGATCGTACAGGGGTTTTATAGTGTCAGAAGGCGGCGCACTGTGCAGGGCGCCAACTTCCGTGTGGTGCAGAAGAGAAAGAAGACTCATTTGTTGAACTTTAAAAAAAAAATTTTTTTTATTGAACTCTCCTTTATGGCTGTAGAATGCAGGGGAGCACGCATTAAAGCGGACTCGTAGTTTACATTCATTGCATGAAAAACATTCAGAACAGTATTTTTCTCCCTGACCGGAACAAAAACAGGCCGTGGGGAGAGAACTCGGAGTCTTTTGGGAGGCGGACCGGCCTGGGCGGGACTCAACCCTCCTCTCTTCCTGATCAGCCTGTCAGGGCTGCTTACTGTGTTCAGTTTTGTCAGCATTCTGAAAGCCGTTTGATAAGGGCCCTGTTCAGATGTCCGCCGGTTGGTTTGTGTTTGTGACACTGTGCGGACAGCACTTATGTGTAGCAGCGCACACTTGTAGTGGGTGTGCGCTCTACATATAGAGCGCTCTCGGCGCGAGCTAAAGAGTGATAATCTGTGAGAACAGTGCTTATGTGCAAGGTGCACGTATTTTAGTAAGGTCGTTGTTAAAAACAGCGTTGGTGTGCAGGCGAGCGTGTTTGACAACAGGCTAGTTGACTGCAATATTTACATCTCCAGTCGCCTGAACCGAGGGGATTGAGAGAATGTAAAGGAGGCCTTTAAGTGGTTCTATAGCGCTGAATTAACAGTGCTTATATGCAGGGGTACACCCTATGTAGGGGAAACACTGCCTGCAGTCATAACAGAGGAAAGAACTCTTAATTGTTTATTAGGATCGCCGTTAATACAGCGTTTTGTGTACAGGCGTGCATGTTTTATAACAGGCTCGTTTACTGTAATGGTGAATCTCTCCAATCGCCTGAATAGGGGACTGAGAGAAGTGGTGGAGGGCTTGGCGGCCATTCAATAAATTGAGACTCACTGAGAAACCTGTGAGAGCGGGGCTCGAACCGGCAACCCTGTGTGCGAAAGTGTACCGTACCACAGAGAGTGTGGCTATGATGTAAGTCACGCTCTCGACGGTGTTTTGGTGTGTAGGGCGTGCGTGCTTCATAACAGGCTCGTTTACTACACTGTTGAACCTCTCCAGTCGCCTGAATAGGAATGAGAGAAGTGATAGAGAGTGAAAAAGGCGCAGGGCTTGGCCGCCATTCACGACGCCATTATGCGCGAGGCAGCAATGACATCTGAGGCGAAGACGAGGCACGCAGGCACTGGGCCGACGTGAACTCGCTAGCCTCGGTATACTCAACCCACTGGCTCCGCCGTTTTTTTCTCGCCGAGGCTCGGACGGAAAGGGGAACGTGAGAGAGCGCGAGGGGTGGAGGGAGGAGGGAGGATATGGGCATACCCTCGCAGTGATATGTTTTTCTTAGTATTGTACAGAAAGGATTAGGGATGAAACGGTATGGAAATTTAACATCACGATTATAGTGACCCAAATTATCACGGTTATCAATATTATCACGGTTTTGTTCAAACCAGGGCTTAAAAACGGAAAAAAATATCAATCGGTTCACTCCGAGCAGAATCGATATTATAGCGTTTCGGTTATTGCGTTCCTCAATAAACATTACTGTTCCGAAAACGGTTTGATATGAAAAAATACCGGTTAATAACGTTATTTAATTAAGCCTATACTTTAAACAAATATGTATAAATTTTAAACAAATATGTATAAATAGACTTATTTTCACTCAATAATAATATAACACATGGTAATTAAACTTGAATATTTATTTAATAACATTTTTAAAACCAGAAATACATGCATTAATTACAAGGCATAAACAGCGGACCTGTTTTAATGGAGCGTTAGACAATCGAAAGTGGCCTCTAATGCCGAATTATTTTCAGAAGAGTGATAACATTCTTTGTACATAACTTTTTTTCAACACGACTTGTTTTAAAAAATGCATGAATAAAGAATAAATAAACTGGATAACCATTGCTCTTTTAATGCACCGTCAACTGCTAATTTCAAAGCAAACACTGCGCAACACGTTCTTGCATCACATAATAATTCAGTCAGCTAATAAAGCTTGCATTTAATGCAATATAACATACCATTTAATACGAAGCATCAACCGTCTATATAGAAAACATTGACCTGTCCTGTATTGGCAATCTGAAAGACTATAGGAAAAATGTTTGATAGATGCTATAGCCTACTTGGATAGGCTTAAACGGAATCCATAAACTATCCTAAATCAGTCTATTTGAGCTTAAAGTCCGTACTGCTTATTTAAACGTTCGAAAAGAATGTCCTCCAATACCTGCACATTCATTGTAGACCTCAGCGGGGAAAGAAATGTACTTGAGGCATGAAAATGCGCGCTCACACTGACTTGCGTTACCGGTAGATTCATAGATGATGGTGCGCGGGCATTTCACTCACGCTTGATCCGTCAACGTCACATGCTGTACTACTCATTTCATGATTGGTCACTGCCAAATTAAAATATTAAAGAGAACGATAAAATAACGTTATTAACCGGTTAATGGTCATTTCAAATTAACGTTTCTGTTCAGAACGATTCAAATTGATTTTGATTTCGTTTCCGTTTTTGTTCCTCTTAAAATTTCGTTCGTTTCCGGTTTTCGTTTTCGTTCCTTGAACCGGTTCAGAGCCCTGGTTCAAACGAGATGAAAGTGTTCAAAAAGAACAGATGCACACACTTAAAACATTTCAACAAGTTTTATATTTGAAATTCAACAAACAACAAATAACTAAAGCAGCTATATGCACTTTTTTTAAGCTTGATTCTGTGGGATTTCCTTCCTTAATGGCCGTCGTCAATAGGAACGCATAACGCATGAATAATAATAATTTGTCGTAAATATAATCTCTAATATTATCTCTGTAAATATATTCTCAAGCAATATTCTCATCAGTGTTCAGCAATGATGCATTTAAATCTAGCATATTTTGTGTTAGAGCCCAAACAGTATCCTAGTGAAATAATGCATATCCATATTTCCATATGATTTGACAGTTTATTTTATAAAATATCACAATGTGAACACTTTACTGTCAGTTTTATGACTGTCATTCTCTTCAAATGCTATTGAAGTTTGAAACGTGTATAACGTTACCAATTGTGTGTAACTTTAGAGACGGTCCCTAAATTTGCCAGCGTTATGCCAGTCATATCAGATGCGCTGCGGCTCTGCTGTTTTTTACCATCTGAAATAGAACAAAAACAATCAACCGCTGTATGATGAGTGAATCTCTTGCGTACATCACACACATCTCTGCTTTGAGTGCAGATTTCAGTGAGAGCGGCGCGCGCTCTGAACAAAACTCTGGCTGATCTGAACGCCTCTGATTATGAGACGACTTCGCTTTCATAAACTCAATAGAAACACGTGTGATTGGTTATAATGCGCAACACGATTATAACAGATGGCTTTTGAGAAGACTATAATAAGTTCAACAGCCAGAGTGACTTCGTGCAGTCGAAATAACGTTACACCCGCAAATGGCAGTTGTTAATGTCAAGCCCTGATTATTATCCCTTAAATGTCGCCCTAGTCTTGTCTGAATTTGTTCGTTCGCTTCACGTTATTATTTCCCAGACGTAGTTTTGGTATTGAGGTCAAAGTCCACTTGCCTTGCGTTCGTAGTTTTGAAGTGTTTTCCCCATTACAGTGACTTTCTTCTGGCATGTTCTGCAGACAGGGTGACCATACTCGATCAAGTTTCCCTCAGGACTTTTGTAAAAGCCAAAATATGACCGCCTCAGATTTGGTCATTTTAGAAATCTGAATAATCTCCCGGCGCTGTCACTGCCATCTGCCATTTATTCTCATTCAAAAAACAGCGCTGCGCCTGCACCAGACTGACGCTGACTGGACAAGATTTACCGCCAGTTTTCACAACCGTGATAGTCACACGCGGTTTTAATGATAATTAATTTTTATACGATGTTACTAACCGTCACTAAATTTTATCGTGAAACCGGTAATCGTTTCATCCCTAGAAAGGATACACCGTAGTGTTTCACCAAAGAGCGCAGGGGAAAGGCGTGACAGCTCGCGGGATCACTGGCGATTTGAGCGTGCTGAAATACAGCAGGCCGCTGACTCTCGCAGGATGTCCGGGCTGGCTATCCCGCTATTCCGCTGCAGGCTCGTCAATTCACAGTGAAAGGTGGTGTAGTTCGAGTTTATCAGCGAGGACAGTAGATTGTCGCTGAAGGAGATTAATCTGACGTTTTTGACATTTACAGCGTATTTTATATGCCCCTTTCACGGGTTTCTGCACTCAGCTTCGCGGGCTTTCTGCCCATTGGTTTGCTCAGATTATACTGTTCTACCATTGGTTGATGCAATAGCGTGCAAGATGTCTCGACACTGTTTTGAGCAGTAGCACTGCGTGATTTTACAATTACTTCAGTATATTTGAGAATAGGAGAATTCCCATATAGCTTCTTCGACGCAGTACGAACTGACCATTCGAAAGGCAACTGAACATGTCTTTTCAATAAAGTGTGAGTGAGCCGAACGAAAGTCACAGGACAAACACCATAATTCAATAATTCACCATAATTCAAATATACTACGGGGTTTCTACTGATACAAAGCTTAATGCTAAATCACTGAAGTAACCCTTTAAATAAAAAAATTAATAAAAAACAGGTAATTCAGAAGTCACTAAATTAAGCACATTTTACAGTGCTGTTAACTGTAGTCTTCTTTACCAATAAATACTATTAAAATCTCCCCCAGTTAAATTCTTTATAATATAATATAAAAATAATTATGCGGTTACACTGAGATGGTTCTTAATGTGTTTTGTACAGTCATTTATTGGCGACAGGCAGCATTAAACCATCTATATTAAATGTTTGTTTATTGCTTATGCATTTCCAAGATTTTCTATATCAGGGGTTTTCAAACGTTTTAAGGGCAAGGTTCCCTAAACAATCCCCTTGTGAGATCAATTATTTATTAGGCTTACACTATTATACAATTATAATAGCATATAATATAAAAACAAATGGAAGTATTTAAACTGATAGTATATTATATCACTTTAAATGCTTCAATTTGTTTTTAAAAAATTAACTGAAGTAATTAAATAGATCTAATAGCTAAATATGTTCAAGGGAACATGAACTCTTTTATGGTTATCTAAACATCACTGAAACCCAAACCCTACACGCATCTATTTAAACTGATGTGTGTTACTTTGGTGTTTAGAGTTTGCATGCTACACTTTTGGTGGGTGTAAATGTCTGTTTTGTTACCGTGCTGTGTCTATCATCTGTTATGTCCACCACTTAATCAAGCCACTCTTCTTTAAAACTTGATGAGGTTTTATTCCACGTCTTTGCGTTTCTCGTTGCCTCTCATATTGAGCTATTTGGACCGCAAACACGACTCACTGCTGCATGCTCACAGGTGACATCATTGTCTTTCTATGAAACCTGTAAACCGCATCCACCGGTTCTAACATGATAGCGATACTAAGCGGCAGAACAGAACACTGCAATTATTTCTCATTTAAACTACAATCAAATGGATTTCTCCCCACATTTCGCGTCTGTGTCTATCGTCTGCGCGCCCGCGCACGCACGCAGCTTAGAGGGAACATAGGTGGGCATTATGCTAGCATTTCACATTGTGACGTAGACATTCGAGGAAGTAATATCTGTACTTCGATTGAGGTATTTTGGATCTGTTGGATAGAATAAATCCCTTTGTGGGAGACTATGAGCTTTGTAACTTTGCAGATCGTATACATGCAAAAACAGATACATTATACTGTAAAGGAAAAGGAAAACATTAAAAAGCATCATATGACCCCTTTCAGACTGATATTTTAGATCAAATGGGTCTAAAAATAGCTGGAGAAAGCAAGTTAAATGTTCACCCAAAAATGAAAATTGATTGAGACTTTTGTTCATCTAAATATTTTTTATTTTTAACGAAACCTGAGAGGTCCATTCCAGCAAAACATTAATGCAAAAAGTTAAAAGCCTAAAGTAAATATTTTTGTCACATATATATATATATATATATATATATTTTTTCTTTTTATAAGACTTAAGAAATAAGAAATCTCTCAGATTTCATCAAAAATATCCTCATTTGATTTTCGAAGATGAGCGAAAGTCATACAGGTTTGGAACGACTTGAGGGTGAGTCAATAATGACAGATTTTATTTTTGGGTGAGCTAACCCTTTAATTGCTAATAATTGTATTGTTCCAAGTAATTGGATTTTAAAAGAATTGTTGTTTTGAAGTGATTTGTTAGATTTCTGATCCTGTTTTTGCTTGTACAGCTCTGTGTGCAGAACAGTCCCCAGGAGGCCAGGAACATGCTCTTGCAGAACCCTCAGCTAGCTTATGCCTTGCTGCAGGCTCAGGTGGTCATGAGGATTGTGGATCCTGAAATCGCTCTGGTAAGATCATTAAAGAGGAGCGCACTACATAGAAGAATAGAAAGTGTCTCAGTACATGGATGGAACAGACTTGGGAATACTGTATCTTAAAAGCCTTCTTAAAGCTGCCGTTTTTTTTTTTTTTTTTTTGGGTTAAAAAGGATCCAAAATAAATTTGAGCAAGTACATAACCAGTCAGTGTTCACAACTATCTCCTTACCTTAGCCCGATTAACAACGGCAAGCTTGTAATCATGTTATAATTTGAGTGGTACTGGTGGATTTACATCATTCCGTCACGTCTGTAATGTATACATAAAGAAGTAGTCCGGCTAGAAGTAGTATCGCAGGTGGAGGATCATTTATAGCCTTTTCTCACAGCAGCTGAAATAATTAAATTTATATTGTGGATTATAATCCAGAAAGGTCCAAACAACAATCATTAGTGACAACTGGAGATTCACCCGTAGTCAAAAGCAAAATATTAGGCTGTACAGAAATGGTAATCTACAGGTCACGCTAATACACACTAAATACACAGTCACAATGCTGATGTTGTTAACATTAACAATTTGAGAACAAAGTATAACAATAATAATAATTTGCACGGTTTGATGCGATATGTGCTAAGGCATCGTTAGATTTAATCACCATTGGTAGCACGATTTATTGCAATGCTTTTTTTCTCAGTTCGTCAGAACAAAAGTGGCAGACATGTTACTTGTTCAGATGACATTTTTTGGGGGGAAAAGTCTTATTTTGGTCATACTCGGACATAGAATCTGTGATTCTGAAGTACAGTATCTACATCGGTGCAGTGACTCAATGACAGCCACACATACTCATCAAAACATTAGATTTCTCCATGGTGAGGAGCCGTGCCAATGCACAACCCACGTAAAGACGATAATTCCGAAAATAACTGCAATTGCAGGTTTCAAACAGAGATGGAGACAGAGGCAAAATTTAAAGACTGCAGCTTTAATTAACCCTTTCACATGCAAGTTTAAAATATTCTGGCTGACCCCCAGTGTTTTTCAGGGCGACTGTTATTTAGAACCTATCACTTTATTGTTTCCATGGTGACACGTCATTGTTTGTCACATGAGGCACAGCAGTCACGATAGTGCTGTATGACTGATGATCTGCTTTTATTACATTTTTCCTTTTTATTAAAAATATTCACAAATTTGTTACCTATAGCATGAAATATTTGATATTCTGATTGCCAAATATGGGCAAGTAGATGTGTTTTGTTGTTTAAACACCTTTATAACCATCGCGTTAGTTATAATGCACGATGCAGCTATATGTGCGATGGCTGCCGCCATTTTAGTTTGTGCTGCAGTTCAGAGAATCGGATCTATTGGATTTACAACATGTGAATTCTTACACTTCTCCCGAAATACATGAAAGTAAGTGGCCAGGTAACTGGGAGAAGAATAGAGAAAACTTTAAAGTTACTTACACAATGTGTCTGATATGAGTAAAACTTGTCTAATTATAATGGAAAGGATTATTATTGCCACTTCCATAGACGTCAGTGTGTATTTACTCTAAATGTATGGTTTTTCTGGTACTTATGTATATTTAAATGTCTGAAACTAGGGCTGAACAATTTGCGATAATATTGCGATATAATAAAACACGATTTCCTAACCGCAAAGGCTGCGATTTCAGTTTGGTCACGTGACACGCGACACATCTCTATTTCTATATCTCTCTCTCACTCTCACTCTCTCTCTCTCTCACACACACACACACACACACACACACACACACACACAGTTCTGCGCATTAGTCTGAGTGCAGGTCTCCCGCTGTCTATGTCATCATTAATAATCAAGCAACAGTAAAGCTGAGAAAGAGAAAAATCACTTACAGTTCAGATACTCTTAAATACTGAAAGCACGCTTTGTTCATTGCTTGTAATATGTTTTTTGTTCCTTTTTATGATTTACTAGCTTTTATGTTGTTTTGCAGCTATATTAGTTTATATATTTAAAATTATTAACATGCAATTGTTGTAATTAAAATGTTGTGTAGTTATTTTAAAAAGTACTTATGACATTTTTAAGTTGTTCATAAATTAATAAGATTAATTAATAAGGAAAAAGTTCAAGAATTGTTTTGGAATCGGACCGTGACCCCCAGAATCGGAATTGGATCGTGAGGTGCCAAAAGATTTCCACCATTACTATATACAATGATGTATTGTTGAATAATACAGAAGATGAAGAGTTTAAAAAATAATTGCATATTACATCGCAATCACAATATTGTTTAAAAAAAATCGCAATTAGATCATAATTGTTCATTATTATGTGGTTGAAAACACTGGCTTGTTGTTGTATAAGTACTGAGTGTGTCTGCTTCTGGCTCAGCACCAGCCAAAGTGCAAAAGCACTGTTAATTTAGCAGTTGATCACGTGATGCACTGAACATTCTAATCACACCGGTGTGATCGTACTTGCGAAAGGGTTAAGCAAAATAAATTATTTTGAATGGGTTTTTAACCAGTTGTTTAGTATGTGGCATTTTAAGCTATATTAGATAATCAAGTGAAAAATCATCTCTTGCAGAAAATGCTTCACCGTCCGGCTGTGGTTCAGCCCATAAACCCGAGCCCTCAGCCTGGGCCAGTGCCAGTACCTACCCAGCCCCTCCCTCAGCCCAATGCCCCTGTCTCTCAGCCACAACCAATGGTCAGTATTACATCTTTCATCACTTTCTGAACACTTACATCACAAGATGCATTAAATCGTAGTGCTTGTCTGTTATGATGCACTACTGTTCAAAGTTTGGGCCTTTTAATGCTTTTGAAAAAAGTTTCTTGTGATCACCAGTGCTGCATTTTGATCAAAAGTAAAAATAGTAATATTGTGCAATATTACAATTTAAAACAACTTTCTATTTTAATATATTTTCAAATGCAATTTATTCCTGTGATGGATTTCATTTCGCATGATCCATGTACTTGTTGTATGTGAGAGTCTGACTGTTATTTTGTTAAGTAAACACTGAAAGTTTGTTTTTATTCTATTGTGATTTAAATTGTTTATTTATAATGACCTGATATTTATCAGCATTTGTTCTACATATAAAACAGGGTTACCGCAGGGTCTTAAAATAAATATTTTAGGCCTTAAAAAGTCTTAAATTCGCTGAAATATTAAGTTCTAAGTCTTAAATCATTTCAAGCAGGTCTTAATTTCCCTACATCCATGTAACGCTATCTCTATTGCTCATTGAAATGCACTCGCAAGGCTTCAGTGTTTGTTTATTCTGGCCGAGGTGTTGTAGTTCTTTCTTTCACTAGTCCAACTATAGTTTGCTGTATTACAACTACAAATGAGACCAACATGCATCTTATATTGTAGCCAATCAGCTTTCGTGTTATTGGCGCGTTCGTGTTTCAGCTGGGTAAAATGGATTTAATTATAATATTCTCTATCTGACTCCATTTATCATATTGTCGAATTTAGGATAGAATGCCAATGGGTTGTTTGGTCATTTATATCTAATAGTTAATCATACATTTAATCATCGTGCTAACCTTGTTGCAATTATATAATTCCGTACTGGAGATAGTTAGTTAATAATTACAGAGTAATTCAGAAAGGATCAAATTGTAACAATTTTATTAACAGTCGGGTAAATGTATAATGCCAATTACATAATCAATTCAAAGATAATTTGTACATAACATCAAATACTTTTTAGCAAGGAATAAGATATTGATACCTGACTTCTGAATATTGAACCGAGTGTCGAGACACTCTACGGTACGGGTCAACTCTATTACAGTATGGGCCCCGAACTCATTACTACATCGCTTTAAATGACTCAGACCAGACTGAAAAACTGTTTCAAATGGAAATGCATGAAACCAAAGGGAATTTGAGTCGAATTCCCATTTGGCTCGATTGAAAGGAAACCAAATGGCTCCAACAGCCACACCCACCATCATAAGTAAAATACCTCTAAGCTCTAAAAACTCTTATTAACTTCTTATATACTTCTGTAATTTATTATGGATCCATATTAAAAATCCATATTATGGAATGGATTTTTGTACCATTCACACTTCAAGAGACATTTCAAACGATACCAAACACATATCATATTGTATAATGAGAATTGACATTGAAATATACCCAAAATCTATTGGATTTAGTGATTTAGTTCAGGAGTTTAGGACAAGGTAAATACATGCAAATGAAGCCGTTCTCAGTTGATTCACTCAGTGGGACGTTGTCTCAGATGAGAGTGATAATTGTATGAGTGGATTCAGATGTCTTTCTGAAAGTTACTCATCCAGACAATCTGGCCTGGTTCTTTACATTCTTGCATACCACAGACACATCAAACAGATTTTATTCTTCAGCTTCAGTTCTCCAGTACTTATTGTTCCGCGATCGGGAAAGCGAAGACGAATCTTTCTCACCTGCCATCTCACATAATGACCAAATAAAAGTATGATATGCCTGATAGCACACAAAAAAGTGAATAAACCACAAACTCAGTTCGTTACTGATTGATGTCGGACTGACTGTGGATTCTGTGCACGTGTTTTCCGCCTGTCAGCACTCGTGCGAATGTGTTCTATTTCTAGCCTTATTGCCCCTGACGATTAATACACACATTACACACAAACACAATTAAATGCACACAAATACACACCCTTTTTTTGATTACTTTAAGCAATTGCTTAATACAAGTAAAAAGTTCTCAATGATGTGATTTACTTGTAAGATTTTGATCATATTTCCCACTTTAAGCGATCATGTTATTAAAGCTAATTTGTGAGAAAAAAAAATTCAATTGGGATTGAGCTATGAGGAAGTGCAAGTGTACTAATAAATTAATTATTTTGCTTTGCAAGTAATTTTGTGATTCTGTTGAAGTTTTTTTTTATTGTGTAATATAGGTCTTACATTTAATTCATAATGGTCTTAAAAAGTCTTAAAGGAAATGTATGTAAGATTGTGGCCAAAACTGGTACTGCAATCACTTTCAAATTACTGTAGAGGTGTATCCCCCTCCCCCTCCCCCTCTGAGGTTGCCAGATAAGCTGTAGGATCCAGCAGGAACATAGGCTGCTACAAGGAGCTTCTAATGGCAAGTGACGAGTCCTACACAGCAAGTTTTCTTTTTTTCATTGTCACAACGTTTTTCTGAGTCATAACAAGGTATTTTAGGTTTCGTAAAGTTTAATTTTTTTAATCCAAAAAGTTTGTAGCTGCAGCTGTGGTAACTAGAGCAGAGCTGGCAACCCGGATGCTGAAACACTACTGACTTTGTGATTGGTAGATAGGTGGAGGGTGGCGCTTCAGGCCAAAACACAACATGTCAACATCAACATCAGTTGAGGGCTGCAACTTCACTTTTAAATGACAATATCCTGGCTGGACTACTGTTGTCAGTGATATAAGTATTTGAAATTAACATGATTTCTTAATGTCTAGTGACATATCAGGGCGATTTTATGATTTAATTGAAATGCATTTCTTACATACAGTTCCTTTAAATTTGACTTGGTGAAACCTGCAGAAACCCTGTCATTGTCAGAGGTGCTCTGTGGTCTTTCAGTGAACAAAAAAAGCTCATTGTTGATATTTGAACATGTTTCAGTTGGGTTCATGGACCTGTAAGCCGTTTTCCTCATTCATGGCACTAATGAGTAATTTTCTATTGATCCTATGACTCTCAGCCAGGTATGCATGTGAATGGAGCCCCTCAAATGATGCAGCCTCCACAGATGGGGGGTGGAGTTCCCGGGCCAATGCCAGGACAGGGACCCATGGGACCAGCTGGTAAACTCAGTTGTCCTTGCATTACTTTGGTGCTTGTGTATCTGTGTGCATAGATAGCAGTTTACCTCTGCTCCCTCCCTCTACAGGTGGGATGCAACCTCAGATGGGGATCCCTTCAGGAGGCCCTGTGCCCATGGATAGGGGACCAGGTACTCAATTTAGGTCATATTTCTTTGTGTATGCTTGAAATTCAAAATTTAGTAAGTTGTACTGGTTTATATTATTTATTATGTTCCCAGTCATAGCGAGAGAATTATCATATCACTACCTGATTTCTTTGTACCTCCTGAACACCATTACCAAACCTGCCCACAAGTGAGCAGTATTGGACAAGCTTTTATATTATTTCATTTTCATTCTCATCTCTTAAAGGTGAAGTGTGTATTTTCTAGATCGCTGTTGTCACCTAATGGAATTACAAAAAGTGTTTTCTTAAGTATTCTGTCTTCCATTGGTCAGAAATTCAGTGTTGTGTCTAAAATATTTGAATTGCGCTAAAGTGCTTAAAATTGGAAAAAATGACACACTTCACCATTATATCACCATTTTAAGATGATCGCGATCAGCTGATCACTGTACATGATGGGCAGATTAAAAGAAGTGGAATTTCCTGCTTGAATCAGATCCAAAATTAAAGCCTGTTTATATACATGGTAACACTTTACAAGGTTTTTTTTAGTAACCATTAACTAACACGAACTAACAATGAACAAAACATTTGTTACAGTATTTATTCATCTTTGTTTGTATTAGTTAATAAAAATCCAGCTGTTCGTGTTAGTTCACAGTGCATTAACTAATGTTAACAAATACAATGATTGATATAATGCATAAGTAAATGTTAAAATTAACATGAACTAAGTTTAATAAATGCTGTAGAAGTATTGTTCATAGTAACTAAAGTAGTAAACTAATGAAACCTTGTTGTAGTGTTTTTTTTTTTTTGTTAAAATATATATATTTACCCCTATATATATATATAATGCATTTTAAAATATATTAAAATAGAAAATGCTTATTTTAAATTATATTTTTTTTTACTTTATTTTTGTCAAATAGATGCAAAAGAGAGGGAAAAAAATCTTACAGACCCCAAACTTATTTATATCTGCATTAGCCAATTAAAAACCCATATCGACCCCTACTTCAACCTATGTACATTAACATCAGTACAAGCATCCCTAGGTAATATCAGTAAGTGCGCTGTCTCAGTTCTCTCTCCTGTTCTCTTCACTTAATGCTGACCCAGGAAACCTTCAGGACTCTTCTGTTGGAGCAGCTGGGCAGGCTGCTATCGAGCGGCCTCAAGGTATTATGGGTATAACTCTGGTCTGCTCAAAACAGGGCTGTCAAGACGGTCACCCTCTCATTGACTTAACCCTATGTGCACCTTTTGGAGTGCACTCCTTATCTCTGCATACCCTTAAACACCATGTCTGAATTTGACAGCAGTATGTGAACTTTGGAAGTTTCACTTTATACACAGTAAACTGCCACAATCATGTCAAAGAGAGAGTGCAAAATACTACATAGACGTCTAGAGGAAAAAAAGTGGGGGGGAAATGCCCCAAAAACTTTGTAAAAAGCACAGTTGTATGCATTGATTGTAACATAAAAGAATACATAATATAGAATGTTGAAATATAGGTGTGTCCTGTTATTGTGTCTCTGAAACTAAAGTGTTTGACGCATTGTAAACAGTTTTTTTACTTTCTATTGTACCGAATCCAAACCCTGAACAATGAAGTCTTGTTACCTAATGGAATGTGTCAGTGTAGCAGAATAGAGAGGAGTATTGATGAGTTCCACTTTGTAAAGATGTTGAAATCCTCTGTCATCAAAATGACTGTGACGGGTGACATAATATTTTTGTTTCCTTCAGTCTAATTTCCTTGACACTCAAGGAAATGGCCTGGTGTATCATAACGGTGTCATACCAGTGAAATATGTGCTTGACAGTACATTATTCATTTCTTTTCTTACATAAAAAGTTTTGAAATGTTTGTGCAATGCACTTTGACACTCGTTTCTTTCCTCATTTTAATTCTATAGACGGTTCTCTTCAAGAGCATGCACTTTTTTTCTTTAAATCATATATTTGTTCTTTCTTTTCACAGTGCCAATAGTAGACCCACGTGCCCCAATGCGAGGAGCCCCGCAAGGCCCTCAAGGGATCCCACCCAGAGGCCTTCTTGGGGATGGTCCGAACGACCCGCGAGGTGGATCATTGGTCAATGTTACTGGAGATGTGGTGGAGCCAGGGTAATGTTGCAATGGCATTTAGATGATCACAGCTGTTCAGTCTAATTAGTTTTGTTAGGAAGCTTACATTTGACACTTTTTTTTCCCCTTTATGCAATTTTGATTAGCCTAACTTAAATTGAATTTAAGTCAAATTGATTATTGAACCTTGAAAATCGTTAAGGTTTTTGAAAGTAGTCTTTTATGTTCACCAAGGCTGCATTTACATACAGTAAAAACAGTAATATAGTGAACTATTACAATTTAAAATGATTCCTTTAGGTGCTTAAGAAAGATTCATTATTAGTGTTGAAAACTGCTGCTTAATATTTTTGTGAAAATTGCTATTCATTTTGTTTCAGGATTCTTTGATGAATAGAAAGTTCAAAAGAACAGCATTTAATTAATTAGAAATGTATTTACTGTCGCTTTTGATCGATCAATGTAATACATCCTTGCTTTCTTTAAAATTTAAACAAAACAAAAAACTGATCCTAAACTATACATCAGACTTTATTGGCAATTTATTGATCACTACATCATTTTTGTTTTTATTGCTTTTACAATCTTGTCAGGTTCATAACAAAAGCATATTATTTTGTTTATTGTTCACGTACAGGCGTGGTTACATTGGAGGCCCTCCACAACATCAAGGGCCGCCCATGCATATGGCGCCCCCAGACATGCGCGGCCCTCATGAAATGAGAGGAGGACCCATGATGGGAGAACCTAGAGGCCCTATGATGGAGCAGCGTGGTCCACCCATGGAGGCAAGAGGTACTTGGAAGATATGATATTTCATTCATTTGGTTATGAGATAATATTTTAGAAAATTTAAAAAATGTCTTAATTCCTCAAGGTCGTGATCCAAGAGCTGTTGATGCTCGGGGTCCAATATCTGGCCAGAGGGTTCCTGTGGCTGGTGGAATGCAGGGTCCTCCCCCCCACGGCATGGGACAAAGTGCACCTCCAGCAGTGAGACCAGTACGATTTTCACACTCCTATAGTTTGCCTATTCGTTTTAAAACCTCAAATTTGATCTACCCTTTGTGAGGGACCCCCTTCTTAAAATATAAAGGGCTTATCTTAAACCAGGATTAGGCCATTTATAAACATGCCTTAAGCCGGGTGCACACTGTGCGATTTTGGCCACGATTTGGCCGTCTGAGACAAATTTTGAAATCCTAAAAGATTTCTCTGATCCTAGGCTAAAATCTGACATGTTTACCGACAACCGATTAATGACCGTTGCGATCAAATTTTAACTCTGACAAAATTCAAAAACTGACATAATGACAACTGAGATCCTACAGTGTGACATGTATTACATCGGGGATCATTTTCGTACAGTCTGACAAGCAACCTTCGCAGAGGATTTAGAAAAATCGCACCGTGTGCAGGACCCTTTAGTGTGCATCTTGAGACAAAGCAATGACACTGACATATTTTAAGTTATGTCGGTGCAAGTTGCTTTCAGTTAAACATGCTTTGTCTGGGACTAGCTTAAGCCTTGTCTGTGAAACCGGAGGACAGGATGCTATCTGTTCAAGTCAACAACCTGTATTTGTTGTACTAAATGTGATATTTAAGGAAAGCAGTTTGCCAAATTTAAATTATTCACTTTTATTTGTTATTGTACTAAAGACAAAAACAAATGATTAAAAATGATCGGCCTTTCCCCATTCAGTATTAGAATATTAAAGAAACACATATTGTATTGAGTTCATATTTATATGAATAGGACTATAGGATAGTTTTAAAGCAGCTTTACAGAAAGAGACAGCCAAAGTCCCTAAAAAGATGGAAATAAAACACAGAAAAAAAACATTAAATGTAAACTACCATTCAAAAGTTTGGGGTTTCCCAAGGCTGCATGTATTTGATGAGAAATACAGTGTAAAAAACAGTGTCAAAATAACTTTTCCATTATAATATATTTAAAAATGTTCTACAGCCATTACATTTATTGTTCTAACATGCTGATTTGCTGCTCAGGAAACATTTCTTATTATCTGTATTATTATTATTGAAAAAAAGTTTGCAAGAATCTTTATTTATATAAAGTTCATAAGAACATCATTTATATGAAATAGTTCAGGCTTGATAAGTGGGGAAAAAAGTCACTTCACCAATTTAATGTCTTGCTAAATAAAAAATATTGTTTAAAAAGTCTCTCTGACCCCAAACTTTTGAATGTTTTTTTTATTGCAAAGATGGACAAATAAAATAAAAAAAAAATCCTACAATATGCGTGCATTAATTTTCCATGGCCCTCCTTTTTGCAAATCCCTCTCTGAGTACTTCAAATACATGCATGTTTTAATCCTATCTAAATGTCTTCTAACAGGGTCCTACATCAGATGTGTCTTCACAAGACCACGAGAAGGTGTTGTTGTTTTTTTGTCTTCCCCTGCACACTTTTAAGACACACTACATGATGACTGCATCCTTTTAAGTGTTTTACTGCCCAGATATTCCAGTATTACTAGTTTACTTGCTGATTTAAATGTTAGCAGGTTAATCAACACTTCAATTTACACTTCAATTCAATCTTTCGTGATGTAAAAAGGCTTCTGTCTCATAGATACTAATCTTTGTGCGGTTTCCCCACATTCCCAGGCTGCCTTGATTATGCAGGTCTTGCAGCTGACCCCAGAACAGATCGCCATGCTGCCACCAGAACAGAGACAGAGTATCCTGATACTGAAGGAGCAGATTCAGAAGACAGCAGGCGCACCCTAAAGACTCCTCATGTGACGTGAGTGCTTTTGTTTCTTTCTCATCAATCCTAAAACAGCTTATTATGATAATCACAGGCTCTGTGACCAAGTGAAACATGTTTTTTATTTAACAGAAGGAGGCATGGTTAATTTGGGTTAGTGCAAGTGTGAAAATCTGACTCTACAACTCGTGTGATTGCAGGAACTGTACACATGCGATCGGACGACCTGTCACCTGGCTACTTTTGAATTGGTCTGCAAGAGTTCTACATCTGTAACCTTTATGTTGTTGTTTTTTGTTTTCTAGTGATATTTTCTTATTTTATGTGAAATCGGTTGTATATGAATCGTAGTGGTTCACAGTTTACTGCTAATGAAAAAATAAACTGGATTTTGAAATAAACACCTGGAAATTGTTGTTTTATTTATAAAAACAATTTATTAAAAAATATATATAATGTACAGTATAAACAGTTGTTTTTATTTATTTTTTTATTTAAAGGTTAAACAACCAGTGACTAATCGTGTGACATGTTAGATCAGATAAACTGCGACTCTTTCACTTTTAGGAGCTAAAATTCTTAGTCTTTTCAGTGACTTCTTGCCATGGCAATTTTAGAACTGTGCGCACATTTACAAAAGGAGGCATTTCTAAACACAATACATTGTGGTGTTGGTTTCCTTATTTCCATGATTCTTGGTGATTCATTTCTAACCAGGAACTTGAAAAGCCAAGCCTTGAAAACTGAAATACAATGAATGGACTTTTGCCTCAGACACGGAATTAGTCCCTTCCAGCAAGTTGTTCACTTTCCATGAGGAAGGTTGTCTTTTTCCACGTAATGTGACTAATGCAGAAGTACTTGGATAGAAAGATTTGAGACATAACAAATCATGATACCGCTTTAGAGCACAAGCCCTAATGCGCAAGTCCTTCATGAGAATTAGGTTTCCTGCTAATTATTTACTCAGAAGTTCTCTTTGTTGAAGTAAAACTTGGTTCTCCGTGGATCCACATCCGAGTACTTCACACATTTCTTCTCCAAGTCCTTCGCTAAGGCTAGTGGGCCACACAAGAAAGTTCCAACCACAGACCTGTGGATATTTCAAATCAAATATTAGAGTTGGGATATTTTTAGAGTCATTTGTAGGACGCAATAACATGATCAAGTTAAAACGTACGATGGGTTTTCTTGCCGAACTTGTTCAAATTCTCTATCCCAGTTCGGTCTACCATATTGAGTCTTCTGTTTTAGTCCAGTGATGATATCTGTATCTTTATCGAAATGCACCATTGCATGGTCTGCCTGTAAACGCAAGATTAGATGTTCTGTGACACGCGCACATTAGTCATCTTACTTTTCATATCACAGGAGATTTTTTTTGCACTTACATGACTCTGGTCCCATCCGGTGAGATAGAGC
Organism: Romanogobio albipinnatus; assembly: GCA_023566225.1. NCBI lineage: Eukaryota > Metazoa > Chordata > Actinopteri > Cypriniformes > Gobionidae > Romanogobio > Romanogobio albipinnatus. Next base: position 17,825,466 of record CM042246.1, read on the forward strand.
TTGTATGTGAGGAAGTCCCTCATTCCTCGTTCCTCCATTTCTTTCTCAAGGACCTGTAGGAGATCTGCAAACCACTCAAATGCATGGGTCTCCCTACAGAGCCAGTAAAAGTAAATCTAAAACGCAAAAGTCAGAAATGACAAGGAAACTGAGTTTCAAGGAATGACGGACTTTGTTATCTAGGTCATGAAGGCAACCTTTTGTAATATCACAGTAACAACAGGAGTGATTGTACTCAACCTTTGCACCAACTTCCTTATATTAGTCTCAAATGTTCTTACCCTCTTTGTTTGTAGTTTAGGGTCAGACTCTTTAAACTTATACCAGATGGACTTCAGGATGGAGGCAAATGGGGTCACTCCAATTCCAGCACCCACTAGCATGCTGACCTCGTAATCAAACACATCCTCACTTGCGGTTCCAAATGGGCCATCCACACCCATCCTGACAGGAAATGAAAGATCCATACATTTTTCTTGATATTTTACTGTTCCTTTGTGTTTACATTAAAATTAAAATGGACAAACGTCAAAATAGGGGAAAAAGGCTATATTAATGTTGAAATTAAACTGCATTTTGAAGATAACATGAATGTGTTGTGCCTAGAGAATATGTAAAATGCCAAAGAGTACGTACTTAGGTCCTTGCCCACCCTCTGGTAGGTTTTCGACCATCTTGATGAGCGTTTCAGTCCAGTCTCCAACTGAGCGGATGTGCACACTAAAGAAGTCTTCCTCTGGGGCTGATGTCATGGTGAATGGGTGCCACTCCAGCTGAGAGATGGCTGGACAATTGAGGAACACATACTGGCCGACTTCCATCTTAAAACCAGGCTTAACCAACTGTAGTTCCAACACTTTGGATGGGCGGATTACAATCTAGTATGCAAGCATGAATACAGTGTCATTACAGAGCCATTGTGATGGGGTTCAGATGAACAATATATTTGTAGTTTTGACGAAATGTCCATGACAACACACCTTTCTATAACTGACAGGCTGCATGTAGCGAATGAAACGTAGCAGCCGCTCACATAGGTAAATTATCATCGGTCCAATCACCCACATCCAGGTCTGCAACAGAGGATTCAGCAGATTTAAATCAGCATCAACCAAAAATAAATCTATCATAGGCTTGTGCATTTGTAAACTAGACAGCTTTTACCTGAGGAAACCCTCCGGCAAACTGCGGAATTGGACATTCGGGATGTTCCCCCCAGATCTCTGGCTGGTCTTCGCAGAATGAATTATTGTGCGGTGGATCGGTCGTTGTCTGACTTCGCACAATGCGTCTAAACATAAACCAAACCGCATGTTTTACTTGCTCTTAATAATCTACTTTAAAGCGGTTTTAAAATTGAGCTCAACCAGTAAACGGCTCCTTACCCTGCACCGTGGAAAACCAAGCCAGCAAAGAAAATGATGAACAGGTGATGCGTGTACCAGAAGACCTCAAAGTAGCTTCTGCGAATTACTTCCATAGAGGAAGTGATAATAAGGATGAGGGCAAGAGTTATGACGACACCTGTGAGACCCGCGATAGTGGTGAATACAAAAATCGTTGGAGTCTGGTGAAGAAGGAAACCAGATTAGGGCAGGCGTATCACACCTCAGAAGCATTACAGTATAGAGCTCAGTTGTAATCTACCGTTCATAAATTTGAGGTTGGTACGTTTTTATTTATGTTTTTGAAAGACGTCAAAAACATCAGGGCGGCACGTTTGAAATATAGTGGTAACACTTTACAATAAGGTTGTATTAGTTAAACGTAGTTAATGCATTAGTTAACATGAACTAACCATGAACAACACCTCTGTTCAGCATTAGTTCATCTTTGTAAATGTTAGTTAAATTCCAGCTGTTCATGGTTTGTTCACGTTAGTTCACAGTGCATAAACTAATGTTAGCAAGATAGTAAATGTTGAAATTAACATTAACAAAGATAAATAAATGCTTTATAACTGCAGTTCATTATTAGTTCATGTTAACTAATGTAGTTAACTAATGAACTTTATTGTAAAATGTTACCAAAATAGTAATATTGTGAAATATTGATTTAAAAGAACTGCTTTATGTTTGAATATACTTTAAAATGTAATTTATTACTGAGATGGCAAAGCCATCATTACGCCAGTCCACAGTCAAATGATCCTTCAGAGATCATTCAAATATGCTGATTCGGTCCTCAAGAAACATTTCTTTTTATTATCAGATACATTTTTTGGGATGAATAGATCGTTAAAAAAAACAGCATTCATTTGAAATAGAAACCTTTTGAAACATTACAGGGAGTGCAGAATTATTAGGCAAATGAGTATTTTGACCACATCATCCTCGTTATGCATGTTGTCTTACTCCAAGCTGTATAGGCTGGAAAGCCTACTACCAATTAAGCATATTAGGTGATGTGCATCTCTGTAATGAGAAGGGGTGTGGTCTAATGACATCAACACCCTATATCAGGTGTGCATAATTATTAGGCAACTTCCTTTCCTTTGGCAAAATGGGTCAAAAGAAGGACTTGACAGGCTCAGAAAAGTCAAAAATAGTGAGATATATTGCAGAGGGATGCAGCAGTCTTAAAATAGCCAAGCTTCTGAAGCGTGATCATCGAACAATCAAGCGTTTCATTCAAAATAGTCAACAGGGTCGCAAGAAGCGTGTGGAAAAACCAAGGTGCAAAATAACTGCCCGTGAACTGAGAAAAGTCAAGCGTGCAGCTGCCAAGATGCCACTTGCCACCAGTTTGGCCATATTTCATAGCTGCAACATCACTGGAGTGCCCAAAAGCACAAGGTGTGAAATACTCAGAGACATGGCCAAGGTAAGAAAGGCAGAAAGTCGACCACCACTGAACAAGACACACAAGCTGAAACGTCAAGACTGGGCCAAGAAATATCTCAAGACTGATTTTTCTAAGGTTTTATGGACTGATGAAATGAGAGTGAGTCTTGATGGGCCAGATGGATGGGCCCGTGGCTGGATTGGTAAAGGGCAGAGAGCTCCAGTCCGACTCAGACGCCAGCAAGGTGGAGGTGGAGTACTGGTTTGGGCTGGTATCATCAAAGATGAGCTTGTGGGGCCTTTTCGGGTTGAGGATGGAGTCAAGCTCAACTCCCAGTCCTACTGCCAGTTTCTGGAAGACACCTTCTTCAAGCAGTGGTACAGGAAGAAGTCTGCATCCTTCAAGAAAAACATGATTTTCATGCAGGACAATGCTCCATCACACGCGTCCAAGTACTCCACAGCGTGGCTGGCAAGAAAGGGTATAAAAGAAGAAAATCTAATGATATGGCCTCCTTGTTCACCTGATCTGAACCCCATTGAGAACCTGTGGTCCATCATCAAATGTGCGATTTACAAGGAGGGAAAACAGTACACCTCTCTGAACAGTGTCTGGGAGGCTGTGGTTGCTGCTGCACGCAATGTTGATGGTGAACAGATCAAAACACTGACAGAATCCATGGATGGCAGGCTTTTGAGTGTCCTTGCAAAGAAAGGTGGCTATATTGGTCACTGATTTGTTTTTGTTTGGTTTTTGAATGTCAGAAATGTATATTTGTGAATGTTGAGATGTTATATTGGTTTCACTGGTAAGAATAAATAATTGAAATGGGTATAAATTAGTTTTTTGTTAAGTTGCCTAATAATTATGCACAGTAATAGTCACCTGCACACACAGATATCCCCCTAAAATAGCTAAAACTAAAAACCACTTCCAAAAATATTCAGCTTTGATATTAATGAGTTTTTTGTGTTCATTGACAACATGGTTGTTGTTTAATTATTAATGTTGTAAAATTAATCCTCAAAAATACAACTTGCCTAATAATTCTGCACTCCCTGTATAAATGTCTACTGTCACTTTTGATACATTTTATGCATCTTTGCTGAAACAAATATATAAAGAAAAAAGAAATCTTACTGAAGAATGATGCGTATATCAAAAACTTTAATAAAAGCCATAGAAAGTACAGCAACTCACCGTAGAACTGGAGCGAATGGGATTAAGGTAAGTTGTATTTAGGGAGTCGTCAAGCATGGACAGATTCCCGGCGAGAGGCCCATATCGACCGTCTAAGCTGTTGCTGTACCACTCCACATTAAACAAATGAGCGACAGTGTGAACCGCTGCATTAAAGAAAGATTTCATACAGTAAAAATCAGATACCATGTCAATGAAAAAATGTAAGAACATAAAATGGCTGTTACAACCATTCAAAATGTTGTTTATTACAATTATTTACTTTCAATATGGTTCAATATGATTAATATATCCATATTTTGTATATCCCCTTGAGTACCTCTTGCTCTAACCCATGAAGTCTAACAGCACTTAAAAATAAAGCATTTCGGACAAAAACTTTTTCCGATGTCTTTTCACATTGACATTCCATAACATAAAAAAACCCCTGACATATGTATCTTTAGCCATAACAAACGTGCTAAATACTATAGTCAGCTTCTTACAAAATCAAAACTTGGTCAATGTTTATCCAGATTTGGCCTATCAGAATAACACTGCCAGCAATGCTAGGGTTATCAGGGTATGGTTGCACTTAACAATGAGAAAATGTTTGATTGTGTATCTTGTTGCATCACAGCATGAAAAAAATGCCAGTGTGAATGTTCTGCATAGCTATCGCACATGTGAGCCCTTTCTGGTAAAACCTAACCCTGCTATATGCACATTAACTTCCTATTAAGTTTTCAAAAACATGTTGTTTACCTGTCATTAGGGCAATCATATAAGCAACCAATTTGTGGAAAGTCAGATTTTTGTCCAGCTGTTTCCTCATTGTTCGTCCACAGCACTATAACATGGGCAAGAGGGCAAATACTTACAGAGTTTCGCGACTAACATCTCAAACACATAGGTACAAGTGTGCAGCAACTCACAAAGAAAGAGCCGCGGATTAGAGACAGCAGGTTGCGGCATACTGGCAGAAGAATCAGCATGCAGTTGAAGTTGAGTACAGCAGCTGGAGCTCTGGCCCAGGGCAATGCAGACTGAAAGAAACGGTAGGCTACATTCACTTTCAATACTTTTACTCTGCTAATATCTCTTTTTACTACATGGAAACCTAACTTTATATGTCATAAAACAAATCATTTACTTCCTTGGTGTAGCCAGGCTACGATTTCTCTTAGAGAATGCTTTGCAAAATGCCCTTTTCTGTCAGAACTTACCCCTAAAAGTTCACGAGTGTATTCAAATTGTGGTCCCTGGTCATAGAATAAGAAGAAGTGGACAAACAGAAAGATGTTGATGCCCATCCACACCACCTACAAATGCAGATCAAATATTTGAAGGCAAAAAATATAAAAACGAAAAAACGACTTATTTTAACTTATAGTTAACTGTATTAGCTAATTTAATTCAAGTCAATAGTTAGCAAAACAATGCCTCAATACCACTATGAAAGCGCTCAGCCCGTGATTTATTATCCAGTTGGCCATCTTTACTCTCTAGTGATGCATAAATGAATGAACACTCCTCAGATGAGCGCTATATTACTCACCTGGCCTGTTCTTGACTCCGCCCTCTGCCATCCTCGACCAGGAAATGGGCTGTAAAAAATGATTTTTGTTGATATTGCATGTCTGAAGAAATTCCCGAGAGGAAGCTATCTGAACGTATGTGGCTGAGTCTTGGTATTTGACTGGGAACTGTTACATAAACGATTGGCTTGGCCGTTACAAAATGTCAACCAAATCTCCCCCTACAATACAATACAATACAATACAATACAACAACAAAAAAATAACGTTTGAGATTGAAAGATTTTTTTAGTTTGGGCACAAAATTTCCCTCCACATTACAAATGCGTTCAGACATTTTACTTTCCGCACTAAACCGCACAACAAACAACATAAATATTTGCCCAGTGCCAGTGTCAAATCGATTAATCTCGATTTATCGCATCCAAAATGAAAGTTTGTTTATATAATATGTGTACGGTGTATAATTATGTATATATAAATATATTTAAGATAAAAATATATATATATTTATATACAAAATGTGTATATAATATAAATTATATAAATATACAGTATATACATGCAAACTTAAATATATACATGAATGAGTGTGTGTGTGTATATATACATAATTACACACGGTACACACATTTTATGTAAACAAACTTTAATTGTTTTGGATGCAATTAATCGATTTGACAGCACTACCATTTATATAATGGATAACATTGAGTAATGTCTAATATGTATTTTTGTAGTAATTTATTTTTCTGCGTTACATAAGGCTATGTAATTTTTTTCTTGCTTTCTTTTGATTTTGAATTGAAATGACAGATAGATTTTAAACATGTAATTTTCCTGATTTTTTTATTTTTTTATTACAAGCCTAATGCTTTAGTTTAGATCATTATAATGATCAGGCATGATTCAGATATTCAATGCATCTTTATTTATATATTCCAACTCGGTACATAAGAGGCACATAATTCAGGCAAACATGAAAAATATTTCCATACATAAACAAACAAACATCTCTTTTGCCAGTGGAAAATTAAGAAAATTAGTCTAGTCAGGCACAATTACAATCACAAAATATTAAGGCAACATTAAAGAAGGCTCTCCAAATCTAAAGGTTTAATAAAAAGAACAGGGATGCTGAGGCAAACCTAAGAAAAGTTCAGAAGGCTCTTTGGCTAGGTGAGTCACAGTTTCCTGGAAAAGGTTAGTGCAGCAAGTACCAAAATGTTACCAGTTTCATTACTCCAAAATTGGCACATTTCCCACACACCTGGCCTACAGACTGGTCATTCAGCTCCCTAATGAAAGCTGCCTTTGTGAATTATCACAGCATAACTCAACCAATGGCATTCTTTGGTCTTCAATGGCCAACGAGAAGAAATGGGTCAATTAATAAATGATGAGCTACCCTCTCCACATTAGTCTAATAAGGTTGTTATCATGCTCTACACCTCCTTTTTTGGAGGACGGCTCCAAATGGCATAAAACTAAATTCCTGAAGCTTTTAGGACCATATAAAATCAACTGTTCCTTCACTAAGTACAGTAGATATAGCATAGTTCATTATCTCAAAATAATACTCCTGAGTCAGGATCTGTGCAAATATACCTAGCATGGCCCCCAACAGTGCTACAATAACAGCCAGCGGACTTAATTCATGCTGCCTCCATGATATCATCCAAAAGATCAGTTTCTCTATCAGTCAGGTGGTTAGTGAGGTCAGGAGATGCATGTTCCTGAGGACCTTCTGAATGGTCTACAGGTAGCTCAGAATGCTTTTTCTTCCAGCAGCACGCACAGCGTAGACAGTCCTCGACGTTGTAGTGGAAGAGTCTGCGGCACGGATGACAGAACTGATGGAAGACCAGCATGAAGATCACAGCCAGGCTGTAGCACACGATAAGCTGCACCACCAGCAGCGGCGTGCACACATATACGTAAAAGTCTGACTTGAAGTAGTACCACAAGATGGTGAGGGTCACATTCTCCATAAACCGAAATGTGTAGTAAACTGCCAAGCGTCTCCAGCGGGGCTGTTTCTCCACCAGGTCTTGGTCGGCCAGGTTCAGCTGCACGGCGGACCAGCAGAAAATATTGATGCAGGCGTAAAGGAACGTGATCATGCAGAGCACCACGGTGGTGCCCAGCTTACTGAAGTTCTTCTCTATGTTCTCAGGCAGTGACGCCCTCCTGGCCCAGAACTCAACCCATGGTTGGAAGAAGAAGATTAACAGGTTGGTCAGGCCCACTAGGACCACCCAGACCCTGAGCTCTGAGCTGAAAAGCACCAAGGTGATGATCCGTGTGGCGATCTCTAACCCTCGCCAAAGGACCATGCACAGGTAGGCAGCAGGTTTCATTCGCACTTTGTAGTCATCGTACTTGATTTGTATGGCCAGAACACTGCAAACTAAAGCTCCGTATATGATTGATATCAGGGAAATGATCATCAGGGCAACTGTAAACACAAATAGGATGAGGATTAGTGTAAACAATATTGTACACTTTACAATAAGGTTCCACTTGTTGACATTAGTTAACTACATTAGGTAACATGAACAATGAAAAATACTTTTGTTCATGAAAAGCATTTAATAATCTTAGTTCATGTTCATTTCAACATTTACTAATATATTATTAAAATAATCTGCATCTGTTAATGGACCTTTGTATTTTTATGAACTAATGTTATTAAAAGATTATTACATGGCTCTCTGAAATGTTTTGATTCTGATTGGTCAGTCGCGCCATTCCGAGGTCAGTTATTCTCCGATAAAGAGCAACACTATAATTCCCACTCATCTGGGAATTTTAGGCCGGCTCTTCTTCCAAGTCTCTCGCTTTCTGGGAACAGTTTTTCATTGCGTAAACTTTTGCATTTAATGAGCTAATAAAATTTTCAACTGAAATCAATATTTCGTGTCTACATATTTACTTATGTGGCAAGCAGCCGCGTAATAAGTGGGATAATGTACATCAAATTGGTTGTTATCGCAAAATAAACCCATTAAATGGTTAGTTCACCCAAAAAGGAAAATTCTGTCATTAATTACTCACCCTCATGTCAATCGACACCCGTAAGGCCTTTGTTCATCTTCAGAACTCAAATGAAGATATTTTAGTTGAAATCTGATGGCTCAGAAAGGCCTCCATTGGCAGCAATGTATTTTGCACTCACAAGACCCATAAAAGGTACTAAAGACGTCGTTACAATGTCCATCTCACTACATTGGTTCTACAATAATTTTATGAAGCGACGAGAATAATTTTTGTGCGCATAAAAACAACAACAAAATAACGACTTTATTCAACAAGTGCTTGTCTACCGTCTAGGCCTCAGACGTGAACTCACGAAGCACCAAAACGCATGCGCGAGAATAGAGCCAGTGTCAGGGGAAATCCTGTCCCCCTGTGAAATAGTGTCCGCTTAGGACCCAACGTGGTAGCTGTTTTAAATGCCTGATCAAAAGCTGTTAGCAATAACATGCCTAACATATTGTAAATTATTTAAATTGATAAACCAAGTAATAATACTAATACAAAATCATAACATAGTAATGTACCTTAAAAAAACAATAATATACAGAACAGATACACAAAATAAATACAACAGGATTTTTTTTTTATTGTATACACATTAAAGCGGGGCTAGGGCTTTTAAGATGTAGGGTAAGTGCAACCGTGGTGTATAAACTAAGCTAATCGGGTAGCTATGCTAGAAATAAAAAAAAACACTAAGAACGAGATATGCTTGATTTCACAACTTATAGCTTCGGTTATATACTAGTATATGAAACATATGATTTGCAAGACATTAAAAGACTATTTTAACACAATTTAAACGTGATTTTGTATTCAGATTACCCATTAAAAGTTATTTCAGCCAATAGAATTGCTCTGGGGTCCTAAGCGGACACTATTTCACAGGGGGACAGGATATCTCATGACACCGACGTTCTGACACGTTCCGGAAGCGAGGAGCTTTGTTTACAAGCAGAGGAAGACTCGCCGTATCCAAGCTGTTGGAATTCTACATTGATCGTAGTGTTGTCAAAAATATCAATATTAATGGTCAAATACACTCAAAAAATGTCTCAATGTCCATCTTGGTGAGTATTAACAAACACAGTCGTAAACAGTTCAGGAAGAATGTGTAACAGGAGTGTTTGGGATCCATGCGTGCGTCTGGTCTTAAAGGGACAGCAGTTATTTATTATTCAAACTACAAAAAGAAAAACGATCACGTGCTGCTCTTGACTGATTATCTTGTGTAACTCTTATGGATTAATCTGTATTTCATTTTTTATAATGAAGATTATCCAATGTTATTTTAAATTGGATTACTTTGGGGTTTTTTTTATTCAGTTTCTTACCTGAATACTGTTAGACCTACCTGAAAAAAATAAAGCAGTCTATTTAAAATGTATCTTTATTTTATTGTATTTATTTGTGCTATTGTTAGTCATTTGTTTATTTGTTCTTATTTTATTACTGTTTACTCGTCTTTTTAAATTCAATCTGCAAGCTTCCCTGTGCTGTAGCTATTGCAACACAATTAGTTAGCAAATATTTGTGAGATAATTGTAATGGTAATTGATCAACGTTTATATATGAGAAAACCCTTAAAAGCTTTATCGTATAAAGTGATCTCTTCAGAATAAATTTTTAATCGCCTAGACTTTCAATAGACGGACAAAAAAAGAAATAATATAAAAAATATCTATTTGACAGTATAGGCAGCATTTTTTCCACGTGGTATCGAATATCGATAATTTTTTAGGTATCGTATCGAAGTTAGAAATTACAGTATTGTGACAACACTTAACGATCGTGCTTTAGGTCTTGGCGTAGTGGTCAAAATGGGGCTAAATTGTGCATTTCCTGGATGCCCGAACGCCGGCGCTGTCGTGGTGCTTCGTGAGTTCACGTATGAGGCTTAGACGGAAGACAAGCACTTGTTGAATAAAGTCGATTTTTTTTGTTTTGTTTTTTGAGCACAAACATTATTCTCGTCGCTTCATAAAATTATTGTAGAACCACTGTAGTGAGATGGACGTTGTAACGACGTCTTTAGTACCTTTTATGGGTCTTGTGAGTGCAAAATACATTGCTGCCAATGGAGGCCTTTCTGAGCCATCAGATTTCAACAAAAATATCTTCATTTGTGTTCTGAAGATGAACAAAGGCCTTACGGGTGTCGAACAACATGAGGGTAAGTAATTAATGACAGAATTTTCATTTTTGGGTGAACTAACCATTTAACCATCTGGATGTACATTATCCCTTAATTAACTAATGGGATCTTTTTGTGAAGTGTTACCGGTAATACAATTTGAATGGTAAATAAATTAAACTCACGCCGTGAGGGAAAGATGTATTTTTCCTGAATGGTAGCATAGAGCTGTAGAGTGAGCTGAGGAGTGGAGCCCAGGAAGGCCTGGATGACAGCTGTGCGTTTGAAGGCATTGCGGTGGATGGCTAGCTTGCGCTCAGAGTGTCCAATCTCACATTCGAGGGCTGAGCCTAAGCCTTTGCCATGCTTTAGCTTGATCTTTCTTGAAATCGTAACATATGGTTCCTCCTTTTTACCCGCTTGCCAGTAAACAACAAGAGCTTCAATGCACCTGTTCAAGAAAAGAAAAAAGGAATCTGTCAGATACTGGGAAAAAACAAACTGATTCTGCTGTTAACAATGGATTTAAAGGATATGACTACTGATTTATATACAACATAAAATAAACTTTTAATTATAACTATTTATTTGCCAATTTGAGCAAACCCAGCATACTTTTACTACTCGTACACTTAGTTTCCACAAGGTGGCAGCAATATCTTGGTGATCAAACCATTTCGAACCAGTTTATCAGCTTGAAATATGAGAAAGGTGTTGCTCACTCTGGGTGGAAACTTCACAACAGTGGTGTAGTCATGTCCTGCTTGAGTACAACATTAAACCCTTAATTTGAACAAAGTATTGCTTTAAAAAAAATTTAATTATTTAATACTTTTATTCAGCAAGGCCCCCCTTAAATTGTTAAAAAGTGACAGAAAAAAACATTTATAATGATAAAAAGATTTCTATTTCAATCTAATTCTGTTCTTTTGAAATTTCTATTCACCAAAGAATCCTGAAAAACAATTATCATCATGGTTTCCACAAAAATACTCTTACTGACCCTAAACTTTTGAACAGTAGTGTGCATGTATAATCAACTTTACACAAATGATTTGTTTCTGTTTCTAGTTCAATGGGCTGCAAGCATGAACACAAAAACATTGCACAAAGGGTATATATTTGTATACACATATACACATATACATTTGTGTGCCTTCATATGAATTCATTTAGTGTGATTTACTGTATATAAAAATCACAAAACATAACAGTAATATTCTTAAAGGGATAATATATCCAAAAATGAAAATGGCGTCATCATTTACTCATGTTCCAAACCTGTATAAATTACTTTGTTTGTGAAACATGGAAGATATTTTGAGAAATGCCTTTTTTTCTCCATACAAGATGGGAACCAAAACTGTTTAGTTACTAACATTCTTCAAAATATCTTCTTTTGAGTTCCACGGAATAAATAAAAAAAATGTACAGGTTTGGAACAACATGATAGAACTACATTTTTTTGGGTGAACTTTCCCTTTAAGGGCCATTCACACTGATTGTGTGATTTAATTGTGTGAGGTTGTCACATCTTTGTGTAGTTAGTTGGCAGTTAGCACTACTTGTGCTCAACTGCTGTATGCAACAGATCACGTAATTTTCACTCTGATCACACTGTCGCCTCACCAAATGTAGCCTCAACTCTAACCCGGCTAACTCTAAATGCAAATAAATGACTTCCGCTCATTTCATCACAGCAAAGTCATTGTGAATGCTACTTTTGCTGTAAAACGAGAAGGATGATTTGAGAAAGAATTACAACGCTTAGAATGTGGAAGAGGCTGTTTCAGTTTGCATAAGTGGCCATGTTTATTCGAAATTATGGAAATTAAGTTTACAACCCTAACTACTACACATTTTATTTCCAGTGTTTGTTTAACATGATACCATTTAGTGCACGGATAAGGAGCACAGAAAAAAATATTTTGAGTGTTTTAAATGTCATCTTTTGCAGCAAAATTCATGAAAAGCCCCTACAGATATCATTAAAAAGGAGGCACATAAGCATTAAATCGGATGCACAACATTATGACATACAAAGTGCGGGTCATTTGTAATCTAATAAGGTGAGAGCTGTCTGCCATATTAGAATGCACAAAGAAACAGGAGCCTGTTCTAAGGTTATTCAGAGCTTGGTAAAAGTATTACTAAAGACATTCTTGCATTCTACAAGGCAACTACTGTGCCTGTTATTATAGAAGGAGATGAGAGGTGGCTATTTTGATCTTGATATTTAATACTTGCCAATTGCCAATATACAGGATACAGTACTATATCAGGATTCAATATGCACCTTCTGTGTTTGCAGCCTAAACTTGGCAAAACACAAGTCTTCAAATAGCTTTAACCATGCAGAAAATCCACAGTACTGTTGTCAGGCCCAAACACCCAACCCCCCGGGAACGCCATGAGAAACGTAAATGCACCCCCACCCCAATTTGTGTGCCCTGGTGCCGGGCCTGACTGTTGTCACTTAAAAGGATAGTTCACCCCCCAAAAAATGGCCAACAATTACATTAATTTATGCTCATGGTGTTCTAAACCTGTAAGACTTTCATTCATCTTCGGAAAACAAATGTAGATCTTTTTTTATTAAATCTTATACCTCTGTCCCTCAGACAACTACCACTTTGACACATGAAAAAGTTAATAAAGAGATTGTAAAACTAATCCATATGAATTGAGAGGTTTAGCTTAGCTTTATATGATGAACAGGTTCAATTTAGGCTTTTATTTGAAAGTCTTATGGGTTTGGAGTAATTAAATATTTTTTTGGGGTGAACTATCCCTTTAAGAAAGTCATTCTTCCATAGCTCTTCACTCAAGTAATACAATAAAATGTTGGCTCTAAAACAGGATGATCTGAGTTTAGTAAGATTCAATTTCCCTATCCAAGGGAAATGTTTTTATGACATTGTGTCAGATATTTATAGAGCTGTCTGCTCTTTACAGTCTACTGACTGCTTACTGACCTCAGCTAAGCATACCAAAGAAGGAGTCAGTCCACAAGATGGGCCTGCACACTGCATTCCTCTAATATTTTTTTCAGAATTGACAATGAGCAAGGAAACAGATGCCTATAATGTACACAGACAATCATAGGATAATATTTTATATAAATAAACAAACCTAAAAATGATAACTAGCCACTGTTTGTCTTTAAATTTCGATTTGATCTGAAGCTCTTGCAGACCTGAAGACTAAATGTCAAACCACATGCCTTATCTCTGGTAAGAAATTGTCTGTCAAGCAAATGCATTTTATAAACAACCTAATAAGGAAATTAAGAGAGTTGTAAATATACATTTTAAATACATACAAAGCAAGTGTGGTACACTCTCTGCTGAGAGTATAAATCTATAGTCAGAAGACTTGACGTTGATTTCTACTGTATACAGTCAACGGCCTTTGAAGATATTTGAATACGATATGGCATGATGGTCACGACGACCTAGATAGTATCTGTGTGCTTGTGTCATCAGACACAGTTTCCTAAATTACAGTGTAGTTTAAACGGTGTACAATAACAGGAGGTAGACAGAGAAATAACACACTCTCATATTTAAATTCCAAACTGCTTCCCTCTGGGAACTTTTGGTTTTACTCTCATTCACCTCCTAAGTGCCACCTTAATAACCCGGAAAACATGTTAGTGTTTGCTCAACAAGACTGAACACGTTTTGAAATTTGAAACACACAGATGCCTGAAGCAATATCTGAAAGGTGTTTTGGGAGACTTAACGATATATCCAATATTTCTGATAACTCTTTGAATGTACATATGCTGTTGAATTCTTGCGTTAGTATAGACAGTATGATAACCTTCTCTGAAAATATCACGGTATATGGTAGTACACAATTCGATTCAACATGATTCCTTTGTAAATATTTTAGGTATCCTACATGTCAATTGTTCTTAAAGAGAAAACAAATCTCTCCCAAGTCCCAACTAATGCTGCAAACTAGGGGTGCACCGATCCGATATCAGGATCGGATATCGGCCGCGATACTGACAAAATAGCTGGATCGGGGATCGGAAAAATGAACAGATCCACAAGCCGATCCAGGTGTTTTTTTTTCGTCGCAGCAGAACCTACGTCATTCGTCAGCTTCACGTGTGTCGCATGCTAGAAGCAACATGGAGCGAGCCAGAGAGAGTTGGCTGTGTGGAGGAGATATTTCACGCTTGCCACGCCAACTAGTTCGTCGGCTGTTTGCAATGTCTGCAAAGTAACTTAAATGTTTCGAGGGGAGGTGGTATTACTGCAAAGTCAGGGTCTTTCCTGCATTGAACATTTTTTGACGGCCGCCAAAGCCTAATTTGATGAGTTATTGTGATTTACGAGTGATGTAGAACAGATGCTGCGCTTGTGACTGAGTGACAGAGAGAACGAGCTCCTCCCCCGCGCACACTCTCTGGGTCTTCAAAATAATCAGTGTTAGCTGTTAGCTCTCTCATATTTCACATATTAATCCAAATCAAAAGATCGGAAGACCGAAACCATGTTGCACTGACACATTCGGACAATTTTGTCCTTGAATTATCACTGGTTGTGAATTGCACTCAAAAAATGTTGACTCTTCTCTGACCAGCTGACATAAAGCATACTTTCAATAAGCGGGAGACACATTATATTCAGTTATGAAGTGTTTTCTTTGTATTGACATCTTTCTCGATGTTGTAACAGACGGGATTCGCACACAACGCGTCTGCTAATGTCCGGTTCTTGACCTAATGACTCCTTTGAACCGAATCATTTTAACGACTGGTTAGAACAACTGATCTGTCCAACACTGAACTCATGAATCAGTTTATTAATTTACTCAGAACACATCTGAAATGAGAACACAAGTGTGCTTACACAATTTAGCAAGAGTGGGTAGTAAGAATTATTTTTAATTATCAACCGTATTTCAGCTTATTTCTGTTGACAATATGTAGTAAAATAAATAGGCCTAGCCTACAATAATTCAGACAGGAGGGAGTGAGGTGAAACCAGAACAAAGTTGTTATTAGCTAGCTGATTTTATTAAATTGCATATGGAAGAAAATTAGACTGCCATATGATTGATATGATTATATACCAAAACAATTATCTGTAGTGTAAAAAATGTTTGGTAACTGTCAGATTACTATTGTATGTTTGACCAATACACTGCTTTTTGTTTCCACTGCTACATTTTATTTATTTAAAGAAGTTTGATTACATTCTATTTTAGATTTAAATGCACAATTGTTTTTTAAATAAATAAGAAATCAACACTTTACATACATCTGTTATTTTGTCTTAGTTATGTTTAGTTGGTAAAGTCTGGTGCCTTTAGTCTCTTCAAGGAAGGTATAAGGTGGAAGATATACAGTTTATTATTAATTCAACAATAGTATCGGATCGGTATCGGGTATCGACAGATACACAAAGCCCAGGCATCGGTATCAGCATCGGGACTGAAAAAGTTGGATCGGTGCACCCCTATTGCAAACTATACAGGAACCCTCATTTGGTACATTACTATACTATAAAAGTTTAAAATGAATAACATTAACATAACCTATTATATTCAACTTTCTGACCCCAAATGGTAGCGCTTACAGATACTAGCCTACATATTAAGTCCAAAGTACTGTTCCTATATGAGATCCAAAAAAATAATTTTAGGGAAGCCCACATAAAGGTTCACAAAGGTTACATTTCAGCCTTTTTTTCATTTTTTTATTTATTTTGTGTTTCATAACTGATGTTTCAGTACAGCTGAAAGCCCATGATGCTAAATGTCAGTTTCTATTTAAGTACAGCTGAAACTTAAAGCTACACTGTGTAACTTTTTTAGTTTATTCTTAGCTAAAAACACTTAGTTCTTTCAAAAATATATGTGCTCATTAATGTAAATTGACTTCTTTCAAGTAATAAAGTATATTCCGTAAGTTTATAATATGCCATTGAAAATACATACGGGTAAGGGGTTCGAATGGGGGTCGCCATGTTGCCCCTCCATCTTGAAAGTACATTAGCCAAAGAGGGACATACCCGTAAATTCAAGCTTCGCCTTTCGCGTTTTAACACTCTGTAACGAGTAGGAAAATAGTGTGGCCCCTTTAAGAGCGTTCGCCCCGGTTGGAGCGCCTGCGTTCTGTGTGTGTGTGTACACTGCACCTCGAGCTCCCATGTGTGCGGATTATTTTCCGTCTTCTGTTGCTAACATTCATTTATTTTTGTTTTGTTGGGTAATGCTGTGGACGGAAGTGGAGTTTGTGCCGGACTCTTGTGGGGGGTTCCGCGGGGAATAAAGTGCGGGCTGTTTGATGTCAATCGCCTCCGTGTTTGCATCGACTCCAGTTGCGTTGAGTGAGCTATCCGTATTTTTCACCTGGACACACGCGTTACAACTCGATGGCGAATGTGAAGAGGGGGATTGCTGGATCGAACTGGAAGCCATGTTAATCTTGGACTAAATCGGCCACCGTAGGAGTTAAAACGAAATCGGAATTGGGAGGAAAAGAAACTAATATTTACTGGATGGTCATATACCCTTTCACTGCTAGATGGGGGAAAATATCACACAGTGTAGCTTTAAAGGTCCCGTTCTTCGTGTTTTTTAAGCTTTGATTGTGTTTACAGTGTGTAATATAACGTGTTCATGTTTCGCGTGAAAAAAAACAGTATTTTTAACACAATTTACTTATCTGTATACCGCTGTTTTCACTCTCCTAAAACGGCTGATGACTTCCTTTATTCTATGAAGTCCCTCCTTCAGAAATACGTAACGAGTTCTGATTGTGCCAGCGGTTCCCGTGTTGTGATTGGACAGCAGCTTAGCGAACGTGTCACGGTTCCTGTGTTGTGATTCGACAGCAGCTTAGCGCACGTGGAAAGGTCACGCCTCTTAACGGGAGATATATGCGCTTAATGATCTCTACAGCGTCCCTGGGAAAGCCAAACAAAGGTGATTTGACTCCGGGATGAAAATAAAAGCGTCTCGGACATGGTGACAAACACACTCAAACGCAGCACTTCCTTTTCTCCACGCGACACGTCCTCTTCTCCACGTGGGACAGCAACAAGACCACGCCCCTTTTTTCGCGTATTCTTGTGGGCGGAGCTTAGTCTGTTCTACTGACGCCGTTCGCTGTAGGCTTTGAAAGGGAACTTCTGTTAAATAAAATATCTCGCTTGGCATTGAACTTTGAGCTTTATAATTTTACAGGTATTATTTGCTCTAACAGCAACATTACACACTAACTAAAGTTTGAACAGTGGGAACACGAAGAACGGGACCTTTAATGTCAGTTTATTTTGTGACAGCTTAGTAACATGGCCTAGGACACATTGCCACAAAAGCTTTGCACAATATTGTATCTTGTACAATAACTATTGGGCAATTATGGTGTAAATACTTAGCTTTTTTGTAGTCAATTGTTTCAAGTAAAACTGACTTTTAAAAATAAACATACCATGATATACATGTATGTGTTTATCAATATTGTGAGTCACACAATAGTGTCATCATCACACTCATACCTTATGATAGGCCCCATCTGAAGCAGATGCATGAAGAGCACAAGAGGTCGGTCTCTCCCCAAGTCCCGGTGCACGAACGTCAGCGTGAGCTGAGTCAGCACCGACGGAACCAGCATGAATGTAATAGTCAGTCCCATCCACACCACGTTTTCATTGGTATGGTACCCTCTGCTGAGCTCGGCCGCACATATAAACTCCGCGCAGTACAGAACCGTGGCCCACAACACGCTGAAGGGTGGATGGACTTTACCGTGGCTGATCACCTTCACGACACCGTTCTCGCTCGGGTGCTGCGCCACCACCTCCGTGATGTCATGCTCACTCGGCTTGTTGTTTTCCATCTTTCCCACTTCTCGTGCGCTTTTTAAATGTCTCGATCCTCGCAACGGTTGTGCCATTGTTCATGAAACGTCATCGTCGGTGTTTCGGATCTCAGATGGTCCATTTCTGTAAACTCGGCTCATATGCACATAGCCACATATGCAGTGCTGGGAAGGAAAGAAACATTAGTAGGCTATGTAGTGATCGTCAGTGATTTAAATCATGCTACGTACCGATCTAGACATTACGATGCCACCAACATCGATTCTTTAAACTGTCAGATTATTTCCATTTCGCAGAGAGCCTTTCAACGGAATTATGTCTGATCAGAATGCCAGGTGTGTCCTGAAATACAGTGAGTGACTGAAAGCCTGCACTGTCTGTAGTAGCTGCTGGATTCCCACAGGTCCTAGTGCACACCGGATGGCATTCGGTTGTTAAGTCTGACGTCACGCGGCAGCGCTTCCGTGTTTTTGGTTTCTGACAGCCTTTCGCCGAGCCCCGCCCCCCTTAGTTACTGTTGCTACGTCCGACAAACAAATGGTCAAACACGACCAGCGTGACAGATTGCCATGACGGGACGCGGTATACCCGTGCATGTCAGTGACCTTTTTGGAGCAATACCTCCAGATCGAGGCGAAAGGGGTTACAGTATGCAGTGGAGGGATATATTCAAAATATAAATATTATCTCTTGCACCGCTTCACCATCTTGCTTGGAGTCGGTGCGTTTACATGGAGCACTGTAATCGGTTTAAAATGACTGTGCTCCATATAAACACCTCAATCGGAATAAAAATGCTCAAACCGAATGAAATTGTAATCGGTTTGAGAGGGGTGGAATAAACCTTTTCATGAAACGATCAAACGAAAAATTCCACCATGTAAACGACCTGATCCGACTACTTTGAGTGCACGTCTTTCTGTGACGTGATATATAGCGTGCGCCTCCACAACTGAAGAGCGCGCACCGCGCTCACACCAGGCTAATGTTGACAAGAGAGGAAAGTTAATTTTTCTGAGGTATTAAACTTTTTTATTTCATAACAAGTTATGAACATAATGTTGGAATAATGACATAGCCTGGCTACAGCATCTCATCTTGACAGCGTTTGTCCTAGGCTTCAATTTATTTTTCTGAGGTGATTCTTACACTTTACAACAAATAATAAATAGCTTTTATAAAAGTCCTGGTGTCCGTTGAGAGTTGCCATTGCAACGGGGAACATTCAAGCTGCTGGAGAGTGTCGATATCTCTGTTTCTCGTAAGTTATATAGCCTAACATTATATATATATAAAAAAAGTTCAACAACTGCTTCAAATTAGTAACATTACCCACAGTCTTTAATTACTTTTGTTAATATTTATACATCTGTGATTATGGTATCTTTCCTTAATCATCTTAAATATTTATGCGTTTAGTATGTATATAGCCTAATGTTTGTCGGACCTGCTCACATAGTAACGGTTGCTATGATGTGTGATTGGACAGTGGCCGTTTCGGTGGAGGGGCCGGCAAAAAGCTAATTCGCATACTATTCGTACTAAATAGTATTCGAAAAAAGAATTAGTATGTCCCAAATCGTGTTGAAAAGAGTATTCCAAAGATTCTCGGATGGTCTTCTACTTCCAGTCATAATTCGAAGTGCAGATCGATGCGCACTCTAACGGCTGATATTGCCCACAACCCATTGCGAGATGGATGAGGATTCGATTAGAACTACAAACGCGGATAAAAAATGTTAAAAAAACTACAAACATGACGGTTACGCGAGAGGAGATAAAGGGGTTTGAGTGAGCAATTATCAGTATTTAACCTGACAAAAATATATTTATTCAATGTTAGCCACATTATATTTCACCTGCAGCAGCATTGTGAACTTTTGTAATGATACGTTTGGCCATTAAAACGTTGCAAACACATGAGAGGAGTCTCTGCATTAAAGACCCACGAATGGCAGATCAACGTGCGACTACATTTCTCTCCGATACGGTAGGAAATTAAATTGAATGTGGAGGATTTGAACTGTGACGATGATTGACAGGGCAGTTTAAACGGTGACGGGACGCACGTAAATGCACATAACTAAGCAACAGAGTCCGTTAAAGATGACAAAGTATTATGTCCCAAAGCTTGCATACTCTGCTACACACTCAAAAGTATGTACTTTTTCTTCACAAAAAGAGTACATACTTTTAGGACGTAGTATAAGTAGGCGAAAAAAGTCTACCTGTTTTGATATAGGCTAATAATAGCCTACTGTTCAAAGGTCTTTATTTTTATGTTCACCAAGGCTGCATTTACCTGATTAAAAAAACATTAATGATGTGAAATCTTCTTTACCAACTGTTCTCTATATTATTATTTTGAATATATAATTCAAACAAATATTCCCCCCCCCCCCCAAAAAATTATGTTTTATTGCTGCCCTAGACGGCTGCCTAGTTTTATAGGCACGAGTATGAATGTAATCCAGACATACTACATTCTCCATGTTGTCATTATCATGTGACCTAACGTTACCAGCCTCAGTTACTTCTTAACTGTCATTCATAAATCCTCTCCCTTGGCATCATGTGATAATGTCCATCGTATGCACACTTCAGAATCTCGCTGGAAGAAGTAGATCATCCGGGTACTTTTTGCCTATTTTATGAGTACTGTGAATTCAGACATAATTCTTTTGTCACACTGTTTTTCGCCTATACTATATAGTAGGAAAGTATGCGATTTCTTTGGGATGCAGCCCATGTGTTGACAGAATTTCAGCTGAAACAGGAAGACAGGGCGGGACATATCAAAAAGCTCCTCCCCTTTTAAAAAAAATAGCGTTCCGTTTATATCAAAGCTCAGCCAGAGCCATTGAGCTCAGTAAAGCCGCATTTTCCTCCTAATCTCTAACTGTTTCTCCTCTTTATCTCCTCCATATCGCTTTAAAATATCTTTCTTTACAGAATTCAAATGGGTCCGATACGATAGTTTTTTGGTCTGCGTCAACTCACGCATATGATCCCCTCTGTGCTGTCCATGTAGTGTCCGTGTTGTCACCCGTAGGTTTCTGAAGAGCATTTTTGAAGCCTAAAGTGGGCGGAGCTGGCGCATCACTACCGGATAACCGAAAATGGGCAAAGAGGCGTGAGCTGAGGTACCTGATTGCGGAAACCACACTCGACCGTCTAGCTCGACCATAGTGGCAATCCACCTGTCACTCAATTTAAACGGATGAGTTGTAAAAAAAATTCCCCCCTCACACAGTTGTCATGAAGGGTGAAATTAGCTGTATAGACCAAAACCTCTTTTTGTAACAGGCTGTGAACATATTTTTTTCTGCTGTAAATTTGGGCATTTTAAGATGGGGGGAAATACATATTTCACTCCCTTTTGGAGCCGGTCTCTAGCGGCCAGTTGATAAATTTCAGTTTAAGTCACTTCCATGTTGACTTCAAGAGAGACCTTGGGAGGTTACTGCTTGGTGTGCATGCTGCGGTGATTTGCATGACACTAACGTGAAACCAGACTTCATTCGCCCTAATGGAATTTTCCCCCCAAACCAGTTCAGCGGAAATCCCGCCCTGCAGCCGATTCTTAAAGGTCCCGTTCTTCGTGATCCCATTGTTCAAACTTTAGTTATTGTGTAATGTTGCTGTTAGAGCATAAATAATACCTGTAAAATTATAAAGCTCAAAGTTCAATGCCAAGCGAGATATTTTATTTAACAGAAGTTCCCTTTCAAAGCCTACAGCGAACGGCCGGCTTGGACTACATCCTGATACAGCCTTCTTTAATGCCCAAGGCATAAGCGAACTAAGCGGCTGGTTAGGGCCCCCTTGGCCTCCAGGGGCCCTCCACGAGAGCACATTAAATTACTTTTTGCTGTATGTTATTTTTATGATTATTGAAATCGCTAAATGGCCTTAAACAATTACTAAATAAGTTTTCTAATATATGCACGGATTGATTCTGACAGCACTGCACGAGCTCGAGCTCTAATGTTAAAGTCTGTACACCTTCTTTTTCTTTTCCCTGCAAATTAAAGAGAGGGCAAACTGATTGCAGCAAATGAAAAAAAAAAAACATGTACATTTCATTTCTATACCAATGGCAATCTCTTTGAGGCCTTAATATAATGTGCATTTCTTTTTTGGCTAGGGCAGAGGACAGCGGAGAGGCTTTGATACTGCTCAAAGATTTATGGACAAACTTATAATGAAAGAAGAAAGCAGCAGATGCTACACACCAGGCCCTATATTTCCAGCCTGAAATATAACTTATTTTTTCAGTAAAATCATTCTAATACATTTTTGTTCAATAATATATTTTCTTTTTTATTTAGCATTTTGAGAGGGTTTTGTGGTACTAATGAATAATTATGAAATGTATAAAATCCTTTAAAATCCAATTTTCTGAAGGCAGATTTGCGCCATCTGTTGAAAGTATAGAAAGAAAACATGTAATACCCTGCTGTAACCACTGCCTGTATAGCTCTCTATAGCAGTGTTTCCCAACCAGGGTGCTGTGTAAAAGTCCTTCAAATATTTATTTATTTAATTTTTTTTCAAATTTTTCAAATAATTCTCTCTTTGTAAACTTTGTTCAATGCAGTCATTTTCGCCGTCATCACCCACCCGGGTGTAGTGCCAGAAGACGCGAATGAGAAGTTGCGTGTGCTGTGAGAAAATGTGTCTCTGTGCACTCATCCGAAAGCGCGCGCATGCCTCACAGCGCGCAAATATTGAGTTCTCTTTCAACTCTTGCTGTTGAACGGACAAACTCACACAAAAAGTATGTCAACATGTCCATCTTCATGAGTATTCTAGCAGACATAGTCTGTATATGCCTACTTTATACAGTCGAGAAAAACGACGCATATCTGTGCATTAGGTCTTAAAGGGGCAGTGTTAAATGTCAAACAACAAAAGACAAGGACATCACGACTCGCTGCTCTTGATTGAATAGCTTTTGTAAGTTTAATAGGATTAATCTTTAATTTATACACTCAAATATGCAATGTTATTTTACCTTTGATCAATTTCTGTACCTGAAAACTAATGTTAGATGTACCTGAAAAACCTGAAAAGCATAATTTGCTCAATAGTATTTATTTGTGCTGCTGCTTGTATTTAAATAATTTGTTCTTATTATTTTCTTTATTTTTATTTGTAGTCCTTTTTTCCCTGAACATAGCAAATACTGAACCGTACTGAAAACGTGAACCTAAAACCGTGATACAAACCGAACCGTGAGCAATCTGTACCATATAGTGTAACAAATGCGAGGGGGTGCCACAAAATGGAGAACATGCCACCAACAGGTGAAAAAAGGTTGGGAAACACTGCTCTATAGAGCAGCTTGTGAATTGCCTAGTTGTTTTTAGACATAATTCAAAAATGTTATTAGGTGGACGATTTAAATATATATTTAAACAATCTCAAAGTCGACTTTTTGTAGAGTTTTAGATTTTTTTTGTTAGAAATAGTGATTTGAAGTGTTAGTTTATGCATTATGATTACAGTCAAACCTAAACATTGTGTTAGAAAGAGATCGCAAGGAAGCATTTTGAATAGGTGTGTGTGAGTGGATATGTCTATCACATTCTTGATGTTTTATAATGTCTGTCATCCCTTCACTGCTGTGGACTTTTTTTCAGTATTGTGTCTAATTTGTAGATTGTACACACCAAAATTCTCAGTATTTTTTTTTTGTCAATGTCCTATTCATTTCCTATGGTCGTCATTTTTGAAAATCACGAGTGTGACTATTTTTTTTTTTACAACCACTAGAATCATTCCCTCAATTCCCATTTTTTTGTGTTCACATTCCAAGTGTCATAAAAGTCACCAAGTTTTGTACCATTCCGATGAAGTTGTGATTTTTTCAAAACGTAAAATTCTCCAGTCAGAAATGACAGAAGACCGCTGAATACAATATTTGTATTACTACAATACTTTCACATTAGAGTCAGAATTTGTCCTCTTGAATACATTTTACGGACATTGTTATCTATTTGAGAGCATATTTTCATTTTAACCACAACATTTTAATTTTTTTCATGTCTTGCAGGTCTTACCATACAATTTTCTTTGGAACAGCAGGGCAAAAATGACTATCAGCATTTATAATGTTATTATTTTTTTCATATGTAATAGACACTCTTTTTCTTTAATACTTAAATGATTAATCATGTTAATACAAGACATGTATTCAAGAAATGTGTTCTTACCTTGATTTCTGCTTAAAAAACAATGCAAACAATGGTTGCTCGTGAGAATTATTTTAGCTTGCCATGTGTCCAGTTCTACAATATACATTTGTTTACTCAAGGACGGATAATTGACCATAGTCACTGAGAGGCCACTGCAGGTGTTAACCTAATATACAGATTATACTGACACACACATATTGGCACAAACTAGAAACTCAGCACTAAAAGAACACATTACTTCATCTTTGATTTTGTATAAGCCTACTAATCATGGTACATTGGTGTTGCTTTTTCTATGTATTATTACACATGAGGCGTGTGTATTTTCTCGCAGTTGCAACATTCTTGTACGTTCCTGGTATTTAGACCATACAAATCAAGAGGGGGGCCTCACAGGACCATAAACCATCCTTGTAAATACTCACAATGCAAACGGGAGCCATTGACCAAGTCAGCCATAGTAAAAACACATCTTAGAACGTTTATTGCTTTTTTTTTCGAATCTAATTGTTAGTATAGATATTTCTACTTAGTGTGCCAGTTGGATGTCTTCACTACATGAGGAGAAACACACAGTAGTGCTGTTGTTGTTGCTATGCAGTCCCACCCCCACAGATTCATTGTCCCAGACTGAACTAGCCCATGATCAGTAAACAAATGCTTATGGCCTGCTCTTACGCCGATCCACACTTATCACGCTCGCAAAATGCCGCAGTGAATCATAAGATAAAGCAGAGATTAGTGAAATACAATAGCTTGTGGAGCTGCAGGCTTCCTTAGATAATATGGTATGTGCAGCTGTCCAGCTCACATTAAATGAGCCACTGTGAGGTCAGGCAACATGGCCACTGAGCTGTTTCCATTTGTGTCATGGCCAGCTGACAGGGGACTGTGCCTCTGTATGTCTCTGTATGAGTTTAGTCAGCAGATGAAGTAAGCGCCTGCCAGTAATTACTTAATCAGATCAGACTACGTAGGAGAAAAGAGGATGTTGCTTCTGTTTTGTTTCGTTTCGACAATGGCCTCACATCCATTTCCATTTTGAATGGAAGATCTAATTTGATCTTTCAGAGATGTGGATGCATGCCTAAAGTATTTTGTAGTTAAGTCACTTTGATGTAGGACTATATAGCACTTTATACAATACAGATTGTTTCAAAGCAGCTTTACAGTGATAAACAGGAAAATAATGATGCAACCAGAGTCCAATTCTGCTGTAAAGCAGCCAAGAAGACAATAGTGTCATTGTTCAGCTGAAATCAGTGTTGATTTGTTCAATAACTGTGTAAAAATAATCAATTATGAAACGAGTTGAATTCAGGTATAAAGCAGCTCTGGGGAAAACAATAATGTCATCGTCCAGCTCAGTTCAGTCCTCATCCGATCAATAATATTGCTGAATATCTGAATTATAAATGTCTAAACAGAAAAATAAATGTCTTGAATTGAAGTTTAAAGACCTCTGGTGGTCAAAAGTATATCATACACACTTATATAATACTGCAGCTTACCAGACCCTCCCAGTGACTGAGATGTTCTAAACTGTCCTTCTAAAATTCTTAGAACATAAAAAGCAGCCGATGAAACAGTGATCAGAGCAGATAATCTTTACTAACGTATGTCACATATTTTGTAGTTGATTTAGAGATAAAGGTTGAGATTCAGTACAGTTTGTTTATTGTGCTTGAAACAACCTTTGACTTGAAATCTTGTGACAGGGACAGACGCAAGATTTTTTAAAATGATCATAATTACAGTCTAGCTGATATGAAATAAGGGCAGGAAAGACGGAAAGGCTGAAACTTTGACCTGAAGTTGACTGTTGTATGACTGTCGTGATGCTAATAGATTTCATGTAAAATGTGTAATTAACCGTATACAATGGCTCCAAATTTGCCCCACTTAAATGTATGAATGTCACTGCATTAACTGAATATCAAAGATGAGAAAACTTTCAAAACCATAGTTTAGAATTGAGACAAAGTATTTGGATGCTAATAGTTAATGTGACCTACATTTGTGGTTGCTCTTCTATGAATGTACAACTGACTTTATTCATGGGCTGAAAATGGAACTGGTCGGTTAAATCTAATTATTAAAAAGAAAGAAAAGTGGAGTTAGTTGATTTCATTGGTTGCAAATACAACTTGGTTTCATATATTATCTAATGCAAAACTTTTTGGGGCACTAGTCTGCTTTTACAGACTCATTGTGTTTATAAGTGTACTCTTGCAAACTAGCTATCTAACTCAAACTTTCAGGGATTTCTTTTTTTAAAAATGTATAAAGGCTAAGGGCCCTATCATACACCTGGTGTAATGTGACCCCAGGTGCGACACAAGTGGGGTTATTTTTTGCTAGTTTCAGCCCGACGCAGTTTTCATTTTCACCTCCAGCGCTACGTTGTTTAAATTGCAAATGCACTCACGCCCATTTGTTCGCCCATGGGCATGCTGGTCTGAAAACGAGGTCTGTTCAGATGCATTGTTGGCGCATTGCTATTTTGAGGCAACTGAACACAAACACGCGCCTAGTCGAGTGTACAACAGAGGACACTCTTCTTATTACACACACAGGGACACGCAGCAGCACACAAACATTTTCAAATTAGTGCTGGTCAATCGATTAATCGCATCCAAAATAAAAGTTTGTGTTTACATATATATATATATATATATATATATATATATATATATATATATATATATATATATATATATATATATATATATATATATATATATGTGTGTATGTATGTGTTTTGTATAATTATTATGTATATATATAAATTCACACACATGCACGTATATATTTAAGAAAAATGTTATATTTAAATACAAGATAAATTATCTAAATATAAATATACATGCAAATATCTCTTAAATATATATACATTATAATTATACACAGCACACACACATATATTATGTAAACACAAACTTTTATTTTGGATGCGATTAATCAATTGCCCTGCACTAATTTAAATATTAAAAAGGATTCCTCGCTGGAGAAACATTCAGTCTTTCCGCTCGCAAATTCCACCATGTAAATAGCAAATCCACCATTGTGCAAGCACAACTGGCTTTTAAATGGAATGGGAGATGAGACTCTGATTGGCTTATTGCACATTACACCCAAAACTGGCGCCCTGACCGGTTTTTTTTTCTGTCGTTAAACTAGCAAAAGTGGATTCTAAGTGTACCTGTGCCATGGGCTTCAGACCATACGCTCAGATTGTTAAAATAGGGCCCTCTAAGAGTTAATGTTAATGGTTAATGGTGATTTCATGCAACCGTGGTGCAATATATATATATATATATATATATATATATATATATATATATATATATATATATATATATATATATATATATATATATATATATATATATATATTATATATATATATATTTTTTTTATTATTAAAATTCATAAACATTGTGCTCATTTGTGAAGATCATGATGAACAAAAGACTTTTCTTGGTCACAGAACTTTCTACAATTACCCAAAAGCCTATGGAAAGATTCTGGGTTGTTGGCCTACGAAAACGACATCGCTGCAGGGGACATAGACATATAAAATACATATAATGCATTTGATATGCCTATGGCAGGGGAAGCTGATGTTTTTGATTACAAGGAAATATTATTGATGTGCAGGGGAAAATAATGTAACAAATACTGCTGTATTCCATGAAAATAAAAATGAAATTAAAATTTTTATTTCGCTGTGACTTTATCTCTCGATAAGCAGCAGCAATAGTCTTCTAAAAGAATTCAAAAGCAAGTTGGTGAGGTGTGTAAACAACAGTATGTCATGCTATGGTGTCATCTAATGTGCATTAGACTGAGTAGTAAATAAAATATTTATCATTTACCTCCAAGCAGATGTCTATGGGCATTTCATATAAATCACAATTAACAATAAAAGTATTTGTTAAGACGTTTACATACAGTCGGCTTGTCTGGAAAACATCTACATTTGGCCCAGTTAAAGAGACCTAAAGCTATTCAGAATGGCAGCTTGTCAACCATATGATTGGTTGTAAGGGTGTGATGGAGTTCCTTCCAAGCTCCTCCCACATGAGGTGACAGGATTAAAAGAATAAGTAGAGCCTGATTAGTTTTTAGCAGCCTAGCAAAATGTCTCTGGAGAGACAAACAAAAACGCATGGATTCTGACATACTACTGTGAGTAATGTGATGTGTATATATACATATATTTTTTGTTTTAGTTTTTTTGTTCAATAACCAGTACTACATATGAATAGGATGTTCTGCATTGTGTGTCTGCATACTCATCAATGCTGTTAATGATAAAATGTGATCGTGCAGAGGAAGTTAACTGAATATGATTGGGGGTTTTGTTTACAAATTTAGAAACACTCTGAAGTTAACAATCTTTTGGTTCTAGAATAAGTTTACGTTGAAGTTGATGTCCTGTCTCTGTAGTCAAATATGCAGTTTAGAACTAACAGTTGTAGCAAACTTAATTATATACATGTAAGGTGTCAGTCAATAGTTTATAGAAAAATTGTTTAAACTGGGCTGTTGCAGTGCATGCTGCTTGGATAAAGGGGACATGTGTTCAGAATGAGAACAGCGTAATTGACTCAGACTCTTCTTTAAGGCTTACTGGGCTGAACAGATATCCAGTGATGGACCAAGCACTAAGACAACACACCTCCCTACATCTCAGACACCTGTAAATGTAATTACTACTGTGTGTTTATAGGCAGCTGCTATGTGAATATAACTAGGTCATTTTTGGCATTCAAGAGCTCATTCTGCTATAGTTCAAAAACAATGCCTAATCAGCACTTTCGCAGTGTTGTGATCTCTTAAAGCCGTGAAAATGAAGTATAAATGCTAAAATGCCGAAGTATGAAAAGAATGCGTTTATAAAAGTATTTCTTTTAACTAAAAGTGTTAAAGAAAATGTGTATTTTTAAAAATAAAAAAGTAAAAGCAATATGCAGTGTTAAAAATGATCAACTGCCATTTTTAAAAATATAAATAAAATACTTTAAAAACCAAAGTGAGAACAGCTCTTCTCAAAACTGATCCTATCTTTTATCAGACTGTTTGATATCTAATTTTTAAGACATGTAAACATTACAGGTACTACAGTGTAGGTGACAGCAATTCGAAGTCACTAATGAATCCTTAATTCTTGAGGTTAATGCTTGTGCGAGACAGCTGAGGTTTACATGTATTCTAAGACCATGGGTACAGTGATTGAGTGCCCCATTATCTGCTCTCAGGTACGAGTTAAGGAGACGATGGTGCTCTCCCTGGTGCTCTCCTCCTCAGGTCAACATGTTCAACCTCATGAGCAATTGCTGCAGCTGGGTCTCCAAACTCCAGCAACCCCTGAGGTACCAGTCAACCAAGGAAATCCTATACAATTCTGTATGTTTTGTTTTTGATCAGAAAAGATTCGACCTGGGTTCTGTCAGGCGTTTAGTCCCTTTTAGGGGTCTCCTGTCAGGAACATTTTATGGATTTTGTTTTGATTAATAATTTTTTTATCAATCCACTTTTAAAGTACCCCTGTAGTCTATAATTTATCCCTTAAAACTCATCTTTGATCACCAAAATGTTTAGCCTGATCCTACCAGACTGTCCTACATTTAATTTGTACAGAGTCTGGCCACTCTCCATTGACAAGCGTTTACTTCCTTGAAGGCGGGTTCTCTGTTGAAGTTTAAAACTATTGGATCTGCCCAGAGACTCTCTGGATCTGCCATAACCAATCACTAATGTTTGGTCGTGATGTATGTAATCTCAATATACCGCAATCCCAGACGGAGTACTGAAGGAAAATTAAAATTGAGCGGAAATACGTAGGAAGGCGGAGCCAGGCTACTAAATTGAAAATAAAAGAGTAAAAATAAAAGATAAAGCTTGAAAATAACTCACCCTTGCTTAATTTAGTATACATAGATACATGAATATGCATATTAGTCCCCGCCTCCACTCACTCACACCAGCTCAGACTACTGGTCCACTCTGTCCACTTTACTATAGTAAATGCTATGGCAAGTAGAAATACTGGTTCAATTCAGCCATATATATGTTTGAACCAGAAACTGATTCAGAAGAAGAAGAGTGAATTATGGGTCGTCTACGAGTTGATTTATCAGAATGGTAATATAGCTTATGTGTCACTCTCTAAGTCGGACACATAATATTAATTTTGATATAGCCTTTGGTTTGACTACGTTATCAAACAGCGGATTATGTGTTGCTAATGTTAAACAAACCATGTTCCTGTTCGCCATCTCAGACAGCTGTCTTCTAAACATCAGTATACTTAGACACGCTTTGACCAACTAGAACGTCAGTGGAGAAAGGCATATAATTCATCATTACATACTGTACTTCATATACATAATTCACTGGCTATATTGCTTAATGTGCCCGATTTTTCATATCAACAGAAAAATATAACGGGATAACCTGGCTTCTCTTGAGACTCCCCTGCTTTGCAGCATAGTAATGATATGCTAAAGCCCGCCCGCACGTTGATGTGATTGGTTACAACATGTTTGTGATGTAGAGAACAGGAGATTTCAAACCGTGTTTGAGAGGGAAACGCTTCGGTTACTTACGTAACCTCGGTTCCCTGAGAAGAGGGAACGAGTATTGCGGTGTGCTAAACGCTAGGGGAATTTCCTTTCCTCGAGATTTTGAAGCAAATTTTTATCCTAAAAATACCATGTAAAACGCAGTGCAGTTGCACAGCTCTCAGCAGGAAGCAGCTGCGTGCTGATTGGCTGTGTTGCTGCAATTGCAGGAACCTATGGCGAGACTGCTGGGCGGGAAGGACCAATCAGGTCCCTCTAATATTCCTGCCACAGGGGGCAGCAGAATTTGCATAGCCAAGGGTATAAAGAGACCCTGTCTCGCCAGGTTCGTCAGGTTAATCGACTGAAGCGACTCCTTGAGCAAGCGAAGCACGGCAAGCAAATGCAATACTCGTTCCCTTTTCTCAGGGAACCGAGGTTACATAAGTAACCGAAGCGTTCCCCTTCGATAGTACTCTCGTATTGCGTTTTGCTAAACGCTAGGGGACCCAATGCAAAACGCTGTGCTCACTTAACAGCTCTGAAAGCCTGGAGACACCATACCCAGGACGACCTAAGTGGGCCCGTAAATATGATATTCATAGAATTCCCCAATATGAGCCAGACCTGAGTCGGGCTATTTAATGAGAATAACACACAAAGATATGTGTAATATATATATATATATATATATATATATATATATATATATATATATATATATATATATATATATATATATATATATATAGACCAGACATAGTCGGGCCAATAAGAATATTGACCGACCAGACAAGTCGAGTCATGTAAGGAATGTGCTTGTGACTTATACAAATACTTAACCCAGACCGGACTGTCGGGCCGTAAGGGGTTAATATGTATTACATAAGGCATCCAGTGAAATGCCAGTAGACCAAGCCCATGACAGGACAGAGAAAAATAGCATCTTCCTTATCTAACGATGATGAGAGTGCTGAAAGTGAAATGACCTGTGCTCTGAACGGAGTTGAAAGCACCTTAGGTACATATCCATGTCTTGGTTTGAGGACGACTTTAGAGTCGTTTGGCCCAAATTCCAGACAAGATGCGCTCACTGAGAGCGCGTGCAGATCACCCACTCGCTTAACTGATGCGATTGCTAGCAGAAAAGCGGTCTTGAGTGATAGGAGCTTTAAGCTCAACGAATGCAGAGGCTCGAATGTTGAGCCTCTCATAGCATCCAGGACTGTGGACAGGTCCCATATAGGGACTGAAGGGGGGCGAGGTGGGTGAAGCCTTCTAGCCCCTTTGAGGAAGCGCACGATAAGATCGTTCTTCCCCAGTGACAGTCCATTCACTTGAGTGTGGTACGCTGCTATAGCAGCCACATAAACTTTGAGCGTGGAGGGGGAACGACCCGTGTCCAGTAGCTCTTGTAAAAAAGTGAGCACTTCTGAGACTTCACAATTATGTGGGGTCAGGCTTCGTGCTATACACCAGTCCGAAAAGACTGAATAGAGCCGCCTGGTCGCGGGGCTCTAGCTTCAGAAATAGTGTTTAATACACTTTCAGAGAGGTTCTCATGTACCCGTTGATGGGCCAGACATGAAGCGCCCATAGATCGGGACGGGGATGCCAGATCTGCTGTTTCGCCTGCATGAGGAGGTCTCTCCTCAGCGGAATTGGCCACGGGGCTGTATCTGACATCCGACTTAGCAGTGAGAACCATGGTTGATTTCTCCAGAGCGGGGATATTAAAAGCACAGTGCATTTGCTCTCCCTGATCCTCTCTATGACCTGAGGTAACATTGAGATTGGGGGAAAAGCATAAAGAGGAAAGCTGGGCCATTCGTGGGCCAACGCGTTCTTGTGCTTGAAGAAATATATTAGGCATTGAGCATTGTCTTGTGAGGTGAAAAGATCCACTTTTGCCTCGCCAAACATGCCCCAAATTGTCTGAATCGTTTGTGGGTGAAGAGACCACTCTGCTGGGGACACTTTGCCCCTGGACAGCATGTCCGGACCCAGATTCAGAATACCTGGCACATGAGTCGCTCTTAGTGAGCTCAGGTTGTGCTCTGCCCATATTAGGACTTTTTTCGCCATCGTGTGTAGACCAATAGATCTTAGACCGCCCTGGCGATTTTTATAGGCTACCACTGACCTGCTGTCCTTTCGGATCAGGACATGGTGGTGCTTTATGTACGGAAGGAAAGCTCTTAGCGATAGCGTGACCGCTTTAATCTCTAGACAGTTTATGTGAAGGCTCTTTTCTGAGTCTGACCAGAGACCGGAGACTGGCCTGCCCTCGTGAAGGGCTCCCCAAACTAGGTTGGATGCATCTATTGAGATAACTTTCCACTTCCTAACAGTGCCCAAACTCACGGGATTTTTCCAAGGAGCCAGAGCCAATACACAGCTGTGGTCTACCTTGATTTGTAATCGGCCCGAGAGCCATGCGTGAGCTGGAACGCAGCAATTCAGCCAGCGTTAGAGAGGGCGCATGTGTAACTGACCTAGTCTGAGGACTGGCGCCGCCAGGGCCATGACACCCAACATCCTCTGAAAGTGTTTGAGAGGAGTGTATGCACCGGACCTGAGGGAAACTGCTCGGTTCCGAACAGAGAGTGCGCGCTGTGACGTTAGTCGCGCGTTCATCTGTAGTGAATCTAACACTGTCCCCAGAAACGAAACGTTCTGTGTGGGAGACAATGAGCTCTTTGCCACATTGATTCTGAGGCCCAAGCATTTCAAATGGTTGAGAAGCCAAAATCTGTGGTTCAATAACTGTATCTCTGACTGAGCTAGTATGAGCCAGTCATCGAGATAGTTGAGAATTCTCATTCCCCGAAGTCTCAGCGGGGTTAGCACCGTTTCCATGCACTTCGTAAACGTGCAGGGAGCCAGAGATAGACCAAAGGGTAGCACCCTGTATTGGTAAACTTTCCCCTCGAAGGCGAATCTCAAGAATGGCATGTGATGAGGGGCTATTTGTATGTGGAATTAGGCATCCTCTAGATCTACAGTGAAGAACCAATCTCCCGGGCGAATGTGCTCGAGGATTTGTTTCATTTTCAACCTTTTGAACGGGCGCTTCATAAGGGCCTTGTTCAGATGCCTGAGATCTAGAATGGGCCTGAGACCACCGTCCTTTTTTGGTACAAGGAAGTAACGATTGTAAAAGCCTGACTCGCTTTGTGAGGGGTGTACGGCTTCCACCGCCCCAACAGTTTCGATATTACGGTTCGAAGCACGTGGCTTGTGTCGCTTCTCACCATTGTCTCTACCACGGTGCGAAAGCGCGGTGGTCTGCGAGCAAACTGTAGCCTTGTTCTATTATGTTCAACATCCATTTTGAAATGCTGGGAATGACCTGCCAGGCTTCGGCCTTCGAAGCCAGGGGCTGAATTAATTTGTGGGGCGAGTCGCTGAGTAACAGGGTCTCGGTGGCCCGATAATGTTGTGTTAAAGTGGCGCTTGTCAGAGCGCGTTTGTTCACAGGCTCTTTGACTGCGAGAGAATTGGTTCCCGCTGCCTGAGTGCAGGGGGCCGGG
The DNA here is from genome assembly GCA_023566225.1 of Romanogobio albipinnatus. Classification (NCBI taxonomy): domain Eukaryota; kingdom Metazoa; phylum Chordata; class Actinopteri; order Cypriniformes; family Gobionidae; genus Romanogobio; species Romanogobio albipinnatus. Next base: position 17,860,286 of record CM042246.1, read on the forward strand.
GGATATAGAATATTGGTGCTTGTGTACAGGCGAGCACGTTTGTGTACGGGCTCGTTGACTGTGAGGATAGTGTTTCCAGCCACCTGAGTGCAGGGGGCTGGGGAACATAGGGGAGTGATTGAGTGTAGAGGTACATGCTTTAATGCAGGCACACAGCCACAGAGAAAAAAACCTGTGCCCCTGGCTAGGATGGCTTCGGCGGCTCGGGTTTCGACACATTGCTGGGTCGGGGACCTCGACGCTCCTGTGGTCTGCTGCGGCTCATAGAGCGGGAACGCTGTCCAGGCTTAGAAGCCGTGCGAGGCTGGGGAGCTGGTGGCACTGCCTTGGTGGGCTAGGCTGGTCCAGCCTTAGTGTGACGGCTAGCGGAGGAGCTGGAACGCTTGGGCAGGAAATGTCGCATTGCCTGTGAGGCCTTTTGCGCCTCGGTGAAGCGTTCTGTGAACCCAACCACAGAGGGACCGAATAATCCTGAAGGTAACATGGGCGCGTCCAGGAAAATCGAATCGTAGCGAAAGCAGTCTTGTCCGAGTCTTTCATCTCGGTTAGGTGGAGTCACAAATGGTGCTCCAACACCGTCAAGTTGGCCATGCATCTGCCAATCGCCTGAGCGTTGGCCTTGGTCGCGCGCAGGGCCAGGTCAGTGGCACTGCGCAGGTCCTTCAGGGCCTCTGTATCAGGGACAGACTCATCCAGGGAACGGAGGAGTTTGGCCTGGAAGACCTGAAACACCGCTATAGAGTGTAGCGCTGAGGCAGCCTGGCCGGCGGAGGCGTATGCTCGTCCGGGGAGGCTGGAAGTAGTGCGGCCTGCCTTAGATGGGTGTACAGCCTTTGACTGCCATCTCCTGGCGGAGGGCGGGCAAAGGTGTGCAGCAATGGCTTCCACGAGGGGAGGAAGAGCGTGATATCCTTTTTCCTGAGCGCCATCAACCTCCGAGAGCGCGGGAGAAAAAGAGGATTTGGCGTGAGATGAAAATGGCGCCTTCCACGACTTCCAGAAGGGAGGGTTTTTGAGTGGTCGGGTGGCGGCGGTTCTCGAAAAACCACTCGTCCAGCCTGCTTCTCGTGGGCTCCTGGGGTTGAGACCAGTCAATACCGAGGTCGTCCACGGCCTTAGTGAGCAGGCGCATAAGCTCAGCGTCAACTGAGGTTTTGCCGCCCGTGGCAGTCCGCGTCAAAGTAGCGTGCTCCGAGACGGTGTCCGACGACCCGCTTTCAGATGCAGCAAGCGAAAGGCTGTCATCCTCCTCCTCTTCCGGTCCGCCGAAGGAAACAGTAGCAGCCGCCAGACGAGGGGAGCTGTGCTGTTCCTCGGCGAACATGACAGGCGATGGCGAGTCATGCGGGAAAATGGCCGGCGTGTGCTTGTCAGAGAGCTCCGGGGGCCTCTGGTCGCGGCATTTCTTATTTCGCGGTGTGCAAGGGACGGGATTCGGATTGAAACTGGCGAGCCGAGCCTGAAGGGTCTGCAGCGCCATTTCGTCGCACTCTGGGCAGCCACCCTGGTTGAGTGTGGCCTGCGCGTGGTCTTGTTCGAGACATGAGATGCAGATGATGTGCCGATCCTCGTCCGGGAGAAAGCCTCTACACAAGGCGCAGGAGGAACGAGACATTTGCAACAACGTCTTGGCTCTTTTCGTGAGTGTGTAGAAACGGCAAACACACGGATTGGTATAAAGGATATGTGCCGGATGGCACAGCTGGAAGGCAGACTGAAGGCGGAGAGTCCGACGTCCTCAGGCTGCAGAGTTCTGCTGGGTGCATGTTGACGGCAGGCTTCAATCCAGAGCTCAGCGAGGTGAGTCGCTGAAGAAGAAATAATCTGACGAACCTGGCGAGACATGTAAGAGACATTGGCTATGTAAATTCTGCTGCCCCCTGTGGCTTTATATATTAGAGGGACCTGATTGGTCCTTCCCGCCCAGCGGTCTCGCCATAGGTTCCTGCAGTTGCAGCAACACAGCCAATCAGCACGCAGCTGCTTCCTGCTGAGAGCTGTGCAGCTGCACTGCGTTTTACATGGTATTTTTAGGATAAAAATTTGCTTCAAAATCTCGAGGAAAGGAAATTCCCCTAGCGTTTAGCAAAACGCAATACAAGAGTACTCTCGAAAGGGAACTGCAATTTTAAGGAGAAAATACTCAGCAATGGTGTTGACAGATGAATTTGCACATGGTTTGTCTTAAAGCATATTACAAAATTTTTTTTATAAAAAGGTTCTTTAAAACTGATTCAAGAACCTTTCGGTTTTATACAGAACTGAATTAATCTTGTTTTACATTTTTCACAGGAAGATCACATTGCTAGTGGTTGGTTTGGACAAGGCTGGAAAAACATCTTGCATCAGAGGGATGTTGAAAGGTAATTGTAATAAATAATTTACATTATGCATATACTAAATTGACTGCAATTTGTTGCGTTTTAATGTTATTTAACTTTGTTCAGTGCCCCCTGGAGAAGTAGGTCCCACTCATGGATGTGTCCGCACTGAATTAAGGCTGGAGAACTACTTGGTTAACATACTGGATATGGGTGGGGCTGCAGAGGTTCGGGGGTCCTGGAGAGCGCATTACGGTGAAGTTCACGGCATCATCTTTGTGGTGGATTCCAGTGACAGACAACGAATGAAAGAGGTCAAAGAGGCTCTAGGGGACTTGCTGAAGCATCCAAGAGTAGCAGGAAAACCTCTTCTTGTGTAAGATACCCATTTTTACAACTGCTATACTGATTAACCTGTTCACTGTCACCTTTTTGAGATCTGAACTTAAATGGCTGTAATTCATGCATGCTCTGGAATACAGACCGAAGGTTTGTCTCTTTTTAAAGAAGACACTCCTCACATTACAGTATTAAATTAAGTACAAATTGCTGCCCTAAATCATCTTCAGTGACTAATCAGTGACTATTGGATTTTGTCTGCAGTCCATCTTATTTTGGCCATCTCTATATCTCATAACAGGCTAGCCAATAAACAGGACAAAATGAACGCTCTGCTGGGAAATGAACTCATTGAAATTCTCTCTCTGGAGAGGCTGGTCAACCAGAGCCGGTCCCTTTGCCATATTGTGAGTACTGTGGACCAATAAAAATAAAAATCTGACATATGCAAAACATACAGTATGATAAACCTTCAGGAAGTGATCATGTAGTAAACGATCTGATAATATGTTGTCAACTTGTAAATGTTAAAGTTTATGGCAACACCTTGACTGGTTACCAGTAGTTTTATAACCATATTTGGGCTGTTGATCTTAATCTACAGGAGCCATGTTCTGCCTCAGTGGACCTGCGTCGTTGGTCAGACAGAAAGACCCTGCGAGGTCTCAGATGGCTACTGCGAGCCGTGTGCCTGGACTACCCAGACCTCTGTGCCCGTGTGATGAGAGACGGGAGGCGACCATTAGAGCCAGAAGAAAAGGAAAGGAGAGGAAAAATAGAGAAGAGCCGGAACAAATCTAAAGAGGAGAGGTGAGGGCTGGTTTATATAAGATAGGAATATATATCAATACACACTGATCAGGCATAACATTATGAACACTGACAGGTGAAGTGAATAACACATTATCTCTTCATCAAGGCACCTGTTAGTGGGTGGGATATATTAGGTAGCAAGTAAACATTTTGTCCTCAAAGTTGATGTGTTAAAAGCAGGAAAAATGTGCAAGCGTAAGGATTTGAGCGAGTTTGTCAAGGGCCAAATTGTGATGCTAGACGACTGGGTCAGAGCATCTCCCAAACTGCAGCTCTTGTGGGGTGTTCCCAGTCTGCAGTGGTCAGTATCTATCAAAAGTGGTACAAAGAAGGAACAGTGCTGAACCGGCGACTGGGTCATGGGCGGCCAAGCCTCACTGATGCACGTGGGGAGCGATGGCTGGCCTGTGTGGTCTGATCAAACAGATGAGCTACTGAAGCTCAAATTGCTTAAGAAGTTAATGCTGGTTGTGATAGAAAGGTATCAGAATACACAGTGCATCACAGTTTGCAATATAAATGTTTAATGGATCCTTTTTTTTTTAATCGTACTGACCCAAAACTTTTTAACGGTAGTATATATATGCTAATTTGTGTATATATGATAATTAGATATGATATATGTATGTGTAATAAGATGTATGCAACTAAACTTGTCTTGCAGAACACGGACAAGCAAAACAGATATCCGTCAAGAACATCACAGTGAAACTGTGAGGGAAAATGGGACTCTGCACCCAATCAGAAATACTCTAAATAAGGTTAAAAATCTTTATCATGGAAATTTGAACTAATCTATACTGTTATATAACTCACTTCGCTTATTGATTTACCCTTTGACATTTTAGGAGAACTCTTTAAAAAAGAAATTAAGCAAAAAGAAGAAAGTGAAGGTTAAAATTAAGAAGGAGGTTCCAGGCAAAGGAGTAAACGAAGAAGAGGTGGAGGAGACTGAAGGAAATGAAGCAGAACAGGAACACAGCAGCCAGAAAGATAAAGCCAGCAGTGCATTGCTGCCACCGAAACGTGGAAAGCTGAAACGCAAAGCCAAAGTGAAAGAAGAGAACTCGTGTATACCAGAATCCCCCAACAGTGGGGTCTCCAAACCCTCTAGAGGTACTTAGTGTCAGCAACTGAATACAGAAGATTATAAACTCTTAAAGGGATTGTTCACCAAAAAGTTCTGTCATTAATTACTCACCCTCATGTCGTTCCAAACTCGTAAGACTTTTGTTCATCTTCCGAACACAAATGAAGATCTTTTTGATGAAATCTGAGGGATTTCTGTCCCACCATTCACAGCTAAGCAACTACCACTCTTTGACACTTCAAAAAGTTAATAAAGACTTTCACAAAAAAAATCCATATGAATTGAGGAGTTTAGTCCAAATTTTCTGAAGAGACACGATTGAATTTAAGGTTTTATTCACATATAAACATTCATCAAATCACACGTCAGTTGTGGTAAACGGAAGATCAAGCATGTTCGCTTGACGTCCATTCTTGTGTGTGACGCAGCACGTTTGAGCTTCCACAAGAACCAATGAGGTTTGTTCTCGCGTGTCAAGCATGTTCGGTTGAGCTTCTATGTTCGCTGATCAATGTTTATATGTGAATAAAAGCTTAAATTAAATGTGTTCATCATATAAAGTGAGAAAATTTGGACTAAACCGCTCAATTCATATCTCTTTATGAACTTTTTGAAGCATCAAAGTTTCAGTTTTCAGAGTTCTCTCAGATTTCATTAAAAAAAAAAAAAAATCTTCATTTGTGTTCCGGAGATTAATGAAAGTCTTATGAGTTTGGAACGACATGAGGGTGAGTAATTAATGACAGAATTGTCATTTTTGGGTGAACTATTCCTTTAAAAATAGAGGTTGGCATTGATGGTTCCATGAAGGACCTTTTCATTTGACAAAAGTTTCAGGTTCTTTATATTAATACAATGTATAAAAATACAAACTGGTTCTTTTAAGAACTGCTCAAAATTGTTCTTCTATGGCATTGCTGCAAAGCTCCCCCTTTTGGAACCTTTATTTTAAGAGTGCATGTCCTTAAAACTGTGAAACACTGCCTCACATTTCTATCTCATGCTTTTAACCTACTTATTCACAGGGAAAGGGGAAAGAAAGATAAAAAAGAAGACTGTTAAAGTAAAACGAAAGAACAAGATAAACACAGAGGAAGTTCCCACTGCTTATGCGCAGCCTGTTGATCTTTCAACCACTTTCGGTGAGCATCAGTGACCTCTAAACCACTATTGATTTTGATCAGGGCTGTTCTTGTGATGCATTTTGGCTTTGTGGGAGAATTTTAAAACCCATGCATATGAACTTTATACTTATTGGCAATAATTGTTCTATACTGATTTTAAAACAATAAAACAAACAAACAAACAAACGGATTTGCTCAAAACGGACAGCCCTGATCTGTAGAAATCTAGGAGACTAATTTAAAGCATTTAATTTGCCTGTTTCCTAATAGACCTTTACCGAAAAGCAATTTTGGCTCTCAAAGCCCGACAGGAACAGGACATTGTTTCGAGATAGTGAAGAAAAAGGATGATGGATCAAGAAATGGATGGCTTATGAACATGCTGAACCACGTATCGATGTCGTTTACCCCCTGGATGATGAGCTGAGCCCATCTGCAAACTAGTTACTAGAAGGTCATCAATTAATTTGTAAATACTTTTTGAGGCAACTTTCATAAGAATATGTATAATTTGTTTTGTAATTGTATTAAGAGCTTGTAGAGAAACGATTGTGAAAGATTATACATTCAGGAAGTTCTGTCTTGAAGAAAGAATAGCCTTCCTATAAAGATGATAGTGTCCTAAAAAACTTTTGTTTTATTAAAGGGATAGTTCACCCAGAATGAAAATTGTCATCATTTACTCACCTTCAAGTTGTTCCAAACCTGTAATTTTTGTCTTCTGTTAAACACAAAAGAAGATATTTTGAAGAATGTTGGTGACAGTTAATGGACCCTAATGACTTACCATGGAAAAAATACCATGGAAGTCAATGGGGTCCATCAACTGTTCAGTTACAGACATTATTTAAAATATCTTCTTTTGTGTTCAGCAGAAGAAAGTCATACAAGTTTGGAACAACATTTTTGGGTGAACTATCCCTTTAACCTTTTTTCAATGTGAGACCTAAACGAAGTCAGTATGAATCAGTCTGATGGTTTACCATGGTGTAAATTTCAATGACTTATCTATTATGTATCTTTGAACCTGAAATGTGTTCTTTACAGGTTTGAAAAAGAAGTTGCCTATACCTTTTTTGTGAAATTTGATTTATATGTATGTACCTTTTTAAAAACATGAATCATTCGTTTAAGCCAATTTGTACTTTTTATAGATGTGATGGTTTTATAATGAGAAAAAAAATGCATGACGGGATACACATATTTCTCAGAATAATCATCCCTGAAGTTTTTCCACCAAATAAATAAACAAATAAATCCTGATCGAAATGTGTTATTGTCTTATTCTTATAATATCTTATTCTAGCTAGTTTTGATTAGCCCTCGCATTGTGTTCTGGACATTTTGATGGGGAGAGGATTTTCTTTCCCCCAAAAATACTAGCTAATGTAATCGCATTGGACTAAAACTTACTGTCTTTTCTCTCACAGGATTTAACAACTTACTTTTTTCTACCTTGTTACACTCGTGGTGTACCTGGTCAAAATATGACTGGGCTACAACAAATAATTATAAATCTCTCATTATGCTATACTATGTAATTGTCAAATATTGGATTCAATATATTCATTAACTGATCTGGGCTGATGCACCTGTTTGTTTGTTTTTATTAATAAGGTTTTGACTTTAAAACTTGTGGGATTACAAATTTAAGAATCTGTTTAAGATCTGCTGATCCTACATCCTGACATAAAATCACAGTAAAAACTATGGTAAAGTAAATTGTATTTAGCATTTAAAGGGTTGAATGAAAAAACCCAAAAATGAAAATAATGTAATTTATTACTCACCCTCATGCCGTTCCACACCCGTAAGACCTCCGTTCATCTTCGGAACACAAATATTTTTGTTATACCTCCCTGAAATGACTTTTTGCAGCTTGGGATGTCTGTGAAATCTGAAGGCTCAGTGAGGCCTCCATTGGGAGCAAAGCAATTTACACTCTCAAGATCCATTAATGTACTAAAAACATATTTAAAGGTCCCGTTCTTCGTGTTTTTTTGAAGCTTTGATTGTGTTTACAGTGTGCAATATAACATGTGTTCATGTTTCGAGTGTAAAAAAAACAGTATTTTTCACACAATTTACTTATCTGTATACCGCTGTTTTCACTGTCCTAAAAACGGGCTGAGTTCCTTGTTCTATGAAGTCCCTCCTTCAGAAATACATAACGGGTTCTGATTGTGCCAGTGGTTCCCGTGTTGTGATTTGACCGCAGCTTAGCTCACATGGCACGGTTCCTGTGTTGTGATTCGACAGCAGCTTAGCGCACGTTGCACGGAAAGGTCACGCCTCTTAACGGGGAGATGTATGCGCTCAATGATCTCTAAGTACAGCGTCCCTGTGAAAGCCAAACAAAGGTGATTTGACTCCGGGATGAAAATAACAGCGTCTCAACGACATGGCGACAAACACACTCAAACGCAACACTTCCTCTTCTCCACGTGGGAGAGCAACAAGACCACGCCCCCTTTTCCGCGTATTCTTGTGGGCGGAGGTTAGTCTGTTCTACTGTTTTACTGACGTAATTAAAGCAGGCTGTACCAGGATGTAGTCCAAGCCGGCCGTTCGCTGTAGGCTTTGAAAGGGAACTTCTGTTAAATAAAATATCTCGCTTGGCATTGAACTTTGAGCTTTATAATTTTACAGGTATTATTTATGCTCTAACAGCAACATTACACACTAACTAAAGTTTGAACAATGGGATCACGAAGAACGGGACCTTTAAATCAATCCATGTGAGTACAGTGGTTCAATATTAATATTATAAAGCGACGATAATATGTTTGGTGCGCCAAAAAACCCCGAAATCACGACTTATAGTGATAACCGATTTCAAAACACTGCTGCATGAAGCCTCGGAGCGTATCGAATCAGCGAGTCGATCTCGATTCAGTGGTTTCGGAGCGCAGCAGTTTGGCAGTTTGACGCGCGATCCAAATCATGAATCGACTCACTGATTCATAACGCTTCAAAGCTTCATGAATCAGTGTTTTGAAATCGGTTATCACTATACAAGTCGTTATTTCGTTTTTTTGGCGCAACAAAAATATTATCGTGGCTTTATAATATTAATAGCTATTGAACCACTGTACTCACATTAACTGATTTAAATGTTTTTAGTACATTAATGGATCTTGAGAGTGTAAATCACTTTGCTCCCTATGGAGGTCTCACTGAGCCTTCAGATTTCAACAAAAATATCTTAATTTGTGTTCCGAAGATGAAAGGAGGTCTTACGGGTGTGGAACGGCATGAGAGTGAGTAATAAATGACATTATTTTCATTTTTGGGTGAACTAACTTTTTAAGGTAAAGCTGATGAGATGAATGGTGAAAGATTTTAGCAAGGGTTTCTGCCAGTTCTTGTTCTCTTTATTGTCAGTCAAATGAGCCAGATTACAGAGACTCTCACCTTTTGTCTTTAATGGCTCTTGGAGCCCCTGTCCCATTCGTTGAATAGTTATGCTGATTGGAACAGGACTGGTGACTAAATCTGGGGTGGGTTGCTATAACTATGTACTTCATTTGCATGCTTTGTTTAAGGTCACCCAGGTGCTTTGTCTCCATTTCTAAGCACTGACCCCTAAAATGTATATAAACTACAATGTAGATTTGGACTTGATTGCAGCGATCAAACAGCATGTTTTCAATAAAGAATACTGCCGAAGACAGAGTATCCTGGTTCTTCGCATCTGAATTTCCTTCACATTTACAAAACAATTGAAAATCGATAATTTACTCACCCTAAAGTTGTTCCAAACCTGTATAAATTTCTATCTTCAAAAGATATTTTGAAGAATGTCAGTAACCAAACAGTTGATGGGCCCCATTGAATTCGGGTCTTCTATCGCCCTACAATCCATCGCGCTCTTTAAAGTCACTAAACTCTAGGCTTCTGGTCATTCCTAGGATATCTAAGTCCACTAAAGGAGGGAGGGCTTTTTCACATTTGGCTCCTAAACTCTGGAAGTCTGCCTGATATTGTTCGAGGTTCAGACTCGCTGTCCCAGTTTAAAACTAGATTAAAGACGCATCTCTTTAGCCAAGCATTCACATTATAATTACCTTTTATACTACAGTTAAATCGGAATAAAAGCATTAATATAATATTCTGAACAGCAGCTACGCTAATTATTTCCCATCTGCTTTTCTGTTGTTATCTCGGGACACTAGTCCCGAGGTAAATAGTTCGTCAGCTCCAGTTTGTATCCAGCCGCTCATGGTATGGAATTAGATTTGTTTAAAAAAAAATGAACAAAACTTTATGAAACGGAACGAAACTTTATAAAACTGAACGAAACTTTTTCAGAAACTATCAAAAATATCCATTACAAAAGAAGAAAAACACATTGAAAATGAAAAAAATTAACTCAAATTTAACAGGATATTCAAATATGCTTCATTCTTTGTTAATGTTTTTCAAAGATTCGTTTTCATTGCCACAGATTTCGCTTATGCTTCGCAGTTTTTCGTTTGCAGTTTTGACACAAACATCTCGTGGGGGCGGGAGTAGATCACTGTTAAGCCCGCCCCTACGAAATGTTTGTGTCAAAACTGCAAACGAAAAACTGCGAAGCATAAGCGAAATCTGTGGCAATGAAAACGAATCTTTGAAAAATACACGATACACGACTGATTAACTTTTTCGAACATTATTCTTTAACATTGTCTTTCTAACATTTTTACTGTTCATCTATGAAATGCACTTTCTGTAAAGCTGCTTTGAAACAATGTGTATTGTGAAAAGCGCTATACAAATAAATTTGAATTGAATTGAATTCCATAGTATTTTTTTCTCCCATAGCCTACTATGGAATTCAGTGGGTCCCTATAAACTGTTTGGTTACACATATTTATTCTTCAAAATAACGTATTTTGTGTTCAGCAAAATAAAGAAATGAATACATGTTTGGAACAACTTGAGAGTGGGTAAATAACGACAGAATTTAACCCATGTTAAACCAATAGGCTAGCTTTTCGCTTTCTATCTAAAGGCTAACTGGAAAAACAACAACAATTGGAAATAGGCCTATGTTTTAGCATGTGTAATTTAATGTCACGTGCATTTTAAAATACATTAAAACCAGTATTAAGAAAGTATAAATATACAGTGAAGTGATTTTCTATCACGTCTAATCAGGCACCGTTCCATAAAGTTGTCTAAACTAACTGAAAGTTTTTGTTGAGAACTACAAACCGAACAGAACGTGATTTCTCCTGGGCTGGGAAGTTCGCTGTGTCAGTGACATTGATCAGCAACAGCGCCCTCTAACGGCGCTTCTTAATACTGTAGCCGAATGACATGCAGCCATTTTTGACTGTATTCAAGCCCTTCCCCCCCCTTCAGCATCTTCAGCAGGACAGTGAAGAAAGCTGGACCGGGACAACGGATGCCAATCGAAGGGAGACTTCACCGAAGATGGCCTCGCCAAGAACAGTAACCATTGTCGCCCTTTCCTTTGCACTGGGTCTCTTTTTCGTGTTCATGGGTACAATTAAACTCACACCCAGATTAAGCAAAGATGCATATAGTGAAATGGTAAGTGATCGTCGTTTAGCAGCACCCACAATAAGCAAATGAAGCTTCAGCTGGACGCAAACGGCGTTGTTTTAGGAGGGGGTGCGAATGAAATTGTCTGTTTGTGCTTTTTTTTTTAATTATAAAATGTCCGCTACTGCTGTTGTTTCCTGCTTGTGTATTTTAATATCTTCATTATTCATATTGGCTATGGAGTTGAATAGAAATTAAACTGCAAATAATTCCATCTAAAATCTAATAAAGACATGATTAGATGCCTAATAATGAGTCGGGTCGTGTAACACAATTTAACATCGTTGGAGCAGATGAACAGCGAATTATGTGCATAGCCGCAACATTGTTTCATTACCACATAAATAGGTCAATTGTGACAACACAATGAACATCTTCTGTATGATAAATGGAACAAACGCGCTCATATGACGTGTGATAATTGTTTTGTGATATCGTTCTAAAACTCAAATTTTGAGCTTATCATGATAAGGCAATGGCGGCGCTTTCCAGCAAATTCTATCTTCCATCTGCAGGTGCAGCAGCTGCTGTGCTGATGTCATAGACACATTCAATTCAGTTTTTTATTTATTTAAATAAATTAGTTCGTCGTTACAATTCAATGGAGTAGTTGGGTCAGTAGGAGCATTAAAATAATAAAAATCCATCGATTTATAATCCAAAATATGGATTATTTTATCTTGACAATATTGCATTTTTCCTGCATCTAAATTTCATATTTATGTTCCTTTTCCAGAAAAGAGCATACAAGAGTTATGCCAAGGCCCTTCCAGCGTTGAAAAAAATGGGCATTTCTTCTGTACTTCTACGCAAGATTATTGGTACTCTTGAGGTGGGATGTGGAATTGTTCTGACCCTTGTGCCAGGGAGACCAAAAGATGTGGCCAACTTTATTCTGCTACTGGTCATGCTAGCGGTGCTCTTCTTCCACCAGCTGGTCGGAGATCCTCTAAAACGCTATGCCCATGCCCTGGTATTTGGTATTTTGCTGACGTGTCGGCTGCTCATTGCTCGTCAGGGTGAGGACCGGCCTGAGAGGGAGGAGAGACGAGAAGAACAGATCAACGCCCAGGAAAAGAACAAAGTCAAAGTTTCTTAGCTCCACAATTTTAAAAAGAGCGCCGGGCAGCAGATCTGTGTTTCTCTGATAGTAGAGAAGGTGCTTGGAAAAAAAGACAGTAGTCCCAAAAGGTGATTTATGTCCCAACAGCCCGAAAATCAGTTCTTATGTTACCCTTACCTCATGTCTCACCTATAAAGCGTCTTATTTGAATCTAATCTAAATCTTCACCACAATCACCGTAGTGGCAACTGTTTTGGCTGTGGGTTTTGCAGCCAAAAGATTAAACTACTGTTATTCTAAATGCCACTTATACTGTGTTAACTTCAAATGTCAACCATTTTTGTGATATTTTATTTACTTTTTGAATTAATGTAGATGAATGCTATACAAAAGCAGTTCTGTTTACATTAAGATTTTTTAAAATTAAGAATTGCTGTACATCATTTGTTGAAAGGTGACACTTTGCCCAATTATTCAGATGGCAGACCTGTTCTGTAGCCTCAAAATCACAAACATCAAAATGAAAATATAAAATCAGTTTGTATTATTTATCTTACTTTTGCTGTTATAATTATAATAATTATATATTTTTTTTACTTGTAAGGATTTTTCAGAAGGTATGTCTGGTTTATAGTTTATAGTTTGACTTTTACAATACACAGTCCAATAAAAATCTTATCCTTGGAATCTTATGGATTTTTTCTTCTTTTGAGACATTTTTGTTTTTACCACATTTAGTACTAAAATGTATAAAATTGCTTTTGTGTCTTGCAATTGTTTCCCCATCTATTGTATTTTATTTACATCAATGTGTTCCTCTATACTGTTTTCCACAGCACTGCACATTTGAGGTGTCTTACTAATTTTGCATTCACATTATGCATCACTACTAAGCAAATTATGAGTTGAATCAGGTGTTAAATAAGTGATGCATTTAAAATGCACAGTGCTGGAAGGAAAAGAATTGAGAAACTTGTCTCATATGTTTGGATGTGTACTGCTAATAGGCTGTTTGTATTGAGTAAAAATACCCAACAGAAAACATGGATTGACCTGTGTCTAAACCTTTTCCAGAATGCCTAGATAGTCCAAGAACTGAATTGTGCATTCTTAGTTTAAACATAATGGGTCATGTTACCCCTCGACGGTGAGGGAAAATGTTTGTGCATGCTGACAATAAAACCTCTATGAAGTTTTACCATTGAGATTGGATGACAGTATTAAAAACACTTGTGATTTTCATTTCTTGCACACTTTTCACTAAATTATTTGACATATGATTTGTTCTATTGTACTATATAAAACATGAATATTCTTATAGCTCAGTGCAGTGGAAACTAGTTTTACAAACAAAAATGAAGACCTATCCTTGAGACATTTCATGAAATATATATTATTGTACCCTATTTACAGTTCTTACCTTTTGATAGCAACATATCTGTTTATCAAATATAGTCAACTCATTATCTTGTCAATTTGGTCTGATGTCAAAAACATACATTTTCTGCTGTTATAGTGTATATTTATGTGAGTATTTCAACCACCTTGACGCTGCACACCCCAGTCCAGTAGGTGGCGGAGGTGCACTTTGTACGTTGGTTTACCAACCACCATAAAGCATATGAAATAGAGTGGATCAGCAGTGCTCAGCTCTGTACTACAGTGCTTTATATACAGGTGCTGGTCATATAATTAGAATATCATCAAAAAGTTGATTTATTTCACTAATTCCATTCAAAAAGTGAAACTTGTATATTGTATTCATTCATTACACACAGACTGATATATTTCAAATGTTTATTTCTTTTAATTTTGATGATTATAACTGACAACTAAGGAAAATCCCAAATTTAGTATCTCAGAAAATTAGAATATTACTTAAGACCAATACAAAGAAAGGATTTTTAGAAATCTTGGCCAACTGAAATGTATGAGCATGTACAGCACTCAATACTTAGTTGGTGCTCCTTTTGCCTGAATTACTGCAGCAATGCGGCGTGGCATGGAGTCGATCAGTCTGTGGCACTGCTCAGGTGTAATGAGAGCCCAGGTTGCTCTGATAGTGGCCTTCAGCTCTTCTGCATTGTTGGGTCTGGCATATCACATCTTCCTCTTCACAATACCCCATAGATTTTCTATGGGGTTACGGTCAGAAGAGTTTGCTGACCAATTAAGAATAGGGATACCATGGTCCTTAAACCAGGTACTGGTTGCTTTGGCACTGTGTGCAGGTGCCAAGTCCTGTTGGAAAATGAAATCTGCATCTCCATAAAGTTGGTCAGCAGTAGGAAGCATGAAGTGCTGATTAGAGTGTGGCACCAGGTGTCTTCAATATTAAACCTTTTCACAATATTCTAATTTTCTGAGATACTGAATTTGGGATTTTCCTTAGCTGTCCGTTATAATCATCAAAATTAAGAGAAATAAACATTTGAAATATATCAGTCTGTGTGTAATGAATGAATATAATATAAGTTTCACTTTTTGAATGGAATTAGTGAAATAAATCAACTTTTTGATGCTATTCTAATTATTTGACCAACACGCACGCACGCACGCACGCACGCACGCACGCACGCACGCACGCACACACACACACACACACACACACACACACACACACACATACACACACACACACACACACACACACACACACACACACATACACACACACACACACACACACACACACACACACACATATATATATATATATATATATATATATATATATATATATATATATATATATATATATATATATATATATAATATATATTTACAACTTCAAAAATGCTTCAACATTATAAATGCAAATTAAAAATTAAATAAAAAAATTAAAAATAAACGAACAACAAGCTTATATTCTAGAAATTAGAACACAAACGTAGATTAATAACGATATAGCCGTTCCACTTCAGTTCATTGGGAAAGCGCACAGGGTTGCCAGGTTTTCACAACAAAACCCGGCCAATTGCTACTCAAAACTAGCCCGACACTAGCCAAATCGCGTTTCAGAGGGGATCTCCGATAAAAAAAAATCACATCACATTAAATAATTCAAATATCACATTCACGTTTCAACCCGCGGACATGAAAAACAGCGGTTTTGGCAAGTGGCCTAAACTAAGTGACAAGTAGCCTAATTCTGCGGTAAAACAGCGGACGTGGCAACATTCGTGGTCGTACAGGAAGTGCTCCAGTGCGCATGCCCAAACGGTCGCGGCAGATTTGGCGTTTGGTTTGAATGGGTAACTGTAGACAAACACGCGAGAAATAACAAATAATATTATGTTGCGAAAAAATGGCCGATTTATCTAACCTTACGGGGTTAGTCTCCGAACCGTCCGGAGAAATAGATTCCTCCATCTCCTCTGCGAGCAACAGGAGTCTGCGTTTGGCAGAAAAAGAAAAAAGAAAAGGCGAGGCGGATCCCTTTAGTCTCGCGGTGAAGTATCTGTCTCAGGGTGAGTGCAGCACAGACATAACAGAAACGTATTACAAAAACAGTTTAGATTCTTGCAGTTTAACAGTACGAGAATGTTTGTTTATTTCGCTTGTTTTTGGTTATTTAACAAATCTGCCAGCGACTCGGGACATTCAGACTGTTAGGTCTTTTGTTTATCTGTGTTGACGGTCTCCTCAGCAGATGCTGTATCACATCTAAGTGTCGTAATCTCTATTTACATGTTACAGTGGAAGCTGGCACAGTAGTCAGAGGGAATGATGAGCTGGAGAGGAATATAGTGGTGGTGGAGACAGTGGCTGTCTGTAAAGGTCTTCCTCCGGAGGTCATCACAGTGCTTCTGGACTTGGCTTTAAGCCTCAATGCAGGTAATGAGGACTTACACGGATTTCTTCAGCTACCTGCATTTGTTTACTTAAAGACATGAGAAGGAATTCATCATGAGAAACATTGTAGCAATGAGATCAGTCACAGATGTCAGTGGTTGCTCATCCTCATTCTGCGAGTGCCTTTAGTGGTTCATCACATAGATGATTAACTTTGAGATTCTTCGGAATGAAAACGCATTATAAATAAAATCTATTATTGTTATTATGATGATTAACTTTCGTTTATCCAACAGGAAGTGCGAACTGTACCAGAGTGCTGAAGTTTCTAATCCCTGCCACAGTGGTGCCACAGGAGGCCATTGTGAAGGGGGTGTCGTGGTTATGTGTCGGGAAAATGCCATTGAATGCACAGGTAAGGGCTGATGATTATGGTCATTGGTGAAATGGCTGTCCTTTTAATTTTTGCATTTGTGTCTGCATGAGAATGAGAATTCATTAATTGCGTTCATTCATTTATAGATCTCATTGTGAACGTGCTATCCATGTGTATGTTTCATTTTATTTTAATGTAACTTGATCTTCCGGTGAAACAACAGACTTCTCTTTGGTGACGTGCAGGACTTCTCCAATCATTGTAACTCACATTCATCTGTCTTCAGTTTTGATATCTCAAAATCGAATCAACTGTAGAACCAAGTCTCCGCCCTACATTTCTTTTTGAAATCCATTATACTTTGATGTATGATACAATATGGAAGAAAAGATTGGTCACTCACTACTTTAATTTCATTGCGACTTGTAACTTTTAGTTCACTCTCTCAGTAACATGTTTTCTTTTAAGGTTCTCTTTGTCCGCTGGGTACTTACTGTTTTTGACCTGATTGACTGCAAAGACAACTTGAGATCCATTTATGGCTTCATTTTCAGCTTTGTGACGGAAGAAAATCTGGTTAGTTGTATTTTGCATATTTTATTGCATATGCGTATTTTAATTTAGAATATGTCTATGCTGTCAAGTTCACTGGCATATGTTTTCTAATTTCATAAATTAGTTTATCATGTAAATTTAATGACTTTTTTTATTTTCTTCCAGTGTCCTTTTATTTGCCACTTGTTGTACCTTTTAACTATGCGGGAACATGGTGAGTTGTTGATTAAGTAGCTTAAATTGTATATGTCTGTGAATGCTACAATAGTACTACAACATGCTACAACATGTTATTCTAATTTTTTTCACCTTCACAGTTCACCCGTACAGAGTCAGGAAACTTTTGGATATTCAAGCCAAAATGGTATAGATCTGGCCTATTAAAATAAACGCCTCAATACTCTTTATTATAAATGTATATAATTTTTTTTTAACAATTAAAAAACTGACCAGTGCTTTATGTTTCTCTCTTTCTCCTCTATAAGGGCAGACAACCATTTCTCACACAACTTCTAGCACTCTACAAAGTGTTCCGCCCAGACGTAGTGACGCTGTCTCTTCCATCAAGAGCGAGGGTTAGTGTTTTCATTTCTGATTTCTCCAGCCGAACATTGCTCTTCTGTCAGGTGTTTCAGGCTCTTAGACTACTTTTTTTTTCTTTCAGACTGGATTCAAGAATCACAACTCCACCTGGAAAGTGGCTCTGAGTGCTGTGCAGAGAAAAAACAAGGGTGCAGTTGTGGTAGACCAGAGCCTGAGCCTAAATGTGAAAGATAAGCCTTCCTCCAGAAAGAGGGTATGATGTAATCAGTGTAATACTGTAAAGAGAACACTGACCTGTCAACTAAAGTCTGGAATACATGTCACAGCTTCCATAGACTTTAAACACTTGGCATTATTCACTTGCCTATTTTGTCTCTGGTTACAGGGCAAAGCTGGGCATCATGTACTAAACAACTGAGGATCATGCACTACCATACTTTCAAATATTCCCAAATATCAATACTATCATACTCACACAGAAATATGCACTTTATGCATGAGATGCATGACACATGAAAACAATGTATATTCTAAAATCGGCTTAAAATACTTAAAAACAAACAAATATAAACCATCAGGCTGGATGTAATCAAAGTCCGAAGTTTAAAAAAATAGTAGTATGTGGCCATCATACATTATGCAGTTTTCTGTGAAATCAGTCAAGGGTCCAAAAACTGCAAACCGACCTGCAAAGGTTGTCTAGTGTATTCCAGCCTTAAGTTATGTATGAAATCATTAGAATGGGGGACAATAAGTAAATCAAAGTCTATAAAAGGAATGTTTCTCACTCTAATATTCATAGAAACTACATCATCTAGCGATACCTCCCTTGAGCTCGGCATTCGACAGCAACTCCAGCAAGAAGGTGTTCCGTCTGCAGGAGCTCCGTTCCTTCAAAGAGCTATTGGAGAACATTCACAATATAGAGGTAATGCACATAGCTTTTTCTTTCTCCCACAACATGCGTCATTTATACACATATTTTGTGTTTACAAACAGTGATGGCATTTTTTGTGGGCGGAGCCTACCCGGTGGCATGTTGACAGCAAATGACAGTTCTGCAGTAGAATTTGTCGATTTTTTTCGATTTTTGACTTTTTCCCTCACAAATCCAATGTTATATCTCACAAATCCTAGAAGGATAAACAGAATTGACCATTCGCAAAGACCTGCCTCCTTTAGTTACTGTTGCTATGTCCGACAAGCCATGGCACTCTCACACCACACATGTTCTCACGTAGAGAAAATACACCGCGGAGCAAAGAGGACACTGACAACACGCCGACAGACAGGACAGAGCTAGTTACTTTTGATATGAAACAAAGTCTCAACTTTGAAATTGTAATTTTTTTTAAAGAAATTTAAACAATAGATGCCGTTTTATGGCTCTTTAATGTGTTGTCATCGCTGTAGCGCCTCAGTTAAAGCTGCTCGTGAACCGATTATCTCATCGATTATCTCATAGTTTATTGATGAGCATGAATTAACACTAAATTAAATGTATCATCCGCGGAAAGACGTCAGTACACACTGTTTTTCCAAGTTCAAGTCCACCGACGTTAATCTACTAACTCTCCTTACTGCTTTGTCGGACAAAACGGCAGATTCGGCGATGTGATTGGTCAGATTGCATGTCAATAAAACGTGGCGAAGGGTGAATTGTGAGATGTACTCGTTATTGTTTTTTTTTTTTTTTCTCTCAGAATTGTGAGTTTATATTAGGGGTGCACCAAATTTTTTTGGGGGGCTGATACCGATTTTAACAAACTATTATTGGCCGATACTTATATTTGTCACTTGCCCTCTAGTGTTTTGATCATGTTTTAAATCAGCAAAGTTAAAATTAAAAAACATACATTAACTTATAGCCTACTAGCTAGTTTATTGCTGCATTAAATAATTTCTAATGAACATAGACTTTGATTCATTTAACATTTAGCAGACCAACATAAATACAACAGAACAAAGATACAAATGAAATAAACAGTGCATTTTAGGTAGGTTCAACAGTTTCCAGGTACATAAAGTAAACGCATGTTAAATAACTTATTTTTCACTGTATAAATTAAATGCACATTATTATTATTATTATTATTATTATTATTATTATTATTACATTGAGACGTAGCTAAATTCTTCTGTACAACATTAATATATTTCTGTCACAATTACTTTGTTAAACTGAATTTTTATTTTGACGGGTTGCCGTGAAGACCTTAGAGTTTCTGTGTGTGTTTAGATTAGATTCAACTTTATTGTCATTACACAAGTACAAGGCAACGAAATGCAGTTTAGGTCTAACCAGAAGTGCAATAGCAGCAAGTGCAGGATATATACAATGGTTGCGTAAGTGCAGGACATAAAAATGTACTGAATATATATATAAATATGTATAAATAGAGAGATGGTTATTACTATAAACAGAACTGAATTTACAGATGAATATATACAGTGAATAAATATACAGATGGCTATTACTTTAAACAGAATGTACAGGTGAATATGTACTATGAATATAATATACAGATGGCTATTACTTTGAACAGAATTTTACAGATAGAGGTATACAATAATATGTTAGACAAGATGAGGAATATAGCAGTGGATTAAGGTAGTGCAATAAATTATGGACAGAGCTATCCGAAAGAAAGTGTAAAAGTGCAGTGGAAAGTGGTTGCATATTACAGTTAGAAGTACGGTGCAAAATGCAAATGTAAACATTGGTACTGTAAATACAGTCGGCAGTGCAAATGAGCATATTCCAGTTAAGATATGGTGGTGCAAAATGCATAAGTAAGCAGTTGTTACTGTAATAAACAGTCGGTAGTGCAAATAACAAAGTGAATGTAGATGTGAGGTCGGAGAGTTTGCAGTTTATGAGGGAAGTGGATCAACGGTGGTTTGAGTTCAGTAAAGAGACAGCTCTGGGGAAAAAACTGTTCTTAAGTCTGCTTGTCCTGGTCCGGAGAATCCTGAAACGCCTGCCGGAGGGCAGGAGAGAAAACAGTCTGTGGGCTGGGTGAGAGGAGTCCTTGAGGATGCTGCGAGCTCGGTGCAGACAGAGTTTCCTCTGGATGTGCTCGATGGCAGGTAGTGGAGTCCCTGTG
The DNA here is from genome assembly GCA_023566225.1 of Romanogobio albipinnatus. Taxonomy (NCBI): domain Eukaryota; kingdom Metazoa; phylum Chordata; class Actinopteri; order Cypriniformes; family Gobionidae; genus Romanogobio; species Romanogobio albipinnatus. Next base: position 17,880,965 of record CM042246.1, read on the forward strand.
ATGCGCTGGGCAGTTTTCACCACCCGCTGCAGTGCCTTGCGCTCCGCAACAGAGCAGCTCCCATACCATACTGACACACAGTTGTTCAGGATGCTTTCTATTGCGCAGCGATAGAAGTTCACTAGGATAGCCGAGGAGAGCTGATTCTTCCTCAGTGTCCTCAGGAAGAAGAGGCGCTGGTGAGCCTTCTTGACCAGGCTGGAGGTGTTGGTCGTCCACGACATGTCCGCCGAGATGTGGATCCCCAGGAACTTGAAACTGGAGACACGCTCAACAGCCATTCCATTGATGTGGATGGTGTCGTGTGTGCCTTTTGACTCCTTCCTGAAGTCCACGATGAGCTCCTTCGTTTTGGTGGTGTTGAGGAGCAGGTTATTATCAGTGCACCATGTGGCCAGGTGCTGGATCTCCTCCCTGTAGGCAGTCTCATCGTTGTTGCTGATGAGACCAATCACTGTAGAGTCGTCCGCAAACTTGACGATGGAATTAGATCCATACACAGGCTTGCAGTCGGAGGTGAAGAGGGAGTAGAGAAACGGACTTAGCACACAGCCCTGTGGTACACCAGTGTTGAGTGTGATGGACGTGGAGCAGGTGGATCCTGATCGAACATTATGGGGTCTGTCAGTTAGGAAGTCCAAAATCCAGTTACACATTGAAGTGTTGATGCCCAGGTCTCCAAGTTTGGCTATTAACTTGGTTGGGATGACAGTGTTGAATGCTGAGCTGAAGTCAACAAACAGCATGCGTGCATAAGTGTTCTTATGGTCCAGATGGGTGAGCACAGAGTGCAGTGCCATGGAAACTGCATCCTCTGTGCTCCTATTGCTGCGATAGGCAAACTGGTGTGAGTCCAATGTGGATGGTATAGAGTCTTTTAGGTGTTCCTGGACCAGCCGCTCAAAGCACTTCATAACGATGGGTGTGAGTGCTACAGGGCGGTAGTCATTAGGGCACCTCGGGCTGGAGTGTTTCGGCACTGGCACAATGGAAGTGCGTTTAAAGCATGATGGTACAGCTGCTTGGGCAAGAGACAGGTTGAAAATGTCTGTAAAAACCCCAGCGAGCTGCTCCGCACATGCCCTGAGAACACGACCAGGGATGTTGTCTGGTCCAGCAGCCTTGTGCACGCTGATCCGGCTCAGTGCCTTGCAGACATCTGTGGAGGAGAGTGTGATTGGTGGGTGGTCAGCTGAGGGTTTGAGCTTGGTGGCAGTTTCTCTGCTGTCTCTTTCAAAGCGAGCATAAAAGTAATTTAGCTCGTTCAGGAAGTTGACATCAGTGGCTGCGGTGGTGGACCGGGTGTGTTTGTAATCACTGATGGCCTGAATGCCCTGCCACATGTGTCGAGGGTCAGAGTTGGAAAAGTGTCCCTCTATCTTTAGCTTGTAGCAGTGCTTGGCCTTTTTGATGCCCCTCTTCAGGTTTGCTCTGGATGCGCTGTAGGCTTGTGCATCTCCTGATCTGAAGGCAGTATTGCGTGACTTCAGCAGGAGTCGTACTTCACTGTTCATCCAAGGCTTCTGATTTGGGTATGTGGTGATCTGTTTCTGGGTTGTAACACTGTCAATGGTGGTATTGATATGATCCAATACTGAGGAGGTGTAGGAGTCAATGTCCGTGTGAGCGCCACTGGTGGCTTGAGAAGCAAACATACTCCAGTCTGTGTTTAGAAACCTTTCCTGGAGTGTGGAGTCTGCCCCCGCAGGCCACACCTTGATTGTCTTCACTGATGGCTTCACACGGTTGATGAGGGGTGCATATTTTGGTGTGAGGAACAAAGAGAGGTGGTCTGACTGTCCCAGGTGGGAGAGGGGTGTTGCAATGTAAGCTCCGGCCATGTTTGTGTAAACATGGTCTAAGGTTTTGTTTCCTCTGGTGTGGCAGGAAACATGCTGGTGAAACTTGGGTAGCACTGACTTTAAGTTTGAGTGATTAAAGTCTCCTGCAACAATAAACGCAGCTTCCGGGTGATCAGTCTGTTGTTTACTGATGGCTGCGTGAAGTTCTTTCATAGCAAGCTTGGCATCAGCATCCGGGGGAATATAGGCCGCAGTGATAATGGTTGAAGTGAACTCCCGCGGGAGATAAAACGGTCTACATTTAACCATGAGAAACTCAAGGTTAGCTGAACAATGACTCCCAACAATAGCAGAGTTTGTGCACCAAGCTTTGTTAATGTAAATGCACAATCCACCGCCTCTGGTCTTACCGGAGCCATCTAATGTTCTATCTGCCCGGAGTGTGTGGTGTCCCGCTAGCTCGATAGCGGTGTCCGGTATTCCGCTGTTTAACCAGGTTTCCGTGAATATTAGGACGTTACAGTTCAAAAGTTTCTTACTGTGTGTGATGCTGAGTCGTATCTCCTCCATTTTGTTCACTAGCGACCGTACATTTGCAAGGAAAATGCTGGGTAAAGAGAGTCGGTGCGGTGATAGCATTAGCTTAGCTCGCAGACCTCCACGCTTCCCCCGCCTTTGTTTACGATCTCTCCTCCGCCTTCTTGCACTTCCGCCCGGCCGGGTAGAGTGCAGAGCCACGGGTGTTTATGATATGACAATAGATTTTGTCGAATGAAACGGTAAAATACTCATGAAGTGACTGGAGATGAGGTTCATGCATTCATGTCCGCATATATTGAGATGGCAGAGGCTGAAAAACACTGCAGGTTTCAGTGTGTGTGAGGTAAATGAAACCGCACGTCTGCGCCATTTATTCACACAGAGACACAGAAACATGCAGGATTCATATTTAAACACTCTTTTTGCGGCTTAATATTCACAGACGCTAGTATATATCATGAAGTGTACTGACCTACGTTTTATTTATTAAACAAAACTTTGACAAATTTCGTGACATTCCACGCTATGCAGTAAATTCCAGTAAATTTTTATGACTCGATTCTGTCTGTTTTCTGCATGACAGGAATGAATCCGTATGAAAGTTTAGTCGAGTAGTGAGCGTTTTTTGTTTGTTTGTTGGTCTTCTGTTGTTTGATTAACATTAAAACGCAGACAGCAGCGCAGCAGGAATATTACATTATAATATTGGATTATGCAACAGACATTATACCGCTCAATGCCTTCACACAGTTAATTAACAAACCATTGGTTTGTTTGTATAAAGGCCGATATGCCGATGGTTGTAAATTGATAAAAAAATAGTTCGATAAATATTGTCGGCCAATACATCGGGGCATCTCTAGTTTATATCCCACAATTCTGACTTTTTTCCCTTCAGAATTGTGATATAAACTCACAATTGCAAGTTATAAAGTCTGAACTGGGAGATATAAACATGCAAATTCAAGAAAAAGAGTCAAGAATTGTGAGATAAATGTTACAAAAATGTTATAGGCTATGTTTAAAAGTTATAGGTTAAAATATTATTTCATGCTGTAACTGCTATGTATGTCTTCTGTGAACTGCATATGTGAATATTATGTAGACTTACTGTTTTCTTCAAATGTATGCTTTAATAGTAGACTAATCATTGCAGGTTTCATCAGTCCAGTATGTTACATGCAACATAAATGTCTGGGTTTAGCTTCAAAGGGTGTCTTCAATGAAAGGAATTATGTTTAAAAAAAATGCATTCCAATTCTGACATACAAAGGCACAACAAAACATTTTCTCTTATTCTGTGGATTTTTCTGCCACCACAATGCATGTGCAGCTGCAAGTGATGTAACTGTGACACCTGCTCCAAATTGATCTATAGAACTGGGGGGTATTCCAGAAAGCAGGTTGTTTGACATACCTGGGTATGTTTAAGGGTAAGTAAGCGGATAACCTCAACTTTCGGTTCCAAAGACTGAGGTAACTTTCAGGGTATGTAAGTATCCATAGCAACTCACTCTCTGAACATAACCTGCATGTAAGGTTAGTCAACCGGGAGTTCAGGGTATAGGTGACAGTAAGTTAACCTTGCTTTCTGGAATACCCCCCTGCAGCGTATTATTTGGGTCCAGTGTGTTGGACATTGAAATTAAGTTAAATGCTTTTGTGTTTTTGGGGAGTTTTTTTCCCTTGCTTTTTATTGACTGTAGCTTTAAAACAGGGTATTTATTTCTTGGGATCTTTAAATACAAAATTGCATTGCATATTTATTCATCGCATTCACCTGATGCGATTTGTAAACAAAGATCTGCACTACTGTGGTTTGGCCACTTGGTGGAGCTAAGCCTTCACAAGACTGATCAATGAGCATGCCATTAAATCTGACACCTCATTATGTTGGCTTGATATTACTGTACAATCTTTCACAGCAGTCAACTTTGCAGATGAACATAAAACAACTCTAACATTTTATTTTACACACACTGGCAGCTCTGTAAGTACTAAACAACATTACAATCTCAATTGACAAGTCATCAAATGTTTACAGGCGTGTTTTTTAAAGGCATCTCGCAAACAGTCTACCTGGTGGATCCACTGACCGGCTAAGGCTTATTAAATCTCTTTTAAAGATCTGCTGACATTTGCTTCATTCTGGACGAATGGAACATTTTCAGAGTGTTCCTGCACCACTTTTTAAGGGAATTTGCAGTCTGCAAAAGGGTAGGTTTGAGAAAGACAGTAGTGGAGAAAAACAAAACAGTTGTGGCCATTGGGAAGGATTCTTTCTCACTGTGGCAACCCCATCATTAGAACGTTTCACAGATGAATGATACATTTGCTCGTTAATTACAGAAAGAATCAGCCATTTCCGTTGTCAATCTGTCACTTAGCATTATTTATTTATTATTTGCTGAAGTCCCATATTGAGAGGCAGCTGTTCGTAGAGTGACACAAATTACAGTTTTTGGAAATAGTGAAAATGTAGAATGGCAGTGTTTCATCTAAACTGTTGTTCTAAACTATAGGTTTCAGCGCAGGTCTCAAAGGAGCCAGAAGTATGACTGAATTGGTTTATTTGCCTCCAGCTGTTTTGACAGCTCTTGTATATGATATACTTGGCTCTATGTCGTGCGGATGCACATTGCATAGCATTTTGCTGCTTAATGCTGAAGTCATAACTCCTTTTCAGCTGCCTGCCCAGATGGGATCGCTGCTGGGATCAGCGCTGGCTTTGCACTACCTGGACTGTGTACAGGATGAATCTGCCTTCCTGCGCCTTAACTTTTGGCTTGGACACTCATTGCAAGAGGGTAAATCTTTCATGCTGTAATGCCAAGCGTTACAGTCTTCTAGTCTTTCCCAGTGTGTATATTCCCCTTTCAAAATGCAAATTCTGTTTTACATGTTGAGTTCAGCACCATAATATGGTTAATTCTCGTGTTTTTTGGGCAGAGTTTTTACTATGTCCTGTGGATGGGAGTTCTGACAACACTTCTGAAGCCTGTCGTTTTCTGAGCACCATCTTCTTCTCACAGCAGTTCCTGCAGGTACGACCGAGCAACAGAAGACCTATATTACCCAATAGGAAAGTAACCTTGGTTTATTAACCAAGCCTCAAGGTTGGATGTTTAATATGAGACACATGTTGCAGTTTATTCCACTAACCCCAAGACCTCTATCAATCATTTCTCTGCTTTGCTTTATTCCTTTTCTGCATTCCTGAATGATCTTCCTATTTGTTAAATCCTCCAGTCCCATGTTGACAGGGTTTGTGTCTGTATGTTGTTCTCAGGAGGGATTCTCCAGCACGGAGAGTTTTCTTTATAAGTTCCTGTGTGTGTGGGACGGCTCTCTACTCCGGCCGCAGATCCTGGATCTTCTCAGTGACATTCCCTTGATGCCCAGCTTTTGTGAGTGTCTCAATTACCTTTGTTACGGTCAGAGTAGTTAAAAAAAACTCTTTGCAATTGCTAGTTTAGGGGAAATTGTTAAAAACAAAAGTAGGTAGCAATATCATAGATAATTACTAGGGATGCACAGAAATGAAAATGTCGGCCAATACCGATAAGTCTTTATATTTGAAAAGCTAATTGCCAATAAATCTAAATCCAATTTTATATATAATTGGAGAACCTGATTACAAAAACAAAAGTCTCACCATTAAAAGCTATCTCCCTAACACGCAATTATAATGTTCTCATTATAATTTTATGTAGCCTATATGACGCTGTACATGTTGCACTTAACTGTATTTTCCTTTTTGAAGCGATTCCAATCATATTTCAAGCAATTCAAAACCATCATGGCGAACAGTACGCATCTGAAAGGTCTATTATTTATTGCTTTAAGATATCGGCCAAATTTTCTTATGATGCCGATAACATTAAAAATGAACATGTTAATGGTGTTTTTACATCCTTAATTGAGAAAATGGATATAATTTCATTGTTTTATAGGTCAGTGTAAAAAAATATTTTAATCCTGTACATAAAACTATAACTTGAATAATGTTTCTTTTCTTTGTCTGTAGACATGCATAAACTTCTCTTCGAGCCATTGAAGCAACTTTATTTTACCTCCACAGTATTTTTCAAGGTTTGTATGTTGTTCTTTAAATGTACTCTTATTTGTTTCCTTTCTATAATTTTGTATCAAGCACGAGTATTACATGAGCCAGAATTATAAATGCTCAAGCAGTTCAGACATAAGTGAATTACTCTTTCTACACATAAGCCTAGGCATCTTTACACTTCCTGTGATATAGTTTGAGTGGTGTTGTGATTTAAGCTTGCAGCAGTTGAAAACAGGTTTTGATTTTTCTTTTCCCCCCAAGTTATCTGAATGTGCCTTTTCACATTGTCCTCCTCACAGTGTAGTGTCATCGAGTGTCTGAATAGCATGCTGGTGAAGTGGCTGACATGGCATTCCGTCAGCGCATCAGAGGGAAGTTTGGATATCAGTCATAACAGCGACAGCACCATGTGAGTATCTAAAAATCATGTTTGTAAATAATCCCAGGCTGGTCTTATTTTGCCAATTGATTGGTAATCAACAGATTTTCAAAAAACAAACAAAATAAAATGACTTCTCCCTCATCTGAACAACATTTCTTTTTGCTGATGTAACCAGGGCCATGTACAGTATGTGAGGAAAATGGTATCAAGCACTAATATAATACGAATGCTGTTGTCTTAAATATGACTTGCACTTTACTGACTGAAGAAATTGGACCACACTCCAATGATTTGTACGCTTAAAAGCCTTGCCTGAGGTTTACCACTACGGCTTTCTTTATATTTCATATTTAAAAGAGATCAATGTACTGCTCCTATGGTCGGGCTCTGTCTGAACCTCGTTTACCTCGAAAGTGTTCTGTGAAACGGTGTGTAATGAAGTGCGGTGGATTTTTCCCCCTCGCCTGTCGTGTATTGCTTTTCTCTTGCTGCTGATTTGGTTTTTTTTTTTATTACATTACTGAAGTGCACAGCTGAAGGAGAAATTATGATCAAGGGCAAAACCTTGTTTGACTGCGCCAGTGTGCCATGCATCAATGCGATACACCCATTATTCCCTTTTTTTCGCTTTGGGTCTCTATGCGGTGCGAATTGTGTTGGTGCCAAGCATAGCACAAAGACACATCTGGTGTATACTAGGTGTGATTTAAAGCTGATTTATTGTTCTCTTTCTGAGAAATATAGTTCGTTCTGCAAGGAGAACTCGTCTTTCATGTGTTATTTTGTGTAAGCCCTTAAAAAATGAGTGAAAAGAATTATATACTCCCCTTTCTAGGACTATGACCATGTCTGACTTCATGGACTCAGTTATGGAGCTGGTGCGCTTTGTGGGGCTCCTGGCGTCTGAGGGACTCTGTCTGGAAAACTGCCACATTCTTCTGCTCAACCAGACACTTGCCTTCTATGAGACGGTACACTCAGCTATGATTAACTTAATGAACATGATGTTCTTGGCAAAGTGACATTCACCGAAGTTTCTGCCTGAGTTTCACTAAGATTTATGTGCCGATTTACGTTGAGTAGATTTAGTCCCACAAACACTGATGTTGATGACTCGTCATGTCTAGGTGTGTGACATGTTTCTGAAGTACAGCTTGCCTCTGATCATCATGCCTCCGGCTGGGGTGTTCTACCCAGCTCTCTTTGCCACAGACTCTATCAGTGTGGATCGGCTCGGCTACATCATGTACAGGTACTATATTGTGAGCTATAATGAGCTTTACGGGTCATTTTATCCCTCTGGTCAATCCTGGAGATTTTCTGCTTGAGATGTTAGCCTGACCATGCTAGATTAAGGGCATCTTCTGGAAGAGTTTGCTGTACTTTGGGTGAGTGAACCATGTGAGGGTAAGTTACTCTTCATTGCATGTGCAGTTCCCATGGCAGTGGAACACCTGTGTGCTTCTGGCTAAACTGAGGGCAACAGCCTGAACCTTCAAATGCATTACATGGCGTGATGCCTGTAAGCAATAGATTAAATTAAGTATGAAGATCCTTTCATCTGCTTCGGCAAACAAACCTTTCAGTGCTGCTGTAAAGACTTTAAGGGATAGTTCATCCAAAAATCAAAAGGAATTTACTCACCATGATGCCATATGTTGTGCCTTTGTGATTACCAAGAAACAGAAATTAAGATGAGCTACCGGATAATGAATTATACTGCTAAGCTCCAAAAAGGACAACAAAAAAACCCTTTAAAAGACATAAAAACATAAGTTATTCCAAGTCATTTGAAGCCATGCAGCAGTTGAATTTTCAGTAGCCATTACTTCAGTCTTCAGTGTCACTTGATCATTCAGAAATCCTTATATGCTGATTTGGTGCAGAAACATTTCTTATTATCATTGTTGAAAACAGTTGTGAGATTTTTCTTTTCTGAAAGTTCAAAAGAACAGCATTTATAATTTAGAAATATTTTTTAACAAAGTAATTGTCTCTACTGTCAATTTTGAATAATGCATTCTTGCTGAAGTATTAGTTTACTGAACCTGAATGATGGTCTCTGTTTTTATAGATGAATTCTACTATAAAATGATGATTTTATTAATAAAATCCTGTTGTTTTATCATTTTCTCAGATACCGGAAGAATCTGACCTTGGCTAAGAAACACGAACAGCAGAGAGAGGTAATGAGGGGATACTGTGTCATAAAATGAACACAGCAAGGTCATGAAAAGCCAACTGTGTGTATGCAGGAGGTTTTGTGTCTGAATAATTTATTCATAATAGGCAAATTAAAAAGACCTTCAAGCTGTGCTTTTAAAGGTCCCGTTCTTCGTGTTTTTTTGAAACTTTGATTGTGTTTACAGTGTGCAATATTAGTAAGGAATAATTGACGACGGGCCGTTCAATTATTAGAAGAATAATGCACACCCGAGGTGGTGATGCGGTCACGACGCGAAGCGACGCGACACCTCGGGTGTGCATTATTATTCTAATAATTGAACGCCCCGGAGTCAATTATTCCGCTTATACTACGGTTACCACACCTCAAGACATCGATCCGAAGATATATTTAAAGGGATTCGTCCGGTTTTTGTACTTAAATCGCTATTGTGAGTAGGTCTATTTCTTCCGCGTCTCATCCAACAGCTCTTTTGCTAGTTCCGAAACGTCATTTTAAAGCTGTTAACGAAGGCTTGAGCCGTTGATAACATTCTACTGCAGTTATTAATAGTTATTAGAAAGAGAGAGAGAGGGAGAGAGAGAGTGAGTGCTTGTGTGAATTAGGCTACCTCTGTGCGTCTCTAAACAGCTGTTATTACCTCAATAGTGAAAAAATGTCACGTGTAGCCTTTAAGTTGCTCCACTATATAGGCTAACTGATCAAATCGTCAGGGCAGCGCTGACACCTTTTTGTGCAAACTGTAGTGCGTGTGCGTCTGTGCGAGCATGTGTGATTTCAGTAATGAGACAGAAAAGCTTGCCTTTGATGTCCGCTTCCGTTCGTTGGTTTTCATCTGGACTGTCTAATACTGCTGCCGCCCAGTTGTTGAACGTTTTATATTCACCGTAAATATTAAGATTTACTTTAGGAAAATCGTCTGTCATATTGTTGTTTTTTAGTCCTGTAATTTCCGTTATTACAGTTAACAATGCGAAGTGATATGGAACTGTAATGCGGTCAAGAGAGCTGCCTGGAACTACGTTCGCTGTGCGTCTCCCAGAAAATAATTGCACACCTCAGAACGTTCATCAGCCAATCAGATTCAAGCATTCAACGGCCCCGTAGTATAACGTGTTCATGTTTCGCGTGTAAAAAAAACAGTATTTTTAACACAATCTACTTATCTGTATACCGCTGTTTTCACTCTCCTAAAAACGGCTGATGACTTCCTTTATTCTATGAAGTCCCTCCTTCAGAAATACGTAACGAGTTCTGATTGTGCCAGCGGTTCCCGTGTTGTGATTTGACCGCAGCTTGGCGAACGTGGCACGGTTCCTGTGTTGTGACTCGACAGCAGCTTAGCGCACGTGGAAAGGTCACACCTCTTAACGGGAGATATATGCGCTTAATGATCTCTACAGCGTCCCTGGGAAAGCCAAACAAAGGTGATTTGACTCCGGGATGAAAATAACAGCGTCTCGACGACATGGCGACAAACGCACTCAAACGCAACACTTCCTTTTCTCCACGCGACACGTCCTCTTCTCCACGTGGGACAGCAACAAGACCACGCCCCCTTTTTCGCGTATTCTTGTGGGCGGAGGTTAGTCTGTTCTACTGACGTCATTTATGAAGGAAGTACCAGGATGTAGTCCAAGCCGGCCGTTCGCTGTAGGCTTTGAAAGGGAACTTCTGTTAAATAAAATATCTCGCTTGGCATTGAACTTTGAGCTTTATAATTTTACAGGTATTATTTATGCTCTAACAGCAACATTACACACTAACTAAAGTTTGAACAATGGGATCACGAAGAACGGGACCTTTAAGAATTTACAATGAATCTCCTGGAGGCTATTGCTGTAATCTTCACCTTACCTGCTGCGAGTGAAAGGTGTCTTCATGATTGAATACCAGTGAGACAAAGGAGCCTCATAATCTGAGCATGGCACTGAAATGGCCAAATAATTTGATCTCAGCATTGCCATTTTACGTCATTTAAAATATATGGGCGAAGGTGTTTATTCGCTCACATGGTGGTTGTAATTCACGAGATCACTTTAGTGGCACCAGATGCTATTTTACCCACAAACACTTGTGGTCATGACTTATTTAGTTTCATGTTTAATGTTTTCTTCCATTCTAGAAAACCTTCCACATTAGCAGAAACACGTACAAGGAGTTTAATCGAAACCTTCAAGCCATGGTGAACTCCATGTGGAACTCCTGGTGGTGCATCCCTGGTTCCGACCTTGAGATCGACAAGGATCTAATTGCTCTGAGCAAAGTAGCAGAACCCTGGTGCCGTTTTGACCTCATCCACCACCCGGCACTTTTCAGCTACGCCATCGAATTTCATCAGAGGGTGAGTGAGACGTTCTCACACTAGTGACATTTAAAAGCATAAGAACTCGTAATAGTACAGTGATGCTTGACTCATCTCATTTGGAGCGAAGGAATGGTAATTAGACAATTGTATTACATCAGCTGTGCAAGGTAATTAGATGATTATATTACATCAAGTGTAAAGCCTTGTGTCACTACTGGGGCCAGTGAAGCCTCCACTTTTCACTAATAACTTTAGGATTGGACAAGGAGATAAATGTGGTGTTAATGTATCTTTTATAGAGGATCCATTAATACAGAATCACATTTTATTATTCATGGAAGCTGTGTGAGACTGGAGTTTTCATTATCTTTAATAATACAAGTACCTTTTTTGGTCCGACTGCAACGTTCAGCAGTGTACTACTGAGATTTAAAACAGAGGGAGGACGATGAATATTTATGTTTTCTTTATTAGTGTTGGCCGGAGAGGAAGGATGTGGATCTTGGTTCCATAAAGGTACTGATCTTCTATCATCTCCTTTTTATTAAAAGCTTTTTTGATGTTCATCTCTCATAGATTTTTATTTCTGATCAACATGAGAGCATGCTTTAACTCGGTCATATCATGTTGCAATAGTCCACACAATACCTGTTCATTTCACGTTTGCAGAGCGGGAAGTACTGGAACTGGTATATGGAGTTTCTCTTTAATCAAGGCTTTGATGGCCTCAACAACTTTATTCAGACCAACACTGGCCACGGATCCTCAGTGAGCTGTCAAGATGACCGGCAACCCACGAGTCAGACCTGATGCTGGCAGGAAGTCCAGGTGCCAGGGGATTCATAAAACATGTATATATTTTATAACCATCCTCCATAAGAGGGCAGAAAGGAACCACTTGCATAACTGTAAATACTAAATGTACATTATAAGTCATTTTGTTACTTTCTTGTCTTTTCTAGAGTTGTGTATATTTTTAGCCTTTTTTTGCATTTGATCTTTTGTGCAGGGAAAACAGAACTAAAACATTGTGATGAAGCGTAGTATTTGAAGAAAAGAAAAAAAACATGATTATGACTGCTTTAACTGCCATATAAAATACAATTCCTATTATTTATAGCGATTTAAAACTGATATGTCAAAGATTGATGAATAGTCTTGTTTATTATTCCTATAAACCAGGTGTGGCTATGTATCTTTGACCAAGCTCACATTAAAATAAATCCTTTGCTCCCAGATGTGGCATGAGGTAAGTTTGTGTGTTGCAGGCATTTGTTAGAGTCAACTGGACTTGTTTGGGGGACAGGTGTGCTTGCAATGATTGAGCATATTTGACTCAGTAGTCTATAGTTGTATTATTTTCAGAGTAATTCACACAACAAATCTGTTTTTAACATTTAGAAAAGCCTGATTGTACTGGTAACTTCGAGATGATTGCACATTTGATGACCTAAGTTTTTAATTTGGTTCTATCCATTGAAGTTAATAGATGCATAGTCAACCATTTTTAATAAGTTAGTTTGTTCAAAAACCTCGAACTAGACTTGATGTGATTTAAATGCAAATGATATACATTATGCTCCTTGCTAAATCAAACCCTATAATGACTAATCCTTTAAAATTCAATAAAGACCATTGTTTTCTACTGGAACAGTAAGCATTCCGTAGGTAACTTGGTTCAAGTGCATCCAAGGAAATCTCAGAATCAAGGCAGAGTGAGCAAAGCTCTACGGATTCGCGTTTCACAATGCGTGACACATATTCGTGTTTATGACGGGCTCTGGAGAGACCTCGCGACGACGTGTCCCCTCTCTACAGTGCTATTTTCAGCGATAGCTCGTCACGATGCCGTCCAGTAAACTTCATCTGGAGTGAATGAAGAATATGCGCGCATCTCCGGGATTACAGCTGATGCGTTGTCGTGAATTGAGGCAGGTGCAGAACTTCAAACGATGAATTCCACGAGCGCAAAACTACGCGAGCTCTCTTGCTCGGCTGATGTCCTTGTTCATGTATGAGATTATTTGCTCGTCGCAGACTGCCCGTTCATCACTTCTCCACTCTCATCCCGCCGCGTTCCTCTTTTTATCTGAACGTCCGTGTAAAATGGAAATCTGAAGTGCTTCACTTTCGCGGTTTCTCACCTTTTAAAAAGAAAAGGTAAGACTATTTGCTGTACTTAACAAGTGTGCTGATGGCTAGAACCGTAAAGCGTAGTTTCAACAGTCGCGCTGTAAATCAATCACCGATGTGCGTTATTATGCCAACTCCTATCGGTGCAAAGGCCTGACGTTAACTGTCAATCTTTAATCTTTCTTGTTTCACCGATTGACATGTCAAGTCAGTGTAGCAGACCTTGAGTATGTGTTCCAAGGGTCTCAGAAAAACCTCTTACAAGTGACGTTTAAATTATGACACTCTGGCTGCCAGTGACTTTATGATCAAATGTATATGATGGAACCGGGATGTATAATGTTACACGTTCTGGTTTCGATTCTTTCCTGTTTCATTAGCCGCTCATTTGGTACTTTTGAGTAAGAAATGAGGGGGAGAAAAAAATGCTATCACCGCCCTCTCAGCAGTCGTTTGGCATATGGGGGTCATTTCAGAGTTTCGAATTAAATATTATGATTTAAGTAATTCGTTTTTTGTAAATGAGTCCGATTAATTCCACAACGGCTCCGATGGATTCATAAGCGTTTTTGATTCAAACGGTACTCGGGCATCGGATAGGCTACAGAACGCTATTTGATTCTTGATTCACTCATTTCGGACTACACTGGTGGTCGTGTTTCACCTGCAGAACAGATTCAGATTTAGTATAGCATACTAGTGCAGGAAATGTGATAGTATTTAAATGTAGGCTATCCTACTCGCTCTGTTTGTCTTAAAGGTCCCGTTCTTCGTGATCCCATTGTTCAAACTTTAGTTAGTGTGTAATGTTGCTGTTAGAGCATAAATAATACCTGCAAAATTATAAAGCTCAAAGTTCAATGCCAAGCGAGATATTTTATTTAATAGAAGTTCCCTTTCAAAGCCTACAGCGAACGGCCGGCTTGGACTACATCCTGGTACTTCCTTCATAAATGACAACAGTAGAACAGACTAACCTCCGCCCACAAGAATACGCGAAAAAGGGGGCGTGGTCTTGTTGCTGTCCCACGTGGAGAAGAGGACGTGTTGCGTGGAGAAAAGGAAGTGCTGCGTTTGAGTGTGTTTGTCGCCATGTCGTCGGGCCGCTGTTATTTTCATCCCGGAGTCAAATCACCTTTGTTTGGCTTTCCCAGGGACGCTGTAGAGATCATTGAGCGCATACATCACCCCGTTAAGAGGCGTGACCTTTCCACGTGCGCTAAGCTGCTGTCGAATCACAACACAGGAACCGTGCCACGTGCGCTAAGCTGCTGTCAAATCACAACACGGGAACCGCTGGCACAATCAGAACTCGTTACGTATTTCTGAAGGAGGGACTTCATAGAATAAAGGAAGTCATCAGCCGTTTTTATGACAGTGAAAACAGCGGCATACAGATAAGTACATTGTGTTAAAAATACATTGTGTTTTTTTTTTACACGTGAAACATGAACACGTTATATTGCACACTGTAAACACAATCAAAGCTTCAAAAAAACACGAAGAACGGGACCTTTAAAATGTAAAAAACTCCTCACACGATTCAATCATTAATTCATCAAAAGGCACTGGCTCAGATTTTGGTAAATATTAAGACACTCTTCACGGTTTGTTTTTGATTTCACTGAAAGAACCGGTTAGGAATTATTCCTCCTTGAATCGGTTCTTATGCTGCCTTCACGTGCTATCAGAATTTTCAACTTTTGAAGTCGGGGTTACGAGCTTGTTGCGTTGAGTGACTTCAAACGGCGTTCATGTGCAATTTTTTTACTAGGTAGCCTATTTACGATAATTCTTATAATTAATTTGGTCTTACCGGGAATGCTTTTGGCTGTATTTCTTTGCTTTTTCTTTTAGCCTACTTTGTAATTAACCCAATTCAATCACTTCCTCTCTTTTTTCCAGACAGACATAGCACTAAGCAAATGTGTCTAGGTTTTGACATTTGTCTCCGAATCACGTTCATAAATTTTCAATGTTGTGTTATAGTGTACTACGAGGTTGAAGCTTCTTTAAAAGCGCTATTGTGTCTCGTGCTTTGATGTTCTTTGAAATGCTGACAGCCTTCGGTGCTGGTTCATGCTGAACAGCCACAAAAAGAGAAATAATAAGTGTCTAACCCAATCTCAATGCTACATATCCTGCTGAAATGATCAAGAGTTAACAGCCCGAGTTATCAGCTCATCCACTTTATTCACAAGTCATTCAAAGTTATGCCACTGTCAGAACCCTCCTCCACTTGTCTAACCCCTGTTAGATCCTTTCCAGATCATGCATGTGCATCCTCTTCCTTTGCTGTCACCAAGGTTTTTTTTTTTTTTTTTTTTAATGTTCAGGGTTCCAACAGTCAAAATATCAAGGTTTTTGTGAATGTTCAAAGTCCTGGAAAAGTCATTGGAAATTGCTGTAGTGAAGGCAAATTTCTCTATGCTCTGCATGGAGGCATAGACTTTTGTACTAAATATAATTAGTTTGAATCTCTTTAATTCCAAAGAGTGGTACCTGACTTACAATTGAAAATCCTCTCCAGCAATCTCTATAAAAGATTATGAAAATACTAGTACGGCAATCATGAACTGTTCAAAATTTAAATGATTTTGTCTCGGACTGTAGGAACCATGAATGTTCAATCATTTTGTGTAATCTGAAAATACATTTACCAATCATTCAAAATGTATTCCTTTGTCACAACACCCCCCCCCCCCCCAATATCATGAATGCCCATTCTCTCGCTTGCAATCGTAATTGTGACTGTGACAAACAGCAAGTGTTATCTGGTGACACTGTTTTGGATGCATTTTGAAATGTGTTTTGACAAGAACATTCATTGATGCAGTGTGTACCACTACAACTCTGAATTGTAACGCATTTTCTTAGTGATTTGTTTTCCCTCCGCACATCATCAGCGTGTACTTTTGGACTACATTATTTATTTGCTCAGACGGCACCTTGTACACAAAGAAGTATCAGGGGAAGTTTATCTTGTTTTTTTGTTTTGCCTCACGTAGAGCAGTGATCTAAAAATGTCAGGAGTTATGGCAACAGATTCTGTGATTTTTTTTTTTTATAGCTATTCAATTTTTGGTTTGGAGGTTTACTGTGTATTGTAATATGTTTTAAATAAACTAGATTAACATTAGAAGGGAATGCAAGTGCTTGCGAGCCAGAAAAGTATAAGTTATGATACTAGAACAAACCCCTAACTACAATGTTTGATGAAAATTTATACTGTCGTCTTCTAGTCTTGCAAGCTCTACAGGTACAGACCATATTATGTTGGTTGTTGGTTATATAAATTGGTATTCTTGTGTCCCTCCTTTCTGGCTTTTGATGTTTTTGCCTGCAATCACATGGCCTCTGTTTGCCTTAGTTGTGATAGGATATATGACCCAGAAGTCAAGGGAAATGGTAAATACGGCTGAGTCGTGGAGTTGAAAAGCGGATCCATCCTCGGTCATCACAATCACTCTTGACTGACAGCAGCATCACCGGTGCCCTCATCTCCGACTATGCTGGAATAAAGCATTTTAGTGCTGTGAGAAACGTCTTGGTAATGGTTTGTGTTGGCAGAGTTGTGCCTTTGATGAGCACCTTTCTGTGCTTTTCCCTGGCCTTGAGACACCTCCTATTCCCTGGTAGTGAAAAACAGGCCAATCACCCCCCTGTTCCTTTCCATCATCCATGTGCTGTGATAAAGAAAGGATGACCAGACAGAAAGAGGTGCAAAGAATGAGGATAGAAAAGCAATTTGCTAACTCCATAAATCCAGCCACCTAGGGTACCTGACCCCAGAGATGGAAGCAGGAGGCCATTATTTAAACTCGGGTAACCAATGCTCTCCTATTAACATTGAAAGGACTGGTGTCTGCTGGTTGTCTGCCGTGGCACATTTATGTGTTTTATTTACTGCTTTGTACCACATGGCCTCATGCGCAGGACCCCGAACACTAGCTTGGATAATATGGATTGATAAGGGGACACAAAGTACATCTCCACAAGTTGCAGATTGCTAAATTGCAAATGTGATGCTTGTGAAAGTTCTTTATAATTTTAGGTGGTGATATAAAATGTGTGTGTGTGTGTGTGTGTGTGTGTGTGTATTGGATGGTGAGAGAGAAAGTGATGAAAAACAAAAAATGAACCACCTTTTGTGGGGGTGGGGTGGAGTAGGTCAAGCCCTGGGCTGGTGACCATAAGTATACTGAATTGATCTCTGTATGCAAGTCATGAGTTATTCCCATTGTACCTCATATTAGACTTCTTCAATTCACTTAGGATAAAAGCCTCCGCTAATTAACTATTTATTTTAAATTCCTTTTATTGAATTTGTGTAAGTACTATATAAAAAAAAAATATATATATACATACATACATACAGGTGCTGGTCATATAATTAGAATATCATCAAAAAGTTGATTTATTTCACTAATTCCATTCAAAAAGAGAAACTTATATTTCAAATGTTTATATCTTTTAATTTTGATGATTATAACAGACAACTAAGGAAAATCCCAAATTCAGTATCTCAGAAAATTAGAATATTGTGAAAAGGTTCAATATTGAAGACACCTGGTGCCACACTCTAATCAGCTAATGAACTCAAAACACCTGCAAAGGCCTTTAAATGGTCTCTCAGTCTAGTTCTGTAGGCTACACAATCATGGGGAAGAATGCTGACTTGACAGTTGTCCAAAAGACGACCATTGACATCTTGCACAAGGAGGGCAAGACACAAAAGGTTATTGCAAAAGAGGCTGGCTGTTCACAGAGCTCTGTGTCCAAGCACAATAGAGGCAAAGGGAAGGAAAAGATGTGGTAGAAAAAAGTGTACAAGCAATAGGGATAATCACACCCTGGAGAGGATTGTGAAACAAAACCCATTCAAAAATGTGGGGGAGATTCACAAAGAGTGGACTGGAGCTGGAGTCAGTGCTTCAAGAACCACTACACACAGACGTATGCAAGACATGGGTTTCAGCTGTCGCATTTCTTGTGTCAAGCCACTCTTGAACATCAGACAGCGTCAGAAGCGTCTCGCCTGTGCTAAAGACAAAAAGGACTGGACTGCTGCTGAATGGTCCAACGTTATGTTCTCTGATGAAAGTACATTTTGCATTTCCTTTGGAAATCAGGGTCCCAGAGTCTGGAGGAAGAGAGGAGAGGCACACAATCCATGTTGCTTGAGGTCCAGTGTAAAGTTTCCACAGTCAGTGATGGTTTGGGGTACCATGTCATCTGCTGGTGTTGGTCCACTGTGTTTTCTGAGGTCCAAGGTCAACGCAGCCATATACCAGGAAGTTTTAGAGCACTTCATGCTTCCTGCTGCTGACCAAATGTATGGAGATTTAATTTTCCAACAGGACTTGGCACCTGCACACAGTGCCAAAGCAACCAGTACCTGGTTTAAGGACCATGGAATCCCTGTTCGTAATTGGCCAGCAAACTCGCCTGACCTTAACCCTATTGTGGTATTGTGAAGAGGAAGATACGATATGCCAGACCCAACAATGCAGAAGAGCTGAAGGCCACTATCAGAGCAACCTGGGCTCTCATAACACCTGAGCAGTGCCACAGACTGATCGACTCCATGCCACGCCGCATTGCTGCAGTAATTCAGGCAAAACGAGCCCCAACTAAGTATTGAGTGCTGTACATGCTCATACTTTTCAGTTGGCCAAGATTTCTAAAAATCCTTTCTTTGTATTGGTCTTAAGTAATATTCAAATTTTCTGAGATACAGAATTTGGGATTTCCTTAGTTGTCTGTTATAATCATCAAAATTAAAAGAAATAAACATCTGAAATATATCAGTCTGTGTGTAATGAATGTTAATATACAAGTCAAGTTTCATTTTTTTAATGGAATTAGTGAAATAAATCAACTTATTGATGATATTCTAATTATATTCTAATTATATGACTAGCACCTGTATGTGTATATATATATATATATTATAGTTCTCCCACTTGGAAATCATGGAGGGGTCTGAAATTGTCATCGTAGGTGCATGTCCACTGTGAGAGACATAATCTAAAAAAAAAAAATATCCAGAAATTACCATATATGATTTTTTAACTATTTATTTGTATGATACAGCAACAAATAAGTATTTGAACACCTGTCTATCAGCTAGAATTCTGACCCTCAAAGACCTGTTAGTCTGCCTTTAAAATGTCCACCTCCACTCCATTTATTATCCTAAATTAAATGCACCTGTTTGAAGTCGTTAGCTGCATAAAGACACCTGTCCACCCCATACAATCAGTAAGAATCCAACTACTAACATGGCCAAGACCAAAGAGCTGTCCAAAGACACTAGAGACAAAATTGTACACCTCCACAAGGCTGGAAAGGACTACGGGGAAATTGCCAAGCAGCTTGGTGAAAAAAGGTCCACTGTTGGAGCAATCATTAGAAAATGGAAGAAGCTAAACATGACTGTCAATCTCCCTCGGACTGGGGCTCCATGCAAGATCTCACCTCGTGGGGTCTCAGTGATCCAAAGAAAGGTGAGAAATCAGCCCAGAACTACACGGGAGGAGCTGGTCAATGACCTGAAAAGAGCTGGGACCTCTGTTTCCAAGGTTACTTTTGGTAATACACTAAGACGTCATGGTTTGAAATCATGCATGGCACGGAAGGTTCCCCTGCTTAAACCAGCACATGTCAAGGCCCGTCTTAAGTTTGCCAATGACCATTTGGATGATCCAGAGGAGTCATGGGAGAAAGTCATGTGGTCAGATGAGACCAAAATAGAACTTTTTGGTCATAATTCCACTAAACGTGTTTGGAGGAAGAAGAATGATGAGTAGCATCCCAAGAACACCATCCCTACTGTGAAGCATGGGGATGGTAGCATCATGCTTTGGGGGTGTTTTTCTGCACATGGGACAGGGCGACTGCACTGTATTAAGGAGAGGATGACCGGGGCCATGTATTGCGAGATTTTTGGGAACAACCTCCTTCCCTCAGTTAGAGCATTGAGTCGAGGCTGGGTCTTCCAACATGACAATGACCCGAAGCACACAGCCAGGATAACCATTTAAAACATCCATTTTCAGTCAATCTCATGTCAATCTTGAGTACCTATAGAGTAGTATTGCCTCTTTCATATCTCTGAAAAGTCTTTAGTTTTATTATATTTATAAAAGAAAGATACGCTGTACCGAGTCTTTCCGGAAAAAGCAGAGTGGCTGGGGGCGCATCGTTCGGGCCGAGCTAAAGAATGACGAGCGTGCGCAGCTATTGTGTTGAGCTATGCATGTTTACATAGAAAAACAATGGAATCGATAGCTAACAACACAAAGACATTTGAAGCAGTTTTACTCACCGCCTGCTACCAACACACGACCGTGAACCTTAATCGCTGGGATTGCGCCATCTTTTAGCATTAGGAGAGCTACAGATCCGGAGTTGAACTGTACCTTGTTTATAAACCATCATCGCCGAAATTCAGGGAACAAACAAACACTTGCACAACTCCTGCTCCGGAAAAACAAACTCCATCCACTGTCCCATTAACGCTGGGTTATTTGGGTAGCTGTGCAGGGTTGTCTTGCTTTGGTGATATTGTTGATTCCGTGAAGTCCTGTGACTGCAGCGCAGCCGGCTTGCTCTCTCGCTCTAGTCGCGCGCGCCCTTCCGGGAGAAGAGCCCGTGTGGCCCGTACAAGGACATTCCGCCCCATCTGACGTCACGTATACACATACTCGAAAAAAACTTTCCGAAACTTATGAGAAACCGGAAGGTGTATTTTTGTCACAAAAAAATACTCCATCAAACATCCAATTTTTTGTTGTTGTTGAAACTTTGTCCATGTTTAGGATGGGAATCCAAGTCTTTAACAGTGTAAAAAGCTCAGTATGCATGAAACAGCATTTCACCCCCCCTTTAAAAGCTTGCTACGTTTTATTGAAAGCCCATTTTGTCAAGAATGAAGTACCCCATTAAATAATATAAATTATAATAAAAATAAAATATTTTCTTAATTATTGTCTTTAAAAAATCTAATGACAATCTTTTTTCTGAGGAATCCAAATGGAGTTACTTAAAGTACAATGTCCATGATGCTCATTTCCACAACATGAAAGAGAATGATGACCACAGCTGACAAAACAGGATTTTTCGAGGTGAGGTTTACACACAAAAGCTGTTGTATGGTTTATGAATATTTGAAATATAGTGAAATATAAGTCACATGGATCAGATATTCTGATACCCCTTGAGAACAAAGTCTTGTTTTTCCTTCAAATGTACCAGAGCACTTTAGTGAACTCAGTCCTTTATGGACAAATTTGAATAAAGGGTGAGCAAGTGTTGACTGCACTTGTATCCTGGTCACTCTTTCTCTTTTATCTGCCCACTTGTTTATGGAGTGAGACACCACTGTCTCAGAATTACAGATGTGTGCTCTGAAAAGATATCAGGCATCCTGCAAGTCTATCTGCCTGTCACTTCTGTGGCTGAGTGAGAAACAACACTATTTCTTCATCCCTGTCATCCACAGGTGCGTTGATGAATGTACCTCTGCTCTACTGTTTTGTCTGACACGCTGGCACGCCGTGGGAGATTAGAGGAGACTACTTTGTGTAACCTCCTTGAATAAATATTTATAGTTTCTCTTTTTTTTTTTTATACTGACAAAGCACAGTATTGTTGACTTGTGTTAAGAACCCTTAATTGTTTAGTTGCATTAGATTTTAAAATGTCATATAAGTAGACCTTCTTTGGGCTGCAATTGTACAATAATTTGACTTTAGTTGTGTCCCAAATTATGCCCTGTACACTATGCACTTATACACTACATACTTATGTACTATGTACTCAACCGTGTAGTGTATGAACTATTTGGTTATTTTATCATTCAACATTGGAGACTGATAGACCTCCATTTTATTCCGTAATGTTAGGCAGTTTTGATTTATATGCGGCTTAATGTTGGTGATCACGTTATTTTACATATGCATATGATTACATATGATATTGTTTGTTTCTCCAACTTCTTCGTATGTTTTGATCAGGAGATTCATTGCTCTTTCTGGAGATGTGCCATAGTGCCCCCTAGCGTCTAACAGTAAAAACATGGAAAATTCTGGTGGGGAAGCGTTTTCTCACAAATAATGGAAAATTCCATGTTTGGTGGGCAAAGAGTTAAGTTCACAATTCAGTGTGAACACACTACTCGCACTATTTATACTACAAAACAGCATAGAATAGTGAATAAGTACATGAATTGGGACGCACCTTATATTTTCTCCCTAGTTTAGTACGAAGTACACTGTCCACACTGTTCCACACTGCCATGTTCCATTGTCGAAATTGTTCCAGTGCACTGAAAACATCCCAGAATGCACCACAAAACATATGAGTATTGGCTGCTTACTATTACTTTTGCTATGTAAATTTATTGGTTCAAAAGTAACAATTTAAAAAGATTAAAGCTTTTTTAAATAGATTTGTATTGTTATAGCAGGTGAGTAAGGTATTTTATTGAACAGATAATTACCAGATGTAGCTCTATAACAGAGTTGTAAATGATCTTAACAGAGTTGCATTACCTTATCTATTGTGAAAGGTAATTTAATTGTGTTGTTGTAGCGCTGTGCTGTGATTTATTTTCAAGGAAGTAAACTTGTCTTGTCTTTTATCACTCCATAAATCAGAAAATACTGTCAACAGCCAGAAAAAAGTTAATTTTTTCAATTTTTTTAAGAATAAAATGTATACAATTAGGCAAATATATATAAATATATGAACAAACCCCTCTGTAAAAACCTTCAGAATGTAGATAGGAATAAAACGGTAATGTAATTGGTACTGAAGTGGAGATTTCTGGCTCAGTGCAGGAGAGTCTTGAGAGATCTTGAGAAAACAACCTTTAAATATATGTATTGTAATTGAAATCCAGAGATTCAAATAGAATTTGAAGTGCTATAATAGGCTACACTTAAAAGAATAATTTTGGATGTTTCCTTTCCACTAATCTGAAAAAACACTTTATGAAAAGCCAAAAAGCAATAAAATTGACAGATGCATGAAAAAAGCAAAATGTTTTTTGCCTGTAGTGTCTTGCCTTAAGTGCTGGTTTTCCAGACTTTGGACTTAAATGTGACTGGGGCATTTATTATTTTACCTCACACTGATGTATGCCATCCCATTAAATACTATTTTTCTTAGTCTTGTTAACTTGTGTTCATGTTTCCCTCATCCATGTGTTGAGCGCCACCTTCAGGAGCCATGAAGTAGCGACGCTGGGAGCAGGGAAATCTATTTAGAGCACCTTACTGTATTAATGAAAATATTGATATTTGGCGACGTATCGATTCTCGTATCGCACGGAGAAGGACAACGATATATTGCCCTATCGATATTTTCGCCCACCCCTAATGTAGTTGCAACGCTACTTATAGTTAGTAATAAAGTGTTAATTTTTTTCTTTTAGCTTTATTTCAATCAACGAAAACTATGTTTTAATCATCAACCTCATAATAATCACATCGCAAGTAACCGAATCGTATTGAGTGGACTCTTAGTCCCCAAATTTGTGTACTGATTTAAAATGAGACGCAGCCAAAGTTTCTTTGGTTTTCTGATGAGTTCATCACCTTCCATACACAGAGCTACATTTATATCACCACAAACATCCGATTGTGCATCAGTGGTTGAGAAAACAGCATTAGACCAGCATTTGGAATGGCTTTTAGAGCTGGTTTTTCAGAGATTGCAGCACTCTCCTCTCTTACTCTACTGTGAGATATTGTTACGGACTGTGACTCAAACTGGAACCATGACTTGCAATCAATAACATTAGTGCATTAGTGCGGACTACTGCAGTGCATTCCTTTTAATTTGTCTTAATGGCCCAATACATTTAGCAAATTTCCATGTTTGGCCATCTCTGCATGTTTTTTTTCTTCCTGGAAGCACAGTAGCTACCATTTAAACACAGTAGTCTTAATGACAGTTTCTGTACCCATCTAAATGGGTGTGAATGTTTTGAAATGGTCAGTCCAAGTATTGTGTAAGCTAATGCATGCTAATTATAGTCATCAGCAGTTGTGAATTGCCTTGTATTTGCATTGTACTCAGGTCAAGGAGCATTGAGCTTTTTTGGTCATGTGCACAGGTGTGTAATTAAGGCTTTTTTAGCTCTAGATTCTGGTGTAATTGCTTTGGGTATGGCTTTTTTTACTCACCAGTATACATGTAATTGTGTGTTTATAGCAACAAGATAATATAGACATTCTAGATGTGCATAACATAACATGTGCATAATGTGCGTAAAATATAAGAAAAATATAGCGTTTAAAAAATATATATATATTAAGACTGCGCCCCATAAACACAACCAAGCCTAGAAAAAAAACACAGAACTTTAAATATCAAGTTTAAATATATCAAAGAATGGTTATGAAAGATTTGAGCTTCATTTTCCTTCTTGATTGGTAAAAATTTTATTTGGCAACTGTCAAGTGCCACATCTCTTTCCCACTCCAGTCAATCATGAGTTCAGTGAATAGGTTTGTGATTGAAATGTACCAATCAAAAGGGGAATTCATAATGAAGAGGTATAAAAAGCATGCAGCTGCTTTAGAAATGGTGTTAAAAAGATTATTTTTTTAAAGCTGTGGGATGCGTTTGCCCCCAAAAAGGGTGTTTGGGCTCAAGTTGGAATGATAGAACGCAACTGGAGAAATTGATAGCTTAAATTATGAAATATATGATGGGTCCAGAAAAAAAATAAGTTAGAGACCTTGGATAGATAGTCACTTTCAGTCAGAACTCAGTTTGGTAATATCTGTGCAGTGCTTTTCTTGGGTCAATACAAGAGGAGGATTTTGTTTATCAAAGCCAGGCATTCTATGTCTACAGGCCTAATGCCGCTTTATGATTTATCAAGCTGAAAAGGTCAGTACGCCTCACTGTAATTAATTCTGTCTGATTTTATTTGGAGTCTGCATTGGAAAATGTTTTTCATTTCTGGCATATGTCATTACATTGTATAGTTTCTCGGCTGGAATGGGAGGGGAGAAGCGGCAGTCATTAAAGGGGAATGGTTTCAGATCATTTCCTATTAAGATGTTGTTCATTATTTGATTTGGAGGACAGATAGACCTCTACAAGCGTGAAGTTATTCTTTCTTCTCTAATTAGCATGTACGAAACTTGTTTTTTCAGGGGCAACTTACCTGCCAGCTTCTTTAAGGGGTAGTTCACCCAAAAAAAGGAAAATCTTGTCATCATTTTCTCACCCTCGTGTTGTTCCAACCCTGTAAAACTTTTGTTCATCTTCGAAACACAAACAAATATATTTTTAATTAAATCTGAGAGATTTCTGTCCCTCTACTACAGTGTTTCCCAACCACGATCCTGGAGGCACACCAACACTACACATTTTGCATGCGTCTAGGGTTGCCACCCGTCCCGTGAAATACGTAATTGTCCCGTATTTACAAGCAAAATGACGCGTCCCGTATCAAACCAATATGGGACGCGATTTGTCCTGTGTTTTTCATAGGTCCACACATAGTTCGATAAACACATAAGGATTTTGCAGTGTGGAGAATACTGATAGCAAATATATAGAAATCAATTTCACAATAAGTAGTAGAGAAGCTCATTTGCGCTTTTGCGGCTTTGTTGCCATATCGGCAGAGTCTCGAGAACAGGAGCTGTAAACTTGCTCATTTTTTTTAAACATGTAGAGCTTGCGTCCACCGTTTGAACGCAAAAGGATCTCTAGATATAAGGCTGAATAGAAAAAAGGTATCAATGGGTCTGTCCAGTAACTCATGATGAACCTCAGTGGGCGAACTGCACACTTTACAGAGAAGCATTTCAGTTGCTCAGACTGTCTGATTTAAAGCAGCATGCAGTGACAGACATCCGTGCTTCTAAAGGTAGGACCTATATGCCTATTGTTTTTTTTAATGGATTATAGGCTATATTAATATAATATTCCATACATTATCAGAGCTTGGCAGACATAACTATTATATATTTTTTAGACAGGATAATTAATAGATTATAGCCTAATTAATGTTATTATTAATTGATCATTTAGCTAGGCTATATTAATATACCCATCGTGAATGGGTGTCCCTTATTTTGCCACACTGAAGGTGGCAACCCTACATGTGTCCCTAATCAAACACACCGGATTCAAATGATCGTCTTATTAGTGGATACTCAAAGACCTGAAATGGGCGTGGTAGATGAAGGAGACATGCAAAATGTGCAGTGTTGGTGTGCCTCCAGGATCGTAGTTGGGAAACACTGCTCTACTAATGCTGAGTTCCAGGCAGGTTTTTGAGCCTGTAAGTTACAACTTCAAACCACGACTCACGACTTTGTAGCGTTCCAGGCAAAGTCACGCCAAACTTCTTGAGTGCAAGGAATCGTGTGGTAGCTAGATGTAAACAAAGCATGGCGGACCGTACGAGGCTTATGCTAAATTTACAATCATTTCTAACGCCAAAAGTGCTTATGGGGCTGTCATTGTTGTTTCGTGGGCTATGTGACGTCAGAGCTCGTAACTGGGAGTACATCTATCTAGTACAAGTTCACAGCTGTTCCAGTGCACTTTCACGGGTAGAAGGTTGGAAAAACATGGGTAACGGGTTGCCTGGAACGCGGCATAAGTCTATGCAACTACCACTTTGGCTGCGTCCGAAAACCTAGACAGCTGACTCGTTGCCTCGCTGCCTTATCAGACAATAGTTTACAAGGCAGCGTTTGTGCATGAAGGCACCTCACAAAACTAATTTCGGACAGACTTCTTAGGTAGTGTAACCGTTTAATGATCTACAGCAAAATAGAGAGAGCTTAACAAGAGAACTAAACAAATATTTAATTACTACATTAGTAATTTATTGCTAGAAGTGACCAGCAAACGCATCTTTTTTTCCCAGTTCAACCGTCACAGAATGAAAGGAACAACATTGTGGGATATCAAAGGCAGCGAAGGATACATGTATGCAAAAATCGATCAGATGAAGGTCTCTCAGGAGACAGGAAGTGAAGCTAACATTAGATTCGGACGTGCCTTGATGCCTTCCTATGTTGAAATGTGTCCTCCGAAGGCAGCATTTTCCAGGTTTCGGACGCAGCCAACGACTCTTCAAAAAGTTCATAACAAGATCGTAAAACTAATTTATATGAACTGAATGGTTTAGTACAAACTTTCGGAAGAGACATGATCGCTTTATACACAGCTTTTATTCACATATAAACATTAATCAACTCACACATCAGTTGTCAAGTCACTTTCATTTATATAGCGCTTTTTACAATACAGATTGTTTCAAAGCAGCTTTACAGTGATAATATGAAATTAATTGAAGAGGCATTGTTTTGGCTGTACAACAGCTCTAGAAAAAAGTTATTGTCCAGCTAAAGTAGGGTTTTGATTGATTAATTTCCGTTGTAAAAAAAAATCATTAGTTATTTACTTTGGGGCCACACACGACACCATTTTAACTTTTAATGCATTCTGGCTATTCATTTGCATGACAACAGTGTTGGTGGCTTGAGAATGCAAACTTTGAAATAGGTTTTGAAATAGTTTTGAAACGATACCGTTATCATCTTCGTGTAAATTTCATAAAACACGAATCTGTGAGAATGGTGACGGCATGCATGTAAGCATTATATGTTTAGTCTTTAGGCAAGCGCGTTTGAATACGTATGTACCCAGGTGCATAGTTTTTCTTTACAAAATGACTGCTAAATTACTTGTCTGGCATGCATAATTCAGGGTTTTTAGCCTCAAGCATGTTCGGTTGATGTGCGAGAACCAATGAGGTTTATTCTCTTGTGTCACACAGCACGTATGAGTTTCCGCAAGAACCAAGGAGGTTTGTTCTTGTGCGTTATTAAAGCATGTACGGTTGAGCTTCTGCTTATGTTCTAATGTGAATAAACTGCTCAGTTCATTTTTTTTTATGATCTCTTTATGAACTTTTTGAAGCATCATAGTGGTAATTGTGTAGTTGTATATGTTTGGAACAACATGAGGGTGAGTAAATAATAACATAATTTACATTTTTGGGTGAACTATCCCTTTAAACCTGGCAGTTTCCTCCGCATCAGTTGTGGCGGCATGTGAAGGCAAGCATCGCTTTGAGAATGAATGTATGATTATATTTAGTTATACACTCACCTAAAGGATTATAAGGAACACCTGTTCAATTTCTCATTAATGCAATTATCTAATCAACCAATCACATGGCAGTTGCTTCAATGCATTTAGGGGTGTGGTCCTGGTCAAGACAATCTCCTGAACTCCAAACTGAATGTCAGAATGGGAAAGAAAGGTGATTTAAGCAATTTTGAGCGTGGCATGGTTGTTGGTGCCAGACGGGCCGGTCTGAGTATTTCACAATCTGCTCAGTTACTGTGATTTTCACACACAACCATTTCTAGGGTTTACAAAGAATGGTGTGAAAAGGGAAAACATCCAGTATGCGGCAGTCCTGTGGGCGAAAATGCCTTGTTGATGCTAGAGGTCAGAGGAGAATGGGCCGACTGATTCAAGCTGATAGAAGAGCAACTTTGACTGAAATAACCACTCGTTACAACCGAAGTATGCAGCAAAGCATTTGTGAAGCCACAACACGCACAACCTTGAGGCGGATGGGCTACAACAGCAGAAGACCCCACTGGGTACCACTCATCTCCACTACAAATAGGAAAAAGAGGCTACAAAAAGCTCACC
Organism: Romanogobio albipinnatus; assembly: GCA_023566225.1. NCBI lineage: Eukaryota > Metazoa > Chordata > Actinopteri > Cypriniformes > Gobionidae > Romanogobio > Romanogobio albipinnatus. The sequence goes on from CM042246.1 coordinate 17,910,098, forward strand.
AAAATTGGACAGTTGAAGACTGGAAAAATGTTGCCTGGTCTGATGAATCTCAATTTCTGTTGAGACATTCAGATGGTAGAGTCAGAATTTGGCGTAAACAGAATGAGAACATAGATCCATCACGCCTTGTTACCACTGTGCAGGCTGGTGGTGGTGGTGTAATGGTGTGGGGGATGTTTTCTTGGCACACTTTATGCCCCTTAGTGCCAATTGGGCATCTTTTTCAATGCCACGGCCTACCTGAGCATTGTTTCTGACCATGTCCATCCCTTTATGACCACCATGTACCCATCCTCTGATGGCTACTTCCAGCAGGATAATGCACCATGTCACAAAGCTCGAATCATTTCAAATTGGTTTCTTGAACATGACAATGAGTTCACTGTACTAAAATGGCCCCCACTGTCACCAGATCTCAACCCAATAGAGTATCTTTGGGATGTGGTGGAATGGGAGCTTCATGTCCTGGATGTGCATCCCACAAATCTCCATCAACTGCAAGATGCTATCCTATCAATATGGGCCAACATTTCTAAAGAATGCTTTCAGCACCTTGTTGAATCAATGCCACGTAGAATTAAGGCAGTTCTGAAGGCGAAAGGGGGTCAAACACACTATTAGTATGGTGTTCCTAATAATCCTTTAGGTGAGTGTACAGTTTTAATTAAGCTATGACTCTTTACAGCATTTGATTTTATTACCAGAGTTACCATGTATTACCATTACACGAAACTTTAAGTGAATATTTGCGTTTTGCCTACAGCATCTGTTTTCGTCTTTGTTATTGTTAGGTTATTAATGCACACCATTTGCCTGCCATCTCTCAAGAGAGCTGTGATACTTAAAACACTGTTCAAATTGCTTCTCCATATTTTATTATATACAATTTCATCACTGTACTAAAGACACAAAAGGGAAATGAGTTATAGCTGCAGGTGAAACTTCTGTTGGACTCATATTGAAGTTTTGGACAGTATATCCCTGAAAATGATGTCTGTAGAAGAACTAAATTATAATACAAATTTAATAATAATAACAATAATAAATAGCAACAATAACAATGAAAGTTATTTTTATTTGATCATGTATTATTATTTTTAATGTATTTTAATTAATTAATTTTATAATTTATTTATCATATTAATTCGATTTATTTTTACATCAGAAATGAATCAGATCAAGGGATGCTTTGTGTTATCTGCTAACAATTGTTAGCTGTTTCTTTCCTCATTTATCTTCTCTTGTATCATTTTCTGGTTGTTGATCATGTCTGTTTCTTCATTTTGAGAGTGCTGATGGCTGTTAAACGTTATGTTCCTATGGAAACAGGGATCTCACTAAGATCCAAATGTGTTCTTGTGGCTAATCTAACTTTATGTAAAATTACGAGATTATCTTTCCAGATAGCGTTCTAGTTAAACTTTTTGTATCTACCAGGGCATGATGATTTGACCTCATCTCCCTCATCTGACCTAAAGTTTTCGATTCTAAACAGCCGGCAAGCTGTTCAACAGACCAGATTCAAATTATTTGACTGTGTGATCATGTCAAAGCATGACCTTCTTTTGTGGATTGGCTTTGACCTTTCTGAACGTCCACGTACGATCGAGGACGGTTTAAAACCAGGCACCTCAATGACACGTGATAAAGCCTTCCTCTTCCCCACTAGTTTGGCACCCAATACCTGATCTAACACTCCGGAGGTCACAGCGTTAATGGCATGAAGGGGCGGGCTGTGTTCGCCACAGACTGTGGCGTTCCAGAGAGGCCGGAGATTTGAAACAATCTGCTGCCTCCTGTCTGCTGAGACACTGGCATACGTAAGGGGGCAGGAAGTATATGCTAATCATGCCTTATCCTCTTTATTTATAGAGCTGATCTCCTCTGAGTGCTCTCTCCCTCTCCTGATCTGTTTTGATGAGAATGTGATGAGTCACAGGAAGGCGAATGAATGTTAACCTGGCATAAAACTATGAAAGGCATAATCTTGTGTAGCTCTATGAAAGTATTTTCCCTCCGGAGGACAAACACTGATTTGTAATGTCCTCTATGAAAGGCTAAAACATCAATTTTAGGGCAGCTAGCAAACTGTCTCTAATGTATTGTTAGGATGCCTTTATCCTTGACATGATTTAATTAAACAGCATTAAGTTACTTGTGCTAACCAGGTCTTACTGCTGAGTTGCTACAGGCAAAAAGTGTCTATGCACATTTGATCTACTTTAATGTTCGCTCACATTTCTTTTTATTGCCCGTTTAATATATAGCAGTGACATAAATGCCATTTTTATGAAGACGGATCACCGTTTAGGCTTCACATCTGTGACAGAGGTGTCAGATTAAAGAAGGTTGCATCGTTGTATAATCCACTCACTGTAATCTTGTTAAAGCTGGCACAGTATTTGAGCTGTATAGGCAATTTTTTTCAATATGACAGTTCTTCTTGAAATTATTGTCTTGCATTGACTTATCAATAACCGCTAGTCCAGACTGGATGGAACTCATTTTACTGGTTTAAAGGGTTCGGTCACCTTTAAATGAAAATTGTGAAAATGAATGTCATCCTTTACTCACCCTCATATAGTTCCAAACTCGTGAGACTTTCTTTGGAACACAAATGAAGATCTTTTTGATGCAATTTGAGAGATTTCTGTCCCTCCATTGACAGTTACGCAACTGAAAATTCGACGCTTCCAAAAGTTCATAAAGAGAACTAATCCATTAGAAAAACAAATCCATATGCATTGAGCGGTTTAGTTTCTGAAGAGACACGATCACTTTATATGTTGAACAGATTGAATTCAGGCTTTTATACACATATAAATATTGATCAGCGAACATAGACAGAAGCTCAACCGAACCTGCTTGACGCACGAGAACAAACCTTGTTGGTTCTTGTGGAAGCTCAAACGTGCTGTGTAACACAAGAATGAACCTCATTGGGTCTTGCACATCAAGTGAACATAGGGTGACCACCATCAAACAAACCAAATGTGGGACGATTACTAAGTTTGTGTGGGACAATGTGGGATCACATGGAACAAATCACCGCTCCACATTTTGATTGATAGCCGTCACAACCTACTAGTGACCGTGCTTACTCCTTTCTTTTCAACCATTGGATAGGCTTAAAAAAATGGCTGTTGTTTTTGTGTAAGGCGGGATGTTACTTCTGACGAAGCGCTGTTAAATATAGGTGAAAAATGATGCCGCAAAAATAATAAATAAAATGCTTTCTTAAAAAGGCAAAAGAACGCGTGCATTTTTTCTCAATATGATCATTAAAAACCAACAGACTGATGAAAATGCGGGACATTTTGAATTTTGACATTTTGGGGTGAAAATGCTGTGAGGTACAACGCAAAGCGGGACGGGTGGTCACCCTAAGTGAACATGCTTGAGCTTCCATTCACCATGTGTGATGGGTGAATTGATTAATGTTTATGTGAATAAAAGACTAAATTAAATCTGTTCATCATATTAAGCAAGCGTGTGTCTTCAGAAAATCTTGCACAGAACAGCTCAATTCATATGGAAAGTCTTGAAATTATTTGATTATTTGAACAGCTGTCAAAATCTTGAAAGTAACAGCACCTTGGTCTTAGGACTGAAATAGTTATCAGTTCTATGTATTACACCAATCCTTGATGTTATTAATTAGATTCAGAAGCAGTTGGTAAATGCACTAAATGAATATTTATGAGGAGCGAATTCATTAACTAAGCCTTGGCAAACATCATCTACACAATTCACTATCACACTATTGACAGTCCACGTCATTGTTCTCATTCCAACTGTCGGTATACTAAACCTGGATAGAGAGGCTCTCCAAGATAATCAAGTCCCAATTATTCTAGTGTTTTAGTAAGTTCAATATCCATTACAGTTTCTCATCTGTTATTATTTCCTTGTCTTTTCAAGCAGATCTGATCCTCATCTGATTTTGTGTGTTAACAGTTTTCCCAGTTTATTGAAGCTTCATTTTCTGTTTCATGGCCTTTCAGCTTTACATCCTCAATTTTTGATCTGAATTTAAATGCAAATGACTCTCATAAATGACATGTTTCCCCATTGGAGTTGGTTTTATCGGAGGATTGACACCAGGGTATCTGATGATAAAGCTGTAATGTATGGCAGAAATGTCGGTCCAAAAGCACTACCTTCAATAATACCTCAACGTTTGTTCACAGAAGGTATTTTTTGATGTTAGAAAGCCTGCTTGTTGCTGTACCACATTCCCTCTGCTCCCATCACATCAGTTTTTGATGAAGCCTCAACATCAAAAGTTATCTCCCAAATACAGGCCATCAGCATCATATTAAATGCCCTTCTTACGTTAATACTCTATAGAGACTTGACAGAGTTTGTTTCATGTTACACTCAAATGTAGACCAGATGAAGATTTGAAATTAGCCAACACAACTTTCTTAGTGTGTGTATGCATACACTGATGACTCTAGAGGACACACATGGGGGATTTAGTGTTTGTAACTAGCCAGGTGTGTGCCAGAGGGATTGAGCCTTCAGCACCAACAGCATCCAAAGAGAAAGAGAGTTTAGAGACTTGGGACATTCGCCAAAGATCAGCTCACAGGAGGCTCTGAACCATATTAATAATGGAGTGTTCTTAGACGCTTTGAGGCAATCTACAGTTAAAAACGAAGGCAGATTTTGTTGACCAATCATGATTTAGTTACATTCATTGAGGAAGGTTCAGTTAAACCCATTTAGTTGAATAAAGGCTGATAACCAAATAATAGTCATTAACCTCAAATGCCTCTTTTACCTTCATTTATTCTGCTTTGATGCATCCGACGATATTGTCACATCAATTCAATTTATCATTTTGTGTTTTCATTAGCATGCATGGACGGCCTTTATTATCTTTGAGAGTGCTGATTTATATGGAGGTAAATGTGACTAATGAACAGGTGCATTCTAATAATCAAACCAACACAAAGACTTTGAAATAACCAATACGCCCCAAGCTAAGCATAATGAATTAAACACAATCCATAGCTTCCAGACATGGTTTATCATTTTACCCCTATAGTCTGAAAATCCATTTTATCCTATCCAAAATATGAATCAATTAGATGAAATGGATTCTTGCCCTGTTAACAAATGAGTGTTTATGACTGCTATGAAATTCTCCAATTATTATTTCACATGTACACTACCGGCCAAAAGATTTGAATAATTAGGTGTTTTTGTAAGTTTTAAGTTTATTATGCTCATTAAGGCTGCATTGTTTAGTTAAAAATACACTAAAACAGTAATATTGTGAACAGGGGCACAAAAATGGGGTATAGAGTACATGCAGTGCATAGGGGTGGGTGCCATTTTGCAGAAAATTATTCTTTGAAAATCTTCTTTAAATTTATACGGAGCCCCTAAAGGGAGCTTTGCAAAAAATAAAAATATACAGACTATCGCGTGGGCACGGGAAACTATCGCGTGCGCACAAGAAACTTATCGCGTGCACACGGAAAACTTATCGCGTACGCACAAGAAACTTATCTACCTTATAATTTCCGGTTTGCGTACAATTTGACACAGGAGACCTACACCTGTGCAAGACAGAATGCACATTTCGATCGTCTATGCCATGTGACAGTGATGTCTATGACATTTGTAATACTGTTATACGATAGTTTCACGTGTGCACGCGAAAGTTTTTATATTATTATGTTACGTTATACATTTCGATCGTCTATGCCATGTGACAGTGATGTCCCTTGATCGTTTGTGGGGTTTTTTATCATTACTTTATTAGCCTAATTGGGTGGGCAGAAAGCTATGCCATAATCAGAAATAATATATTTTTTTAGCAAAGTAATACTACAACTAAGAAACAAATGTGTACAAAGTTGCACAAGTCAGGATTAGTCTAAAAATGCGTGTTAAACTCACAGCACACGCAGTGATGAAGCCCAGCATTCAGAAACGCTCTGAGACGCCAGTCATGAGCTGCTCGCATTAACACTGTGCATTGCTTAACTAGTCTATTTCTTTTCTTAACTATAAGTTAAAGAAAAGTAGACATTTCAAGCTTTCTATACACATATTTCTCATGTCTGTGAGGCAGTAGCTGCTGAGTTTCGTTTATTTATGAGAGGCGCTCCAACTCATGTGCAATGCATGTGATCGCTCCCGCGCGACTTCATCTCACCCTTATGATCTGCTATTACTCTATTTGCTTATTATTTAATAAATCCAAGCAATTGGCTGATGAAACCTTGATTAAAATTAAGATACAATTTATACAAAACGAAATTCATTTTAAAGAAAGGCTTCATACAAAACTAAACTTAATATTAAACAAAATATAATAACCACCAAAATAATTTCTGACCCACTCGCATCTTTGCAGTTTTCATAATCAGATGAAATTTAAAAATAACATTATAATATTTAAACATAAATATTAAACAAAATACATTGTTTAATGGCTACAACAAGTAGGCCTTTAGTACAGATGCTTTAGTACAGATTTAGTTCTGAGCGGGATTTGAGCGAGCATTGTTTTACCAGTGAACGGTTCATGAGCGTGCGCCTGCATAGAGCGGATTATTGAGCTGAGCGTCACAACGTGCACAGGCTCGGGTAGAGTCGGGCTTGATTTTTTGAGCCCGGTCTAAGCTCTAGATGCAAGTATATTGCTTGATACGAGTCCTTTGGAAGCTCAAAGTGTGCCCCTATCATAACAGTATTACAAATGTCATAGACATCACTGTCACATGGCATAGACGATCGAAATGTGCATTCTGTCTTGCACAGGTGTAGGTCTCCTGTGTCAAATTGTACGCAAAACAGAAATTATAAGGTAGATAAGTTTCCCGTGCGCAAGCGATAAGTTTCCCGTGCCCACGCGATAGTTTTTCGTGCGCACGCGATAGTCTGTATATATTTATTTTTTGCAAAGGTCCCTTTAGGGGCTCCGTAAATTTACACTGTCATTTTTTTATTGTTAAAAAATTTATAAAACTTTAAATAAAGAGTCAATACATCATCAATCCCTCTTCCAAAACATCTTACCTTGATTCACTATGGTAAACCTAATTTTGATCCAGCCAGATTGTGTACATATGTCACTCGCCCATGCGTGTCTCATCATATTCTTAAATAGAGAAAAGTTACTCCGCCTCTGGCTACTTTGACTAGTGTATGGTGGCATAGGTTAGTTGTCACAGCGAATGAGAAAGGTTGACATGGAGCATGCTAAATCTCAAACCTACAGGGAATCACCAGTTTAAAAAAAAGAACACAGAACAGAGGAGAGTCTGGTGGCAAAAATAGAACGTGACAGCTCGTAATAAAACGAGAATCACCATTGGCTTGGTTTTTCGAAGATAGCGAGAACTGAGGGATTATTACTCAACAGGTGAGAAATGTATTTTATTGAACAGATACGTAGCTCACTAACAGAGGACATTGTAAAGCATTATCTATTGTGAAAGTTAATTTAGTTTCATGGGTTGTTGTAGCGGTGTGCTGGAATTTATTTTCAAGGACGTATTGTGTCTATTAATGAGTATAGCTACAGTAACGTCTTCAGTTAGTCAGCTTGAGATCCTTTCAGTCTAAACTGGTTATATCGCTACAGCTTAGTAGTAGTGAATGTTTTATGAGCAGTAGGATAATCCAATCTCTCTCTCTTCTTTAGGTATGAAAAAGAACCATATTCATCTGCACAGTCACATAGAGTCAAAGAACAACCAAAACAATGTTCTTTCTGTTTTGTTATTATATGTCATGAAGTCAATCAGCATTATCATGTTCGATTTACATTCAAAAGAAACTGAGGAGATTGTTAGCAGGGATGCAAACTAGTCACCTTTCGCTGAAAATCCGTTTTGAATTCAAAATTCATTTTTTGACTGAATGAATCAACTACTTCATACTTCTGTACAAAATAGTGCTGAACTTTGACAAAAGTTTTTTTTTTTTTAAATGTTATGAGTGATTTCATAATGCCTAAATATAAATCCAAAAGCAAAACATCTGAATGGAACTATATTAGGGAGTGGAAATGGCAAAAGAGCAAATGAGAGATCCTCTGCAGAAGTGTTAATTTCGTCAGACGAGACGAGACTAAATATGTTCGTCAACGACCATTTTTTCCATGACGAAGACGAGACGATGATGAGACTACATCAATGTCCAAAAACGCTGACTAAGATTAAATTAACATGCATTATTGTTGACAAAAAAGGATGAGACTAAAATGTTTTGCATAAAATAAAAACTAAGATAAAATCTCTCTTCATTTTCATCTACAATCGTCTGTACTTTTTCATCATGTGATGAATATTCAGTAGGGATCGGTCGCGATTTTCGAATATTCGATAGTTGATTTAATTATAGAATATCGAATAGTTTGTGCGATTATCGTCCTCAAAAAAATCTCCATGTTTTCGGTGTGGTGGTGATGCGTTCATGTAACCAGAGGGAGGCGCTGCCAATAAAGCACCTAAAGCTGTCAGTCAGCTCTCAGGGTGTTTATACTGGGCACGTTTGCTGCGGTCCCAGCGTGATTCTTCCCTCCGCCTCCGCAGTGTTGGTCTGGTTTCACACTCAACTTGAACCCTAGTGCGTTTGCGTTCATCTAACATCATCACAAACGTGCACGGGCATGATAGTAAATAGAACGCGAGTCAAATATATTGGGCTTTTTAAATTAATTTGGTGCTATTATGTGCAGCTGAGTAAACAACACTTGGGTTTACCGTATGTGTGTCGCTTGAAGGCGGCTTTGCTGCTGGCAAACAGACTTTTTTGAGGAGACGTGAATTGCCATTATTTTGCTGCCCTGATTGCACTCTATGCGCGAATACACTGCAGGCTCGCTCTCGCGATCGTATCTCAGGTAAATCATCAACACTATCATCACTTACATGTATGTTATTGAACTAATGACATTGCAATCGGCTAAAACGCATGCGCTGGTTACTTTTCTTCCTGAACAAGTGCGCACCTGAGTGTTGTTCGCACATTCACGTGAATCGTGGCTCAGCTCCGAGTGCAACCGAACTCCGGTTGTGTGTTCTCGGGTTCGATACCTCAGTGCACACCAAGCTCTGTATGTAAGCTTTCACATTAGCAATTTTTCATGCGAACCGTGCTCCATTTCGAACTAAACTGCCAGAGTAAAAACACCCTGAGACAACAGAAGAAGAACACATCGCCTCACACGCACACTGTAGACTTTAGGCATTTAACGGTTGCGGTAACTTGGGGCGATGTCAAATAACAGTCATATGTTTCAGCATGTTACAATAATTATATGGCTTGAGTTGATATAGCCTATTCCCTAATGAATTAAACAGTTTGTTATCATACAGATTGAGAGTGTGAATGGTCTCTCTCCCTCTCTCTCTCTATTTATATGCGTGTAGCCTTTACATGCGTGCATGCGGGGGAGGAGTTGCGATTTTCGAATAAAAATCGAATTATTCCCAGCGATCTTCGAATATTATTTTTGCTTGAAATGCCCATCCCTAATATTCAGCTGTTCAAAATATTCCGAAAGAGTTTGCGCTGTTGCTCAAGTACAGGTCTCATACTCCTGTTGTGCCAGCCTGTCATCGCGCACGGTCACATGGTTCACGGAGCCCTCAATAATTCTAGCGCTGTGTCATTACATTTGAATGGCTTAAGCCGCGGATACACAACAGCTTCACAACACTATACAGGTGTTTGCAGCAATTTTTGGTAAACAGTACAGCATAGTGTGCATTGACTATTGCGTCAATCACATTTACAGTATCATTATATTATGGAGAGTGATGGAGATGCAATTTGTTAACATTAATGTTAATGTTTTTCTTGTATTTAGCCCTCAGGTATTCCTTACTAATTAAGTCACACTTATACTCATTGGTGGTCATATGTGACCATACACCTTAACTATTTTTTTAAATAAATAGCCTATATTTTAGTTCAATAATATTTATTGAATATTTTGAGGAGATATTTTGGTACTAAATACTATTTGTGCAATAATTATGGTCCATTAATGACCACTTAAAACATTTTTCTTCAATTTTTTGTATTATTTATATTACAATTAGTGTAGTAATTAAGGTTAAAATAGAGAATTCCAATGCAGAGAGGCAAATTAGAGTTTTTAGATTGTGGCTGGAAAAATTATAATTTTAATTTGTAATGCCATTACCCACTGGTGCCTGTATGGCTCTTTAATAAATATACATGGCCTATCTAGTTGCTCAAAAACGTAATGCAGATCATAACTGCTTATTTATTTGTGAAATTTGTGAAATTTTAAAATGTTAATAATAGTGAATAGTAAAGAATGCAAGCATAGATATAATTTAACCCCAAAAAAGTTTAAAATAGTGCTAAAAGGCAAACTTATGTTTCCTTATATGTACAGTAGGCTATATACATATGAATTCATACTGAATATTTGTACCCATCGATATTTGTACCCATCTTCTCATAAGCCAATGCTGATTTTAGGCATCTGTAAATCAACCAGTTAGCTATGGTGTTATTGCACTTACATTATGCAGGTTATATATATTTTATGTAACTTATTTTGCCACAAAATATATTGAGTTTTCCTTTGACTAAAACTAGACTAAAATGACGAGACTTTTAGTCGACTAAAACTTGACTAAGATACCTTCGGTTGTCTTTTGACTAAAACTAGACTAAAATGACGAGACTTTTAGCCGACTAAAACTTGACTAACAAAAAAAGAAATGTGAATGACTAAATATGACTAAAACTAACAAGGACATTTGGCACAAGACTAAGACTAAATTAAAAATAGGTGACAAAATTAACACTACAGTCATCTATTGGTTATAGTGGATATCATGTAATTTGCATTTTATAAGTGTTTGTTTTCCTCCAATTGGCAGAAATATTCAACATGCACATTTTCTATGAATTATCTCCATGAATAAAAATTTAAATGCAGATCCTCTGATGTAAAAGTGAAATTTACACATAATGTTCCCATTTTATATTAAAATATACAAAAAATATATATTATTTAGATGCAAATAAAACATTTAAAAAAGGATATTTTTTCAAAACTAAAATGTGTTGTTTGAAAAAAATGTGTTAATTTTTTGGGGTAGCCGACAGGGGGTTAAAGGGGTGTAGTACAACACTTTTTTTATGGTTTTTGCTATGGTATTGAAAATGGGGAGAGGATTTTGCATCTTTGTAATTTTTTTTATCCACCCCCTCTAAGCACAAGCTATCTGGTGGGCTTTTGGCTTCATCTTCTGTTGTGCAGTCAAACATGAGATCAGAAACAATTGGATGTGTGAGTAAATTACCTCATCCATATATAACTTAATAATTACAGAGGCTAAGTCATTGACTTGCAGAATGTTTTTTGTGAAGATTTAGTGTTAGGGGATAGAATATAGAGGTGGGTGTCAAAACTGATCTTGCATACTCCTCAGCAAATGTACAGTTGTGCCCCTGATTGTGAAATATTTATTAAAATTCTTTTTTTTAAACGTATTCCTGCCAAGGCAAATTGGAATTGTAGGCAGCCATTACTTCAGTGTCAAATGATCCTTCAGAAATTAGTCTAATATAGTAATCTGACAGCAAATCAGCATATAAGAATGATTTATAAAGTATCATGTGACACTGAAGACTGGAGTAATGACTGCTAAAAAACATTTAAAAACATATTCAAATAGAAAGCTGTTCTTTTAAATTGTAATAGTATTTCACAATATTACTATTTTTGACTGTATTTTTGATCAAACAAATGCGACCTTGTAGCCTGACGTCGTCATACTCAATTCTAGTCAGAATTTGAGTCTGATACTGCTCCGTTGGGCTGTGATTATGGGGCGTGTTTCAACCGAACCAGGAAAGACCTCAATTGGAAAGACCTACAACCAATCAGAGCAACGGAGCGACGCATAACGTTAGTTGTCAAATGTCAACAGAACTCAACTGCACAGTGTTGCCAAGTCCACGGGTTGAAGGGACCCCAATTATGTGATATACAGACCCAGGAATGCGAAATTTAGCAGGCAGTCCAGCCAAAATAACACATATTTTACCCCCAAATGCCATTTGTCCCGGAGAACCCCCCCACCCGGAAAGCTATTGGGCTTGTTTTTGGCTAGTTTTGAGTAGCAATTGGGCGAGTTTTGCTGTAAAAACTTGGCAACCCTGTCTGTGCGCACTAGAATAAGTCACGTTAGAAGAAGAAGATGAGTGTATATGATCTTTGCCGGTGTTATAAAAAAGAATTTAAGGATACACAGAGTACTTACCAACACGATCATCATTTCTGAGAGAAATAGTAAAGGTGAATGCATATACGAACAAGTTCTCCGTTTAGGATTAGAACAAATTTAACCCAAGCGCCTTTGATGACGTGGATGATTACGTTACTGTTTATCATCTGTCCATCATCGTCTAAAGCCCGCCCTGACAATTTCATTGGTCCGAACAGTTTTTGTTCGGGCATAATTACTTCTCTATGGATCAAGTCCAGACCGAACTGCCCGTGCAAAAAATATTGTGGGCGGGGCTAAGTTCGTCTGGCATCCAGGCTAGCGACCTTGGTCACTTCTTACAAAAACATAATAAAATCTTCAACTTTTGACTGTAAATGTTGCATTCACAGTATGCTTCACATCAGAGTTATTAAAGATTAGACTTTAAGATGTCCAGTGTATTTGGGCAGCCTTATACTGCTGATACAATTTATCCTGTTAATCGATCCGAAACGAACTGTGGTCTCATACCAGCGAAATCCTGAAAGATTTATGTCAAAAGAACCACATCTGGATCACTGAAGTGGCTCTGTAATTGCAACGTCAGTGATCACAGATATCAAAGCAAGCGGTATTGATCGAACGCTGTCAAGCAAACGCGTCAGTTCTCAAGCCACGGTCAGTTCGATATCTGACTAATAAGAGTTCAGGCCCATTTCTCTCCCTCTCTCTCTCTCTCTCGCTCTCTCTTTTACCCCATTAGATGCATGATTCCAAACATCGCTGACCTGTGTTTGACTTGCTCATGCCCAACCGTAAACGCCTTTTAAGTTTTGAAATGGTTGACATGTTTCTAAAGGGGGTCGTTGGTGGTTTTGCATGCCCTTTATCAAGACCCTGTGGTGATGCACAGGAATCAGAGAGGAGGATGTGTGGTAAACAGCTCTCCCTTGGAGTCTACTATCCTCTGTAATGAGTAATGAGTCCTCTGGCCCTGTTGGCTAATTAAACCTGACATCACACCACAACTTGCTCTCTCTAACTGCTTCCTGCTGGCCTCCATGAATTCACTGGCCATTTTTTCACATCAGCTAATTGTGCTCTACTGTAAGAAACAATGGTATAGCCAATGGTATTTACCTATAAAGGCTGTATATTAGTACTTTAAAGGGGATCTATTATGCAAAATTCGCTTTTACATGGTGTTTGAACATAAATGTGTGTCGGTAGTGTGTATACACAACCACCCTATAATGATAAAAATCCACCTAATCCTTTTTTTTAGCCCAATGTTTTTGTTCTACCCAAAGTTCCATAGACTGTAAAAAAACATGGACGTAGTGTCCGTGACGTCACCCGTAGGATTCTGAAGAGCAGTTTTGAAGTGTAAAGCCGGCTGTTGCCATCTAGGCAGCGCGTCACCGCATGACACTCCCTGATAACTGAAAATGGGCAAAGAGTCAGGACGTGGCTGGAGCTGAGGTGACGTGATGATTAACAGACAGCAGACAAACGGCAATCCACCTGTCACTCAAAGTGGCCACGCCCTTAATTATGCAGAACTTTAAGGCTTAATATATAATTTAAACGGATGAGTTATAAAAAAAATTCACCCCCCTCACAGTTGTCATGAAGGGCAAAATTAGCCGTATAGACCAAAACCACAATTTGTACCAGGCTGTAATCTTTTTTTCTGCTGTAAAGCTGGGCATTTTAACATGGGGCTCAATGAGATTCTGCTCTCTTTTGCCAGTCCCTAGCAGCCAATCAATGAATTGCCGTTTAAGTCACTTCCATATTGGCTTCAAGAGAAACTGGGGGAGGTTGCCGCTTGGTGACTTCACAAAGTAACAGGCCCCGCCTACGACTGCTGATGGAATCTGCCCTATTAACTAAGATTAGGGTTCCTCATATCTTGCCCTGGAGGCAGGGGCGTAGGAACGACTTTGACATTGGGGGGACATTTTGGCCACTATGAATCAACATCCATCCCACCACTATAATAGTAACATACAGTATGGTGACATGATACAACATGTATGTTTTGCTCATGTGATAATGTAACGGGAAAACAACATTCTGCAAGTTGAAATGTGCAGTAAGTTCACATTCAATTTTGAATCCCATTGCCATTTAACTATAAAATGATGCAATCTTTGTTAGGTAATAGGCTTTTATTCTGTTAGCAGAAAATTAAATATTTTTTTTTTTACAATTTTTTACCAAATGGTGCCATTTTGTTCAAGTTTGGCCTATAAATAAAATACTCACTTTATTCCTGTTTTCTGCTTCTGCATATTATAAAGACAATTTGATAAATTATGCAGCTATAACTGTGGGTGTGTTATGGATGTCAGAGAGTGGTTTGTATGTGTGCAATAAAAAATTCTGTGTGGGTGTGCGTGTGTTTTTTTAATATTTGAAAGAGAAAAACTTAACTACACTGCAAATCACAAATCCAAACACTGTGTGTATCAGTGTAGTTTTGCTGGCACCTAATGGGGAAACCGTGGCACTGCGCCCAAACAAACTGACAGAAAGCTAATTTTTTGAGATATCAACCTCAAATTTTGAACTTTTTTATTTTATTTATGGCTTTGGTTTTCTAGCAGTTTTAGAGTTTACCATGTTTCATAAAAAATATATGTTATATAAAATATTATTCATTAACTTAAACCTATAACAAATTGTTTATTTTTTCTTCACTTTTTAAACTTTTAGTTTGGCTTCAACAATAATCTGCCAAGGGTCGTCTTTAAAATAAGACCAAATTTAAGTTTGTGCTCCCAATATGATTTTTTTATGACAGTTTTTTGACATGGATATTTTTGTCCTATTTGGACCTATGCGTAACTTTTTAAAATTGATGCATAAGGGTTAAATGTACTATGTATGTTAACATTTATTCGGTTGGAAGTCAGAGTTCCTGCTACGGAAGTCAACTAGCTTGATTAGGTGCTTGAAAACAATTATTAATTATTAAGACTCAAGGCTTATGAGAAACTAAGCATATTGTATTATTTCTGTTTTTTGAATGAGGAATTTGCATTGAACAGGCAGCAACTCAACCTCCATCCCTGCGTTTAATCCATTACAAATATGAATACATTTTAAACCTCACCTCACACCCTGCACTGCCACCTGCCTCTCCTTTTGTCTCTTCCATGGTTGCATCATGGTTCTCCTAATAAATTAACAATTGTAGCCTATATGATATTTCAAACAAAATAATAGTGGACTTATATATGATCAGTTATGTTTATCTTGGGCTCTTCTGTATGTGGATTGTGGAACATTTATAAAAGGCACAAACTTTCACATATGCATCATTAATTCCTTTTAAGACCTCTCCTTACACCCTCCACCTGTTACTTCATCTGTAACTCCATGTGCCACTCGTTCAGCCAACATGGATTTTTCACTTCGAATTCATAGATTGATTAATTAAATATGTTCGGTGAATATACAATTTTAATTTTGAGTGAAGACCTTAAGCTATGATTAGTACAATGCATATTTTTGCATGGGGATAATTAAGTCATTTATTGGGCCAATATGTAATAATCAATTTTCACAACCCCCCCCCAATGTGTGTGTTTGTCTGTATGAAATATATAGTAAAGTGTCATTTATTCCTGTGATCAAAGCTGAATTTATCATCATTACTCCAGTCTTCAATATGTGTGTATATATATATATGTCAACAAAAAATACTTATTAGTATCATGAAAATAACCTTTATTTTGAAGTGTTTGCCTTTGTTATGCTTCCTGGAAGTAGGGGTAGGAAGTAGTAGTTGGTAGCCTCATGTGACAGGAAGTTAATACCTTTTTTTTTCTCTTGAAATCCTTTATTTGGTTGTTTGCTTGCGTGTCATTGGGACATAAAATATGGATAATAGCTAGAAAAATACTTACAAAAGGAAAATGACAATTATACACTGAGGCAACTATAGTTGCCTGTGGGCTTAAACAATGGCACAAATAGCAGTAAATTGACTGCTCTAAACCTTAGTAAATAACTTTGCATGATTTATTTACTCTCCTTCCATAAATATTGCATATACATTAAGGTCAGCTGA
This sequence comes from Romanogobio albipinnatus, assembly GCA_023566225.1. Lineage (NCBI taxonomy): Eukaryota > Metazoa > Chordata > Actinopteri > Cypriniformes > Gobionidae > Romanogobio > Romanogobio albipinnatus. The sequence continues at coordinate 17,926,403 of CM042246.1, forward strand.
AAATATAACTGGTGATGCCTTTTCATAGCTATTTTTTCACTGCGTGTCTTTAGTAAATCCTGACAGTAGTTTTTTTTACACCAAAAGAGGGTTTGCTCAGGCACTGGCCCTTGGTATTACCAGCAATTTAGTGGTGGGGTTTATATGGAATACAATATTGCGGATACAATTCCTGGCAAACAAGTCCAGTTATTAATTCTTTCTCAAAAGCAGTCATTGTATAAACCTGGTACCTTATTAACATTATTTGTTTCCAGGCAGAATGATGCACGCCTGTATAGCACCAGCCAATCTGGTGGGATCTGCAGATTTCAGCCAGCTCTTTGCTTTTTTCTGTGCTATGTGCATCCAGACGGTCAGTAAAAACACTGTGGGTGAGCCGGCTGAGGCTGATAGACTAGGATGAAGTCTGACTGCATAGCCTAAGTCTTGCTTACTGTTTTCTGTGTGTTTAGGTTTTTCTTTCTCCAGTCTCCACAGACGTAGATTTGTTGGTGCGCGTGCTCTGACTAGCTAGCTTATGCATTTTCCACAGAAGGAGGTGTATGTTGTGTGTGGCACCAGGCAAGGCTGCACTCCTATGGGGAAAATGTGTTTTGTGAAAAGTCGTGCTAAACTCTTGTGATACTCTCTTGTTGTGCTTTGCTGTCATCAAAGCATGTTGTCATCGCTTGTTCCTTTATGAAGCTTGAGGGTTGCTTGTTTCGTTGATGCGTGACTGGGAGAATTTGAGTTCCCTTTCGAAAGGTAACTCGCGCTGCATCAGCTGACGCTACGGGGAATGCCTCCAGCGTGACAGGTGCCTGAAATCACAATCAAAAAACGTCAATCCTATTGACCGGCGACAGCCTATGATGTCATCATAGTGCGACCAGGAAGTATATAAGGGCGCCTTGCCAACATGACAGCATCTTTTCGTCTTCAGGGACTGTTTTTCCTGTCTTCATGTAAAGCGTCTACAAGAAGGATAACGATGAAGTGTGCTGAGAAGCAACGCCACTTCCCCAGGTGTGTTGACCCGTGTACCAGGTATCTTACGCCTGAGGATACACACACACTTTGCGTTTACTGTCTGGGAGAAGAGCATGCACGGAAGGTTCTCGAGGGAGCCTCCTGTGCAAACTGTGAGCATTTTTCCCTGAAAACGCTCCGCTCTCGTCTGGACCTCTTCTCGAGGGGAGAGGTTTCAGCATCTGGGAATGGCCCCACTCGAGCTGAGGCTGAGTGGCGTCTAACATCATGCGGTTCCCCGATGGATCTTTCTCGCTGCCTGGAGACAGGAGTGGTTCTCACGGAGGACGATCCAGATCGCGAGAGGCGGACTTCGGAGGAGGAGCGGGATTTAGGTTCCTCCTCCTCGTCTGCTGCTCTTCCACTCGAGCAGAGGATGTAGATAAGAGTCAAGATGGCGCCGAGGATGGCCGCAACGTCACAAGCTCTGCTGAAACATTGTAGTTTTTTGTTTGTTCAGTTTATAGTTTTTGTGTTTTTTGTCTTGGATGTTGTCTGCCTTACTACGTACGACAGACAGACACTTTTGGACATTGGTTCGGCAATCGCACACCGAAAACCGGACTTTAAATTCTTCAGTGACGAACCGCTGCTTACAAACACAGCAGCGGATCCTTTTGTTTGGGCGGCCCGACCACGGAAACGCGGCCGGAGAAGGGGGAAGAGAGCCGGCGTGCTCATCAGAGTAAGACGCCGCGCAAACCGACCCCCGCTTCCCAGTATTTTACTGGCAAATGTTCAGTCTCTGGCACTGCATGAAAAGTGGGATTTTCGTCAGTATGTGGCACTGTAGATTGCCGTGAAACTTCAGGTTTACGACTGTGCACGGCAATTTGCAGGCAACTCCGAAAACTGCCGTAAATTGACGGAAATTGACGTGGGCCTTGCTTGGCAGTTGTCCCCCCATGACCCCCCCTCCCCTTAATTCTAGGGGAGGCTTTATCATGTAAATGAACATGCTGTGAGCTACACAAATGCAAATCAGAGTAGCAGCAGGGGGAGTTTTATCTAGGTTCTGAATTTTTTTAACTAAACAAGTTTAAAGTTTAAGTTAAAATGTTAACTTAAATTTAAGTTAAATGTACTCGTTTTAGTTCACATTACAAAATTTTTAGGGCAACCAGTTTGCTCCAATTTTTTAAGTAGATTCAACTTGTCCGGGCTCACAGTGTAGATTAATTACTCTGTATGTCATTAGCAATAACCAATGTTATGTAAAAAAAATATATACAGGACAGCAGTTCATGTCTTCAACCTTTAGAGAGGTTATGTGATGCAACAAGACAATGAACCAAAGCACACAAATAAATCAAGTAAAGCATACAGTTTACATACCAAAATTATTTTTTCCACCCTGCACTGTGAATGTTTTTTTAAATGGCTATTAATCATAAATGTGAAAAGTACAAGTTTGTGTGTTTATAGTTAAGTCAGATTGTGTTTTTTCTGTAATTGTCATTTAAATTGAGCTCACACCACATTTTATGAATTATCAATGCAGATTTTCAAGAGGTGGTTTCCTGGACAGGGTTTAAATTATGCCAAGAGTAGGCCTAATCTAGTAAATCGCGAGTTAAAAAATTGTTGCCTGGAACAAAGATTAAGCACAGATTACTAACACCTGGACTATGAGTCCTGAACTAAAATAAACTGGATTCATTTACAGTTTTATCTAATTGCTTACACACAATTTCTGAAATATGGCTCCATTTCTTGTAACTCTACACACAAAACACACAACATGCAAAACATCAGACATCGCTTGCAAAAGCAACACTTTGTGCAAAACTATTTTAACTCTTCCAAAAATGTTGTTTTTGCATATATCTAACTACACACAAATATGCACAACTGAGGAATTTACAGTTGAACTGAAATCAGTTGAACTGAAATCAGCTGAACTGAATCAACACTGAAGTCACTTGAGCTGAATATTGACACTATATTGGCTTGTTAGAGCCGGTTTACAGCAGAATTTGTTTTGAACTTGTTACTGAAGCTGCTATGAAACAATATATTTTGTTGTATGCATATTCTTTCTTTCTCAAACCTTAGTTTTGATTTCTAAGTGATCAATTTATGTATAAGTGTTTTCACACATGATCATTGGCTGTATGGGTCCTCAGTAAATTAATGTGGCATTTAAATGGCAAAAGTTATTCTTGTCTCTATAACTTATGGCTTCCTAAAGACACGTTATGGGTAAATAAAATATTAATAATATAAATAAAATGTATATCAAAACATATTTTAAATATAATGAAGTCATTTTATTATAGCACTCATCAGATGTTCAAAACAGAGACAGAACAGTATAAACAAACTAAACACCAAATTACAAAAACATTATTATGTGAAAGTGAATAAAGTTGTGTGTGTGTGTTTTTTCAGTTATAAATATGTGCTGTGTAAATTAGCCTATATATACTTTTAGAAATTATATATAGCTAAATTATAATAATTGTATAATTAAGCATTTACTTAATATACATTGTAACATTAGGCTACTTTACTCTAGCACAGTAGTCAGTTAAGCAATTAATTAATATCTTATATTAATATGTATGTAGCCTAGGCTACATCTAAAGGTAAGTCTGCTTTAAAAAAAAAAAAAAAATACACTTCGACATGTACAGAATGTGCGCGTTAAGAAACACGTTCAAATGTGTCTTCTTAACATGTTAAAACTGTGCGTCGACTGTGTGTGTAAGCCTGTAACACGACCAGAATGTGCGTGTCTACACATACAAAAGAAACACGTAAAAAATTGCTGCGTTGACGCGGACAAACAGTGCGTGTTGAAACAGTCATAAGTCACGCGTTTCGTATAAAGAGATTTGGCCCCGGGCGCGTTCCATAGTAGAGCCCTAGTTCAATGACGTGTGAGGTCGAGGTCATGGCGCGTAGAAGACGAGCTTTAAACCTTTTTGCTGCTTTCCTTTTTCGTGATCAACAATGACAGGACGCCGTCTTCAACTCCTGGACGCGACCAACTTTTTCGACTCATTTTCAGGAGGCTGTCTTCGTCTTCACAACTCTGAGGAAACTTTAGGCGCTATGAACCAGAGCATGGGTAATGTAACGTCACGATTTAAAGAATATGCTTTTATTCAGCTGTATAAGGAAATGGGTGCGTTAATAGATCCGAGCTTATAACTGCACATTTTGTTTACACAGACTATCCTCGCCTCATAACGAAGCCGTGAGCTCTTATCTGCTTGGAGCGATTTCCAAGAGTCCAGATTTAACCGCTGATCACGACGAAATTGTGTGTAAGTAACTTCTAATGTGTTTCTCATTCCTAGTTTAATTTTACCGTGACTGTTTTTATTAATACCAGTCTCATGTAATTGTTTTCCAGCTGCCTGTAAGACGTATTATGAATCGACACGCCGCAGCTTCAGATACAAACACTGAACTTACATCGCAGACGGAAACTGCGAAGTTTAGCTCGGAGTTTAGAGTCGATCAAGAAGAAAAAGGGTAAGATTTATTATATTAGATCCGTTTTTTGTCAATGTGAGTATTTTTCAGGTTGCTTATTGTCTTTATGGATTGTATTACAGTTGCTGGAAGCGAGACTGGATGAGGTGGACGTGGAAGTCCGCGACCATTGAACTCATGTTTGACGAGGAAGACGCATTGTTGACGGGGTTTCTGGATGGATTGTGCGGCCACCGCTCTCGCAGCCTGGAGCACGCCGAACTTTACATTACATTACTGCTGCACTGTACATAGTTGTGTGTTTAACAATAAAGCTCTTTCTTTGAATAAACAGCTGTGTTTTATAAATGAAGCCCTTTCTTTGAATGAACAGCTGTATGCTTATAAATGCTCTTTCTTTAAATAAACGGCACGGTCCGTATAATTTTCCCATATATTCCTTGATGGTATGAATACTTCACACAATAACATTAATATAAAACAAATTATTACAACATAAATTATATATTTATTAATATTATTGTGGTTTACATTTACAACATAAATTATATATTTATTAATATTATTGGGGTTTACATTTATAATGAGCCATGGGGACCAATAATGATTGGTTTGCAGTGATCTGCCAACCAATCACGAGGGATTTTTCTTTTTTAAATGTAGTGGCTTCAGCCAATAGTGAGTGAGTAAATTCAAGTCTGGCCGTTGACTCTCTGGTTTCGCTGCTATTCATATGCAAATTAGAGGCGTCGCACCTCCGCGCGGTCTCTCAGCGGGGGGCTCTCCACCTACGTCATGGTTCGTTTACGACAATTTGTGGCACAGACGAATGCGACGTTCGCTGCCTGTAAATTGACGAAAACTGCCGAAAATTAGGGAGATTTCCGGGAGTATACAGGCGTTTATGGGGTCGAAAATCTCACTTTTCATGCAGTGTGGACAATAAACTCTGCGAGCTGAGAGCACGGATCTCTTTCCAACGAGAGACGAGGGACTGCTGCATTATCTGCCTCACAGAAACTTGGATGTCCGCTGAGATTCCAGATTCGGCCATCGAAACCACGGGGTTCTCCGTGCATCGAATGGACAGAGAAAAAGATCTCTCCGGGAAAAGCAAAGGCGGGGGTGTATGTTTTATGATCAACCGATCCTGGTGTGATCAGAGGAACGTACATTCTATCAAGTCTTTCTGTTCTCCTGATCTGGAATTTCTCACGGTTCTGTGCCGACCATTCTGGCTACCGAGGGAATTCACCGCGGTCATCATCACAGCTGTGTATATTCCCCCACAAGCCGACACAGACCGGGCACTAAAGGAACTGTATAGGACAGTGAGTGAGCAGGAAACCGCGCATCCTGAGGCTGCGTTTATTGTGACCGGGGACTTTAACAAAGCCAACTTCAAGCGCATTGCACCCAAATACCACCAACATGTTAGCTTCAACACACGAGGGAACCGAGTTCTGGATCATTGTTACTCTCCCTTCAAGGATGGTTACAAATCACTCCCGCGCCCACCATTTGGCAAATCGGATCACGCTTCCATCCTCCTTTTGCCCGCATACAGGCAGAGGTTGAAACAGGAAGCACCCGCCCTCAGAACCATCCAGTGCTGGTCGGACTAATCGGACTCTATGCTACAAGACTGTTTTGATCACGCGGACTGGGAGATGTTCCGGTCGGCCTCTGATGACGACATCGAGGTCTACGCTGATAGCGTAACGTGTTTCATCAGGAAGTGCGTAGAAGACGTTGTTCCGACCAAAACAATACGGCTGTACCCAAACCAGAAGCCGTGGCTAAATGGGGATGTTCGCGCGGCACTCAATGCGCGGACCTTCACCTTTAACTCCGGTAATGCGGAGGAGCATAAACAAGCAAGTTATGCCCTCCGGAAAACCATCAGAGCAGCAAAACGCCAGTACAGGGACAAGATTGAAGGACAGTTCAACACCACCGACTCCAGAAGCATGTGGAGGGGAATTAACACCATCACGGACTACAAAGGGAACACAAACTCCACCGTGAACACCGCTGCCTCTCTCCCGGACGAGCTAAACACCTTCTATGCTCGCTTTGAGGGAACTAACACCGCCCTCGCGGAGAGAGAGCTCGCGGCTGAAGATACAGAGGTTAGTGCACTCTCCGTATCTGTAGCGGATGTAACCCGATCCTTCCGGCGGGTGAATGTCCGTAAAGCCGGGGGTCCAGACGGCATTCCGGGCCGCGTCATCAGAGCGTGCGCGCACCAACTGGCTGGAGTTTTTACGGACATCTTTAACCTGTCCCTCTCCTTGTCTGTGGTCCCCACATGCTTCAAAACGTCCACCATTGTTCCTGTACCGAAGCAATCAAAAACACTCTGCTTAAACAGTCCTGTTGCTCTGACCCCCATCATCAGCAAATGCTTTGAGAGACTAGTCAGAAACCACATCTGCTCTGTTCTCCCCCCCTCACTGGACCCACTGCAGTTTGCATACCGCACAAACCGCTCCACTGATGATGCCATTTCATCAACAATTCACACTGCTCTCTCCCACCTGGAAAAGAGGAACACATAGAATGCTGTTTGTAGACTACAGCTCAGCATTCAACACCATTGTGCCCTCCATACTTGACATTAAACTCCGGGCTCTAGGCTTAAACAGCTTGTTATGCAGCTGGATCCTGGACTTCCTGTCAAACAGACGCCAGGTGGTCAGAATGGGCAGTAACATCTCCTCATCACTGACTCTCAACACTGGAGCCCCTCAGGGCTGTGTTCTCAGCCCACTCCTGTACTCCCTGTACACACATGACTGTGTGGCAACCCACAGCTCCAACACCATCATCAAGTTTGCTGACGATACGACGGTGGTAGGTCTCATCACTGACAATGATGAAACGGCCTACAGAGAGGAGGTGCACACTCTGACACGGTGGTGTCAGGAGCACAACCTCTCCCTCAACGTCAGCAAGACCAAGGAGCTGGTGGTCGACTTCAGGAGGAATGAGAGAGAACACCGCCCCATCACCATCGATGGAGCACCGGTGGAGAGAGTCAGCAGCTTCAAGTTCCTTGGTGTCCACATCACAGAGGAACTCTCATGGTCCGTCCACTCCGAGGCCGTTGTGAAGAAGGCTCATCAGCGCCTTTTCTTTCTGCGACGGCTGAGGAGGTTTGGAATGAGCCGCCACATCCTCACACGCTTCTACACCAGCACTATAGAGAGCCTGCTGACTGGCTGCATCACCACCTTGTACGGCAACAGTACCGCCCGCAACCGCAAGGCCCTGCAAAGGGTAGTGCGCACGGCCAGCTGCATCATCGGAGGTGAGCTTCCCTCCCTCCAGTTTCTCAGTTGATGTCGACTTCAGCAGAAACCTCGTCAACTAGCAGGCCCTCTTTGGCCTCCTTGGGGATGAGTCCCTAGATGATAACTGGATGTCCAGTTCTTCGTTAGCAGCAGACAGCTACCGTCAGCCCAGGTGCAGCAGCCAGCCTTCTTCTAACCGCGGCAGGGTTCATAGAATCTGCAGACCTCCTATTTGGAGGTAGGCCCTGCCAGGTCTCCCTGAGGGGTAAGCTCCTGGTTTTTGGGTTACCTTGGCTCAGGTGGTAGGCCCCACCAGGCCTCCCTGAGAGCCTGCTATGAGTAGCAGGCCTTGCCCGGTCTCCCCCGAGGGGGTATTCCTGGGCATTAGTCCCTCGATGGCTGGCACAAGCTGCTAGTAGGTGGTAGGCGTTACCAGGCCTCCCTAAGGCCCTGCTGTGGCGTAAGCCAGCTCACTGGACCTCCTCTGAGGGGGTGTTCCCGGGCTCCAGTCACTGGATGGCTAGCACAAGTTGCTTGTAGTTAGTAGGCTTCACCCGGCCTCCCTGAGGGTGAGTTCCCGGTTCCCAGTCTCTGTGGCGGTGAGCATGGAGTGCTACAAGTAGCACGTTCTGCTATCAGGTGGTAGGCGCTGGGCCTCCCTGAGATCGTTCCCCGGTCCCCAGTTTCGGTAACAGATGGTGGCTGCTAACAGGTAGTAAGCTGCACGGGGCTTCCCTGAGGGCACGTTCCTGGTCTTCGAGCTCCGGGACCTCAGTCATCTTTGAAGGTTCGCACGAATGGCTAGAACAGGTGGTAGGCCTCGCCAGGCCTCCCTGAGGGTGAGCCCTCGAGCTTGGACGCTCGGTTAGCTGGCTTAATGTGCTATCGAGTTGTAGGCCCCCACTAGGCCTCCCTGAGCGGATTCCGGTTCCAGTCACTGTGACAAGCTAGCTGGACCGTTAACAGGTCTCACTACCAGGTGGTAGGCCTCGCCAGGCCTCCCTGGGCGAGCCCCAGAGTCGGGACGCTCGGACAGCTAGCATGGTCTGCTATCAGGTGGCAGGCTTCCCCAAGCCTCCCTGAAGGAACGAGTCCCGATGGCTATCAGGTGGCAGGCCTTCACTAGGCCTCCCTGTCAGAGCGAGTCCCATCTTCCAGCTACTTCGAGGGCCAGCTTGACTGCTATTGGGTAGTAGGCCTCATTAGGCCTCCCCGAGAGCGAGCTCCTCTGTTTGGAGGCACGCGCAGTCAGCACAGGTTACCAGGTGGAGGCCCCTTCTGGCCTTCCTGGGGAACGAGACACATACCTGGCTTTACGCTGACAGCTAGTGGTCACCTGCTATCAGGCTCCGGTTTCTAGCCGGTAGCACCTGAAGGCAGTTTTCATTCCCTAGCATGATGAGACGACACTGCTGCTATTCGGTCCTCTACAGGACCTGGGACTTGCATAGGTCACCTACAGCATGGTTACCTACCAGGCAGGCTTAGTAGCTCCTCTCAAGTGAGAGTCATCTGTGAGCTTACAGCCGCTTAGCACTGATCCGTCGGTTGTTGGCCCCTCGAGGCCTCCCAGCTAGGATCAGCCTGTGGGCCTGTTCGGCCTCCTGAGCACGTTTTAAAACAAGTGCTTGGTAGATCCTAGGATTGAGTGGCTAAACTCCCCTCGCTAGCAAGGGTTAGAAAGCACTTCGCTGAGCGCTGCTCTCCAGGATGACCCATCTCTGAGGTCCGGCTGATGGAGGACACTGCCTTTTTGCAGTACCCTAGCGGGATGTCTCTTCGGAGTCGAGTACCAGAGGCTCTGTACTTTACAGACAGGGTTGGCTGTACTGACGTGTCCTACATAGAGGTCACTAGGTCGGACCTCCCTGGTGGCATTCTGTGAATTCCTCCCGAATAGTGACTAGCGCGGGTTCCCTTGCCACGTTCCCTTAAAGGAACCCCTTCTGTTGAATGGGCTGGTTCCAGGCCTTCGAGCGGCCAGGGTAGGACCTCATATGGTATGTGACGGTTCCTTCTCAGGTTATAGCTTGGGCTTTGACCGTAGGGAGTGCTGTCACTGACAGCCTAATGTGACCAGAGGGGGAGTGGTTCAGGCATTTCAGTTGAATTTGCTTGTCCTGAGAGTTGTCACTGCTAGTGGGCATGCACTCCCCTCGGCATGGCGGCGTGGGTATATCGTTCCCCGTAGCATTAGCTGACGCAGCGCGAGTTCCCTTTCGAAAGGGAACGTCTCGGTTACGTATGTAACCCTAGTTCCCTGAGAACAGGGAACAAGACGCTGCGTCTCATTGCCATGCCTCAGGGTGTGCCTGCCAAACAGTCCCTTCAGACTATTAGATGCTGTCATGTTGACAAGGTGCCCTTATATACTTCCTGGTCGCACTATGATGACATCATAGGCTGTCGCCGGTCAATAGGATTGACGTTTTTTGATTGTGATTTCAGGCACCTGTCACGCTGGAGGCGTTCCCCGTAGCGTCAGCTGACGCAGCGTCTCGTTCCCTGTTCTCAGGGAACTAGGGTTACATACGTAACCGAGACGTTTTTTCTGGGGATGCTTTGACAACCAAGCAGGAAAGAGGAGGACGGACTTAAAGGATTAGTTCACTTTAAAATGAAAATTACCCCATGATTTATTCACCCTCAAGCCATCCTAGGTGTATATGACTTTCTTTTTTCTGATGAACACAATCATAGTTATATTAATAAACATCCTGACGCTTCCAAGCTTTATGATGGCAATGAACGGTATTCACAAGTTTGAAGCTCAAAAAAGTCCATCCATCCATTATGAAAGTAAACCAAATGGCTCCGGGGAGTTAATAAAGGTCTTCTGAAGTAAATCGTTGGGGTTTGTAAGAAAAATATCCATATTTAAAACTTTACAAAGTAAAATATCTAGCTTCCGAAAGACCGCCTTCTGTATTCAACTTACTAATAAAACGTAACTGGCATGGTATGGTAATCTGTATGACTTCGGACATAGCATAAGCATTTTGAACTGTGAGAGGTGTTACACTTTCTGCGTCAGTTCGATATGGAAGGAGGTCAGCCGGAAGCTAGATATTTTACTTTATAAAGTTTTAAATAGCCTATGTTTATTTTTCTTACAAAACTCGATTGATTCACTTCAGAAGACCTTTATTAACCCCCCGGAGCCGTGTGGAGTATGTTTATGAAGGATGGATGCACTTTTTTGAGCTTGAAACTCAATGGACCCCGTCACTGCCATTTAAAAAGCTTGGAAGTGTCAGTATATTTATAAATATAACTCTGATTGTGCTCATCAGAAAGAAGAAAGTCATATACACCTAGGATGGCTTGAGGGTGAGTAAATCATGGGGTATTTTTCCTTTTGAAGTGAACTAATCCTTTAAGAAGAAGTACTAGCATGTCACCTGTACAAATGCAGACAGATCCCTTGCATTTGATATACATGTGCTTTCACATGGTAACACTTTACAGTAAGGTTCTGTACGTAAACATTAGTTAATGCAATGACTAACCTGTAATGCCAGTAAAAGATCTGACAAAAAGTCCTTGACCGAAGACCAGAACTGCTCAATTCGAGGACAGTCCCAGAACATAATATGTACCAGGACTTGAACTGCTACACAGTTGACAAAAAGGATCAGATTTTCTTTTCATTTTATATAATAAACAAGGAGTGGCATATTCCTTGTAAATTAATTTATAGTGAATCATTTGATGAGCCAGATTTTTGGAGGTAGCAAAACAATTACCCCAGACAGTGTGCCAATCAATCACGGTATTAAGTTCTCTCTCCCAGAAGATCTGAGTTGGAATGTTTGAGTACTGTCATACCAACATTGATTTTTAAATTATACTCACAATACCTCTAGAAGCCATACTGGAATCTATCCAGATTATCATAGGATATAGGAGATATTTTAGTCGACCAAGGTACACCATAAGCTTTCAACGAAGATCTCAATCTTAAATACAGAAAAAAGGAAAATCCCTATTGAGCATTGTTTGAAAGACAATCCTTATTTTTTTTTCTTATAATTAAGTGGGACCAACATAAGAAAATGTAGTTAGATAAATATATTACAGTAAATTAATTTGGCCTAATCCAACTAAACTGTGTTGACCCAAATAAACTGATTTAATTCAAATTAAATAAATTAAATTGCATTTAAAAACTTTCTTCAATTAAATTAAATACAGATAATGAATACATTTTTTGAGTGCACACGCACAGTAACAGTGGATTTTTTTTTATTTTTAAAACAAGGGACAAGTCAAAAGTATTTTTCCATGGTAATTGTTATCATGCATTGAATGCTGTCTATTGAGTTTAACTTGTATTGAAACTGAAAAACAGCAGAGATATGGCCATTGGAAACTATTGATTTAAACAAAGGATCCTCATTGGTGTCCTCTGACAAATGGGTTTATTAAGATACTCTGTGCTTTCCAGCACTTACCCGTCCATTAAACAGCATATGTTCATAATTGCATCATATTCATCCATTTTACTGTCAAATTAAAGGTCCCGTTCTTCGTGTTCTTTTGAAGCTTTGATTGTGTTTACAGTGTGCAATATAACATGTGTTCATGTGCGTATAAAAAAAACAGTATTTTTAACACAATGTACTTATCTGTATACCGCTGTTTTCACTCTCCTAAAAACGGCTGATGACTTCCTTTATTCTATGAAGTCCCTCCTTCAGAAATACGTAATGAGTTCTAATTGTGCCAGCGGTTCCCGTGTTGTGATTTGACCGCATCTTAGCGAACGTGGCACGGTTCCTGTGTTGTGATTCGACAGCAGCTTAGCGCACGTGGAAAGGTCACGCCTCTTAACGGAAGATAAATGTGCTTAATGATCTCTACAGCGTCCCTGGGAAAGCCAAACAAAGGTGATTTGACTCCGGGATGAAAATAACAGCGTCTCGACGACATGGCGACAAACACACTCAAACGCAACACTTCCTTTTCTCCACGCGACACGTCCTCTTCTCCACGTGGGACAGCAACAAGACGACGCCCCCTTTTTTCTATTAAAAATTTTCTTGTATTCTTGTGGGCGGAGGTTAGTCTGTTCTACTGTTCTACTGACGTCATTTATGAAGGAAGTACCAGGATGTAGTCCAAGCCAGCCGTTCGCTGTAGGCTTTGAAAGGGATCTTCTGTTAAATAAAATATCTCGCTTGGCATTGAACTTTGAGCTTTATAATTTTACAGGTATTATTTATGCTCTAACAGCAACATTACACACTAACTAAAGTTTGAACAGTGGGATCACGAAGAACGGGACCTTTAAGACAAAAACTGTGCCCTTTGATGTGAGTCCTTGATAAACATTGCACATTTTAATGGGTAATCTACATTTTGGATAATCTAGTGTGGTCACACACCAGTGAAGGTAGTGATATTGTTTTAATTAAGCAATAAGACAAGAGGTTTTACATAACAGTAATTCAATTTAATTCAATTTGCTGTAGTATAAACTCTAGCTGGAATAGTGGCTGTGACCTCAAAATGTAATTCCGATCAATGCTAAGAACACAAAGCAAAAGGAAAAAAATATTATTTAAGTACAGAAATGTTGTTTTGAGAAGTCGTCACTCAACCGTAGCAAGGAAATACATAAATAAAATAAACCCTGTGATTTTGCCTTCAGAAAGGAGTTCATTATGTCAGAAGAAATGTGGGAAAACAAGCCCCTTCAGTCACTGTCATCCAGTTCACTCAGCCTAAAGAAATCAGAAAAAGTGAGAAGTTCATTGCAGATAAAAGATTGTAAACGGCAATGACAGAAGACATTGATTTGTGTGTGTGTGTGTGTGTGTGTGTGTGTGTTTTTCTTTAGTAATCTCAAAAATGTGCATCACACCTTTTGAGGTCTACTGTAGACCTAAAGGTTTTGCAGCAGGTGTTGCTTTTTGATGGCGGAATGAGGTTGGAGAGTAAGGAAATCCCTCTGCATGTGGGTGATAAGTGCATATTGCTTGAAATGAAGTAGAAAGGGCTGTAAATTGGATTCATATTTAGAGAGAAGACGAATGATAGACGGAAGTGTGCGTGTGCATTATTAGTGTGCTTCTGTATGACATGCTCTTGAGGAATAATCCTGCACGCTGCTATGATGGTCATTTCTCCACAGTTTTTGTGTGTTTATTACTGAAAAAATCATTTCCACTTCTCCCTCTTTTTTAAAAAAAGAAGCATTTTCAAATGGGGTCAATCCATAAACATTAAAATAGTTATGATTGCAATAGTATAGTAACAAGAATTAACAATGCATGATATTAGTGTGATCAAATTGCTTGCTAATCTGTAATGTGATTTAATAAATGCTTTTGAAGGATTTTTTGATTGTTTGTCTACAAATGTTAACAAATGAAACCTTGTTGTAAACTGTTAGTGTGATATTCATAACTTAGCTTAACTTATATACCAGCATCTCTCCCTTTTCGAATTCTTTAAAGCAACTCCTCTCTTATAGAAATTTTATTCAGCACTTTTTTTTGGGGTATTTTGGCAAAAGTAGAACATTTGAAGTGGAACTAAATGGTTTTAATTACATCTCATCATTTTAAATACAAGGTAGTATTTTAATTAGACGAGGCTTGTTGTGCCAAAGCAATTTTTACCATTCTGCCTTCATTTCTCATCAGTGCAGTGAAATTAATTAAATTTTTTCTACATAGCAGAAGGTTCTACATAGGCCCTGGCAACACCACAATGCGCATTTAAAGGGCATATTGCAGGTTAGAGACCCCAGTCAATGTCAATGTATAGAAAAATAATGTAGGAACTAGATTTTAAATAAAATATACACTCTAAAAAAAAAAGGTTCTATATGGCACCAAAAATGGTTCTTCATCGTAATCATAGAGGAACCACTTTTGGTGCTATATAGCACCATATCTTAACATGATCTGTATATGGTAGCGGTACTATATAGCACCATAGTTAGCGGTGCTATATAGCACCTTAGTCAAAGAACCGGTGAAGAACCTCTGAAGAACCACTGAAGAACCACTGAAGCACAAAAATTGGTGCTATATAGCACTTTAAAAGGTTCCCCTATGATTACGAGCCAAGAACCATTTTTGGTGCCATATAGAACCTTTTTTTTTTTTAGAGTGTACTTATAAATACGCTACTAAGGCTTCTGGAGTCGTTTTTGTGAGAAAAATGCCAAAACCGGACGTGGCGTAATGGGAGGGAGTGCAGTGAATTTCAACGATAGGAAAACAATGGATCGCAATGACAGTTCGGACGCTGAGGAAATTATAAATGTGTATTAATATATGGCAGACCACAACCATACAATTATGACACACAATCAAACCAGGATTAGACAGAACAACGATTAGAGGAGACAAATTGAGCTGTTGTGTGAGGAGAACCAGTAGCCTGACAAGCCAGACCCACATCAAGATGTTAGGCAGGGCTCAATCCGAGGGGCGGGATAAACGGTTGTCTTTTAAATTCCCTCTGCACGCAATAGGATAGCGCTACAACCAACCAGAGCAGCGAAGAAGGTAAAACGGAGCTAGTTGATAGATTAAACTTTCGCCGTATCTGGTCAGCAAAACTCCGAACACATCTTCCTTTCTTAAGAATGACTTCAGTGCCGTTCTTTGTTCTTTTCTCAAAGAAAAGCTTAACTCCAAGTCTTCCAGAATCGCGGCCAAAGCCGATTCGAAAGACCGCTGTTCGCCAGCTTCTTTGTTTACGAGTAGCACGCGGAACCGCTGCAACTCTGCCGTCATTATGTTAAGCCCACCCACCGACTCTATACACAATGTGATTGGCCTGACCAGAGTTTGTTTTTTCCAGCTCGCACGCCAACGGAGAGTTGCTAGACTACCCTGGCTGCAAATTAGATTTGCTGCCGCTAGGGTGCTTCTAGATTTCTAGGCTAGAAAACCAGTGGAGAACGTCAGGTGTCTAGGTGAGAGACCAGTGTTAGCTAATGATATATACGTTAGCTAACGTTATGAACAATGTGCTCAGATCACAGTACTGTACTGATTATTATCATGTATCAGGCAATAGAAAAGCTGGTATTGGCCATCTATGAGTATTGATACTTACCAATAACAGAAATCAGGCATAAGTAACACTCGTTAGTATCCGTCCACACTAAACGTTATGTGATATAACGTTAGCGGTTTCTCATCACGACTGATTTGGTAGTTAGCAAATGTTTAAAAAACAAGACTTACGGTGCACAGTTCACGTTTTCTCCGAGCTGCATCTCTGACGGATCCGTGAGCGTCACATCTCCCGCCGGCGGCCGAACCACAGACACTATATTGTTATTGTATGTGTTTCATGTTATCCTTTATTCATTAATTTTGTGTTATGGGTTTATTTTGCTGATTAGTGTTTTGAAAGAGTAACTTTTTTTTTTTTAGGAAACCTGTGGACTCGATGTCCTGACAGGCTGGACACAATAATTTACCATGATGATGATAAATTGAAATTGAAAAAACTACCGAAAATATACAGACTTGTACTGAATACCAACCTATTTTGCACTGAGCCAACACAGATCCCGGCAAACGACTCAAACAGCCAACAAACAGGCCTCTTTATCTACTAAATTTGTGCTCATGTCTTTTTAAAACATTTTAAATCTTGCATTACCTTTTCATATGGTATTTTCATACAAGGTTATATATTCATTTAGATTTTTTTTTTTACCTGTAATATGCCCTTTAAGATTACTCTGTGTGCAGCATGGAAATGTTGTCAGTACGTTTTGTCCTTTCTCTTTTCTTTGCTTACAGAAATACGTTGTATCCGCTGTCTTGCTCTTGCCCAAAGTTAAAACAAGTTTACATTGCCAAACTGACAGGTAGTTGACAGATTTGTGCCTTTGACTGTGTCTGGTGGTGACTGGAGGAAGACCCCTTCCTTCGCTTCTTGTGATATACTGTAGAAAATGTACAGGCTTTATTGGTCTTTGATTTGAGATATAGGCTTTCATCAAACATGGATGCCATTACTTAGCAAACTTAAATTGGATTTATGATTGAAAATGGCAAAGTGATCACCATCTGTCCTCAGAAAGTGACATTAAGACTGAAATCCTTTTACCGCTGATTGGGAAACGATGATTGCTAGGATTAATTAATTACTCTGTAAAATGTAAGTGTGGAAGTAAGATGAGACGTTCCAGCTGCCAGAATTGTTCTGTAATTGCCTTTGTGGCTCTTATTCTCCAGCTCCAGAGATCAGATTTTAGAAAGAAAAAGAAAAACCCAGCAGTATAACATAGTCACAATGCATTGCTCCTAATGGCGCATTAAAAAATTAATTGCTTTTTTAAAATTAGCTAGCATTCTCTGGGCTTGCATTTGTGTTTGGCACCAACTGGTATATCACTAGTAGACTCCTAAATGTGGTGTCGTGGAAAAAAGAAACTATTAATTAATTATCATGGTGAAGCTGGAATCGAAGAAAACACATGCAAAGTGTCTTTAAAAGCTTTTATTCTTGCCAAGAAGGTCAATGCGGACATGCAGGCTGTGCAGTCAGAAAAGACAAAGTGGAAGCCTCGCACTCGTTCTTTTATACTCTCATTTCAGTGGGTGAGGACTTCTGATCAATACCACAAAAACACAATAACAAACTCCTTAGTTGGTGTTATCTGTAGCTGTCCCACCTTGAAGTTTCTGAGAACTTGTTCAAGGCTACAGAAAACGAACACACTAGTTCTTTTAAGAAAAGCATCAAAGGTTATCAAACTAAATTACTACAGAAAACTATTAGGGGAGAGCGTGGCACAACCTAACGCTTTTCTCAGTTTGTGTAAATCCACTTGTGGTTCAGAGTATTTCTTTTTTCCCACATTAATTGCACACATGTCTAGTACAATTATGTAGTTTTGTTTCATTGATACAGTGTATACTTTTTTCTTGATTTACCCCAAAAGAATGGAAGTGAAATGTGACAACGTGCCCCATAGGTGGGGTACATTGTAACATGTGAGGGGCACATTGTAACATGACCAAATGACAGCTTAAAATGTTATCTGATATAATCAAAAATATCCAAGACAAACTCAAATATTTTGTCAATAAAATACAATTATTAACTTTTTCAAATAAAATAAAGGCATTTTTTAATCATTAAAAATAAACACATTTTTGAGTTTGACAACAAACACACCTCAAAACACAGCTAAACAGCATAGTTAAAATAATAATAATAATTAAGCATTTCTGACTTTATTCACATTTTTCTCATTGTTTCTCAATAGAATTTATAAAAGTATAAAATATAGTAGTGTAGTTCTAATATGGGCTCATTGTAACGCAGTGTTACAACGCATCCCACCTGCACAACTGGGATTTAAACCCAGGCTCGTGTCTTCTGCTGGTTAGATCAGCATTAAAGAACGATCTCAACTGTTAAATAACATGTATAAGATTAAAATAGTATCAGATTTGTCTTATTTTAAATAAACACAAAAACAGAGATAATAATTTTGTAAGAAATGCCCTTTTGCTATGGTTTAATAAATGTTCAGTGATATCTTCCAAAGACTTTTTAATTTTGACACAATTTTTTCTCTAAATAATGTTGATATGGCAACTAGTAAATGCACTAAGTTTCGTCATCCTGGCATGTGTGGAAAGTGTTAAACCATGTGTGTTAGAACTAACCCCACGTTAGGTTGTGCCTCGCTCTCCCTTATTCCCCTTATATTTAACAAAAACATCTGATATACGTTTAATATAATAAAAACACCTTATATGGACTGCATTTATATAGCGCTTTTAACAGACCAATGGCCTTTTAAAGCACTTTACACATTGCCTCACATTCACCCATTCACACACCGACGGCGGTGTCAAGCCATGCAAGGCGCCATCCAGCTTGTCGGGAGCAGCTGGGGTTAGGTGTCTTGCTCATGGACACCTCGACACTTGGTCAGGTGGAACCGGGGATCGAACCACCAACCTTCCGGTTTATAGAGAGATATGGTTTGATATAGTTTGTTTTGTTCAAAATCTCCCTTACAGTGATTACTCTATGTTCTGTTAGTTTTGTTTTGAAGGACTTTTAGTTTGTATTCGTTAGTTCATGTTTCCTTTGTTTGGCTTTTCCGCTACTTATGAGTTGCTATGGAGATTAATTTGTCATCACAGGTGTTCGTCATTAATTACCCTTGTTTTCCTTTGTATATAAGTTGCTGTTTTAGTTCTCTCTGTCGGTTCTCATCAACGCATATGCTGAGTTTGGTTGTTTCTTGCCAGTGGTAATAATTATTTATGAACATGAGTAATGATAACCGGACTGACAATCTTAAATTGTTCATGCTTATCTTGCATGCGTTGCATGGTTTTATGTGGAGTTCTGGGAAATATGAGCTTTGTCTCATCTGAGGATTTCAGATCCATTTACTACCTTCCACCAAAAGCTGCTCCCGTGAGTTTTGTGGTCTGTTTGTGACCCAAAGACACTCTATGCTCAGTTAAAAAGAAGAAGAAGAATTCAAAGCTGCTTTTGGTCATTTAAGATTTGATGGACAAACTTGTATTTTGATTGGACTCATTATAAACTATTAAATAGTTAAATAGAATTTCCGGTGTTATGTCACCATATTTAATAATTCCTTACTGTCATTCTGGTTATAGGTGGTATTTACAGCTATTGTAGGAATAATGACTTTTTCATGCAGACATTGTTCGATCCACTCATGTAAGCTGTTTTATGAACGTGAGAATCATACCAGTTAGTAATATGAGCAGGCATTTTCCAACACACTTTGGTGTCTCATGTTTAACAAAGACTGTATCCAACAAGACAATCTATTAAACTGATGTTAAATTCAACAAATTTCTTCCCTAAAATTATTGATTTAAATGACAAAAAAATAGAGTAAACCATTTATGAATGTTATTGTGAGTACATTATATAAGTTTTATTATATATAAATTATAAGTTTTGTCCATACTTTAA
Source organism: Romanogobio albipinnatus (assembly GCA_023566225.1). Classification (NCBI taxonomy): domain Eukaryota; kingdom Metazoa; phylum Chordata; class Actinopteri; order Cypriniformes; family Gobionidae; genus Romanogobio; species Romanogobio albipinnatus. Next base: position 17,946,112 of record CM042246.1, read on the forward strand.
TGATTATATAATCGTTATTGCAAGACAACTGTAAAGTCACATATATCAGCGTTTTAAACTGTACATAAATATGACCCAGATTATGGTAACATTGTTGTAACAATTACATTTTCAGTTCAGTTGATGTATTTCATCTATTTTTTGTGGGGGAAGAACTATTCACTGTTTCTGTAATTGCCTTCAATTGGCATTAAAAAAAAGAGTTTTATTCGCATTTTGATGCGCTCAGCATGTCAGAAAATAAGTGTTCAAACCCTGTTCTTTGAATATATGATGATTGCTCTTTAAAGGACAAGCTATCCTTGTGATTATTCAGGCTTCCCATGTTCCCTTACTGTGTCCTCACACCATGGTGTAGCTTTTACTCTGTAGGCAGTGCACTCAATGCCCTCTTGCTGTGAAAACAGGCTATTTGAAAGGATGCTTTTATGATGTGCCCTTGTATTTCTCTTTGCTCTGCAGACTAACAGTCTGTCTCTAAAGCAGAGCGATGCACAGACTGCCTCACATGGGCGGCACTCACACTTGACCTGCACACCCTCGACTCAATCAGAAAATTCATGAGCCTTGTCCACTCCATCAAAAACTATTAGGGCAACACTCCAGTGGCTAATGGCCTGTCATCATTGTCACTAGCTACACTAAGTCACTCATCTATAAGAAAAAAAATTATATCTGAAGTGAAATTTCAGAGCGAAATTGCTTGTCTGGCGCTCACAATTAGAAAAGGATTGGCCAGCTGTCCTTATGCTTAATATGATACATCTGCTAATCGTCAGCTTTTGTCTAAGCACATCTGAAACCTTTGAGTTGTTATTCACTAAAATCCCCAGGGGAGTGAACCAGTAACCCTTCCACGAGTTAGCTTGACCTTGAAAGCTCTTTTCCATTAAACGGCCAATGGAAATGAGTGTCTGAATGTCAGATTTCAGTGCAAGGGTGGCTATGGGTGTCGGACTGAATGAGACAGAGCTACAGCTGAGTCTGTGAGTGATTCCTCATTCTAATATGCTGATTTGGAAATATTTCTTCTTATCAATGTTGAAAACAGATACATTTTCAGGATTCTTTAATGAATTCAATAGTATGTTCAAAGAACAGCATTTATTTGATCAATTATAAAAAATAAAAAATACATCTTACTGAGCCCAAACTTTTGAACGGTAGAATATTACGTAATGTATTGTATTTTTAAATGATGCATGTTTGTAATATTTAACATTTTTAATAGCTCTCATATTTATGCTAATCTAGCTCGCATGCAAATGGCAAATATAAGGCAATATTAGGGAGAAGCAGTAGTAACAGTAAACAAATGTGCGAAATGGCAGTAGCCACAATGGCAGTGGTGTACAGATTTTGTTCACTGTATGTAGGCTCCATGCAGAAATGCAAAGGTCTATAAGGGTGATTTAATAACAGATTATATAACCCATGACTGTGTTAAATGGATTAGTTAAACAAATGGCAAGATGTGCAGAAGGGAATCAGTCTTGTTCCCAAGCCAATCATTCTCCATGTCTCCAAATGGGTCATCGGGTGGAAAGAGGGTGCACAGGCAGTAGTGCATCATGCAGCTGCCCTGGAGACAGATCAACTTCATAATTGAATGCCCTCTCGCGTTGGAATCCAGGCTTGGAGGTATGCCGCCATGCGATTACAGTTTATGTTCTGCTTCTCTTCTCATGTTGACAGAGTAGTTTATTGTAGGGCTGCAGCTATCGATTCTTTTTGTAATCGATTAATCTAGCACTTAATCGGTCAGTTAATCGGATAAAAAGAATTTGTGTCTGTTTTTAAACAACCAAAACAAATAATGCATTACGAAAATGAAGAGGAAAAACAATTTAATGTATTAATATGCACAACAGGTTTCATGCTGTAATCTAGCCCTGACATCAAAGTAAATATATTTTATGTAGATTTCTACACCTGCAGCATTTACCATTAAGCTACTAAAAAATAATGTATAATTTCTGGGGAGAGCCTATTTGCTATGGTAACCTAGCAACCTGTGTGTGTGTTTTTGTTTTTTATTTTATTATAAATAAAGAACGCTGCATTTGGCTTGCATTGCGGTGCATTTTAGGTAAAGCATCCGTTCGAAAAATCGCGTCACAACATCAAGTCCCGGTGTATACAGTGAACGCATGCTGAAATTATTGTTGCGTGGTTACAATTATTGCCACGATTGGTGTGAGAGAGACGAGGGTGTGTGTGTGTGTGTGTGAAGGGGTTCTTTTTTTTTAGGCTATACTCTCTTGTAATTGAACGTGAATACGTTTACTACTTATAAACATCAAAGCTAAACATATCTAGTCAAACCGCATCAGACATCACTACAAATACAGTATGGGATTAAAATCAGCGAACATCAATGTATAGGCTTAGATTAAAGTCGTGCTGCTGTGGAATGCCAGGTCTACTTTGCAGTAGACACACCTTGTTCTCTTCTTTTTTAAGAATGTAATGATCCCAAACTTTAGACATTCTCTGCCGTTAATGGACATCTTTACTCTCCGCCATTGTGCCAACTAAATTCAAAATGTGTCACACGCTATGGTGTGCTTCCTGAACATTGAAAAACTGTCTGTGTGAATCAGATCCCTGCGCGTATAGTGCACGTCATAGGAATTTAACGAGGCTTCGAGGCAGAATTTTTGCCTTGAGGAATTTTTGTAATCGAGTTAATCGAGTAACTCGATGAATCGTTTCAGCCCTAGTTTATTGCATTCATAATAAAGTCTTCATTAGGGGCTGGTGTCCTCCCCTTACAGAGACGAGGAACTTCAATTAGGCGGAAGCGGAATGTGATTTACACAAACCTTGACTTGGTAATCCATTTAATTTTCCCTCACATTAACTTTTAAATGCTGAAACACTCTGAGCCGTGTCACTCTGTTTGTCAATAAAGGCTCAGAGCAGCAGAGACAGATGAAGGCCTGAGGCGGTGAGATGCTGGTTTGAATGAACGGCCACAGTTGGAACAATTTCGTGCTGCACATTACAGTCCCTCTCTTTTGTTTACTGAAGATGATTATGCACCTTACACGTTCAAACCAAGTCAATTACTGTTTTGTCTTAGCATGCTGTCATATTAATTTGAGTCTTTAAATACAGTGTTTATAATGGGGTCATCTGAACCAAGTGATTTGAACTGTTCAGTGGGGAATGAGTCACCCACTAGAATGAGAGAGCCTCAGCTTGTTCTTGTGTTGTTTAACAGGAGTAATAGAGAGAGAGAGAGAGAGAGAGAGAGAGAGAGAGAGAGAGAGAGAGGGAGGAACTGGCTCAAATGCAAGTGGCATTCTTCTCCAGGCATTGTTTGTGGTTTGGGATTTCAAAGTGTTTTATCGGCACAAGGCAAAGCACTTGTATGAAATTTGCTGAACAGGCTGTGAGATTGGTGGTGGGAATGCTGCATTCTCCTTAGATATGTGTGGCTAACGGGCATGAGTTTCCACCAGCTTTGACTTACAAGCAATACACTCTGTTTTTTTTAATGAAAAAGCCTATTGATTGGAATCTTAAGGGGCTTCAGTCTCGGAAAAGGGTTTTCATGTTATTTATCTATTTGACAACCCATTTATAAAAGAACTCTTTGAAGTGAGAATTTTCAGTGTTACTTAAAGTGCTGAACTGAGGACTGTACCTATAAACCAAGATTTATTTTTGTCTGTTTAATTAAAAGCTGTAAAGTAATGAAGTGTTGACCCAGGGTTATAAAAATATGATTTGTTTTCCTCCACTTCTGCCGCATTTTTAGTTCTTCTGAAACTATCACTTTAGAACTAGTAACGAAGGAACGTGGAGTCGATTCATTGAAGCTTCAGGAAGGCTGGAGCGGAGTCCAGGAGGGCTGGATTGCTCAAAAAGTCTATTAACCAGCTCTCTTTTATTGGTTCTTGTGGCATAGTCAGGCATGGCAGCCATCTTGGATGGTGTGGAATTGGGTGTCTGTGACTGAGTGGTGGTGGTGTCATCAAACTCGCCTACAGTAAGGGAAGAACCACTCAGCCACAGCACATAATCCAGGTATTGCACTAAAGTACCTGGTGTAGAACATGCTGGTGCTTGGAGGAATAATGGGTTGTCCAAACCACTGAATGCAAACTCAAACTTTAATAACGCTTCTTAGAAACAGTACAGGGGACGCACTACAACATAACACAACAGAGACTAGACAAGGAGTGAATGAATAAGGGGAACTTAAGTAGTGGACAGAAACGAGATAATGAACAAGACACAGCTGGGATGAATGAACTACTGAAGGTAATCAGGGAAACACAGAAATGGTGGGAAAGAGAACAAAGGAACATGTGACAAATCAGAAACAACCAAAACAGACTAAAATGTGACAATTCACTCATATAGACAGTCTTTGCTGCCATCTAATGGTGTAATAATAATATAGCTAACTTTGTTGAAGTTGAAATCACAATAACAAACGGACCCTCAATACCAAATACGACATATTTACATAAAATATTACTTATTGATCAATAATATTTAAGTTAACAATATTAGCTATTATAAAAGTATAAGAAGTTTGTACAATAGAAAATAAACACAAGCAAACAGTTCAGTCAAAAGTACAAAAGCAGCTTTGTAGTTGCCTACATATTTCAGTTACAGTGGGGCAAAAAAGTATATAGTCAGCCACCAATTGTGCAAGTTCAACCACTTAAAAAGATGAAAGAGGCCTGTAATTTTCATCATAGGTACACTTCGACTATGAGAGACAGAATGAGAAAAAAATCCAGAAAATCACATTGTATGATTTTTAAAGAATTTATTTGCAAATTATGTTGGAAAATAAGTATTTGGTCAAACGTTTTCTGTAAGTCTCCACAAGGTTTTTACACACTGTTGCTGGTAGTTTGGCCCATTCCTCCAAGCAAATCTCCTCTAGAGCAGAGATGTTTTGGGGCTGTCACTGGGCAACACAGATTTTCAACTCCCTCCAAATATTTTCTATGGGGTTGACATCTGGAGACTGGCTAGGCCACTCCAGGACCTTGAAATGCTTCTTACGAAGCCACTCCTTCGTTGCCAGGGCAGTGTGTTTGGGATCATTGTCATGCTGAAAGACCCAGCCACGTTTCATCTTCAATGCCCTTGCTGATGGAAAGAGGTTTTTCAAAATCTCATGATACATGGCCCCATTCATTCTTTCCTTTACACGGATCAGTCGTCCTGGTCCCTTTGCAGAAAAACAGCCCCAAAGCATGATGTTTCCACCCCCATACTTCACAGTAGGTATGGTGTTCTTTGGATGCAACTCAGCATTCTTTCTCCTCCAAACACAACTTTTTGGTTTCATCAAGTTATTTTTTGGTTTCATCTGACCATATGACATTCTCCCAGTCCTCTTCTGGATCATCCAAATGCTCTCTAGCAAACTTCAGAGGGGCCTAGACATGTACTGGCTTAAGCAGGGGGACACGTCTGGCACTGCAGGATTTGAGTCCCTGGCGGCGTAGTGTGTTACTGATGGTAGATCTCTGCCTGTCATTCACTAGGTCCCCCCGTGTGGTTCTGGAATTTTTGCTCACCATTCTTGTGATAATTTTGACCCCACGGGGTGAGATCTTGCATGGAGCCCCAGATCGAGGGAGATTATCAGTGGTCTTTTATGTCTTCCATTTTCTAATAATTGCTGCCACAGTCGATTTCTTCACACCAAGCTGCTTACCTATTGCAGATTCAGTCTTCCCAGCCTAGTGCAGGTCTACAATTTTGTTTCTGGTGTCCTTTGACAGCTCTTTGGTCTTGGCCATAGTGGAGTTTGGAGTCTGACTGTTTGAGGTTGTGGACAGGTGTCTTTTATACTGATAACAAGTTCAAACAGGTGCCATTAATACAAGTAACGAGTGGAGGACAGAGGAGCCTCTTAAAGAAGAAGTTACAGGTCTGTGAGAGCCAGAAATCTAGCTTTTTTGTAGGTGACCAAATACTTATTTTCCACCAAAATTTAATAAACCATAATAAAAATCAGACAATGTGATTTTCTGGATTTTTTTTCTCTCATTCTGTCTCTCATAGTTGAAGTGTACCTATGATGAAAATTACAGACTTCTCTCATCTTTTTAAGTGGGAGAACTTGCACAATTGGTGGCTGACTAAATATTTTTTTGAACCCACTGTAAATAAAATATAAAGTTATGAATCTATGGACTGGCCGCTGATTTGAGAATCGATTTTGAATCGTCCACATTTTAAAAAACGATTAATCGAAATATCGATTTTTTTTGCCCAGCCCTAGTAAAAGTGGAGTGCTGCAGGTCACGTTACGTGTAGAAATGCAAGTGGGAGAGATAAGGAAGGCTGCCCAGAGTTGGAGGATGCGCCAGCGACGTATAGCAGGCAGGGCAGATGTAGTGCGTATGCGCGCGTGCGCATTCACACAATGGCAGTGTTTGTCTCGCATAGCTGAACCGCGACTCGTGTATTGCAAATACAGACAAATATTGTCCATTCTGTCACATTTTCCGGTGTTCTCCTCCGACCCCTGTCTGTCTCATGCTTTGATTTATGACGGGCAGCATAACGTTATATCTGCTGCAAATGCGACTGTGTTCCCCTCTGTCTCATACACACATGCATATAACATGCTGTATATAAGTAGTTCACATGATAAATGTAAAACTTTTATAATTTAAAAGTTAAGATGCTTCTAGTTTTAATAATTTAAACATGCCTTTGAAGTTTGGGCAAAAACTTCTTGCAGTGTTGTGTTTCCGTGTATTTTTTTTTTCTTTTCACAGCGCTGGATGTCATATGGTGATTCTGAAACACACGGAACACTTCATGGTGAAATCTGTTAATCAGGTCAGCTGCATTAAAGCCACAGTGCATTGTTCTGATCAAAATTGACATGATTAACATGAAAAATGTTACGCCAATGTGTCGGACACGGTAGACAGCCAGTTAAGAAACAACTTCTACATGATATAACAATTTTTTTAATACTGTATCCTAATTGTGGATGATTAAGCTATATATCATATGCTGAAGTAAATTTCTTGAGTGTTAACGATAAAAGAACAACAACAACAAGAACCGTACAGAACCGAAAACCGTGACCCTAAAACCGTGATACGAACTGAACCGTGGGTTTTGTGAACCGTGCCACCCCTAGTATATATATATATATATATATATATATATATATATATATATATATATATATATATATATATATATATATATATATATATATATATATAAAATGTATTTTCAAAATATATAAAAATATTTATGGCTAGTGTATTAAACTTTCTTAATTCACTCTCCTTTAGTGGGTACGTTTTTTGAACCCGACATAGGTCCAGTGTTATTGACTGCAGAGTTTGGCATTGTATGTTAGATTTTTGTAGGAGCAGGTTCAGAGTTTGTCAAGCTGAAAGGCCTTAGACAAATTGATGTCGAGTAGACATGGAGCCGAGGTTCAGCAGGTGACAGGTAGGAAACCCTGCCAACCTTGTGCACTTTGGGAGACTGATGATGACTGAGCTCTTGAGAAGGTGCAAAAGTGCCTAAGTCGCCAGAACTTTGGGAAAAAGAATAGTGTGTGGAATACACTACTTCTCCTATCTCTAATCACATGCTTTAGATCTATAACCATTACTGAATTCAGATACATGAATGAGATGATTCCTCCTCTGGCCTTTGTCTGATGTTTGATCACATCATCTTCATTCTTTTGTGCAGTTTTATTGAAGATGATATGTAAGGGTTTTTCTTCCTTTGCTCTCATTTAAGGTGTCATCAAGGCACCTTGTTTATTTTTCATTTTCATCTTGTTTATTTTTGTAAAAATAAGATCAATTAATGTTGACTTTTTATAATCCTTCACATTTGGTCTAGTAGGTGTCTCAACTAGCTGAGAAAGGTTAAGAGTGTCACAAATTAGTTTTAGCCCGTCAGATGCTGACTACAACCAGTTCACATTAAAATCACCCAGGAGAACCAGCTCCTTATAATTCAGTGAGGTCACAGTGTGCATCAGAGATGAAATAACATCATTATTAGCTGAAGGAGGTCCATAGCAACCGACTACTCTAAGATGTACTATTTTAGAAACAATGAGTTTTAAAGCTAGTAATTCATATTGTTTAACCACTGACTCTGAAAGCAATACAGTAGCTTCAAATCTATCCTTGACATAAATTGCTAACCCCCCCTCCTCTTTTTGGCCTATCAGCCCTATGAACAACGTAGCCATCAATACCAATGGCTTTGTCCATAACAGTTTTATTAAGCTTCCGGAAAGCAACGGAAAACCAAGAAAAACATTCCCAGATATCAACAACATGAGAATTATAAAACTCTGTCATCTTACTGTTTTGCTTTCGTTACTAACAGATGGAGTCTAACATGTAGAATGGTTGACATTGCTATTTTCTTTCTCTGTTAGAGCAGACCTTATAGAGTCCTCATACACAAAATTTGAAAATAATAACTTCAGACGACAGTGTGTATACTCGTCCATTTTGAAACTGCAGAAGTAACGTTATCATGATACGATGGGAGAACTGAGTCATACTTGTAGCTGAAGTTTTCCAGGTTGGATATCAAAAAGAGTAAAGCCACCAAAGCCACTCGATCAGAAGTTATATGCAGACTTGTCAATCTGTAGCTCACATGCAGCCAAATGAAGAGAAAAGAGAAAAGTCCAAATTAAATCTTGAATCCTCAAAAGAAAAGAGGAAGCATATGCACACGCTCCAAAGAATGCTTGCCAACATCCACCGTGCACATCCGACTCGACGAGATCAACCGGCCGTGTCCCAACGGCCGTTGACAATGGAAGACACAATCCACGGAAAACTCCCACGTGGTCCACAGAACAATGCCAACAGAACACTGAAGTCACTCGGTCCCAGTCCAAAGTCGCATCAGAGAAATAGTGATAGAACCTGGATCACGAGTAGGGTTGTCAACTTATGCATGCCCAGGTTCAGAGGCGTTGATCCGATGCAAAAAGCAGTATCTCCGTCAGGCAGTAAAGTTGGAGAGCTTGAGTTTTATAACATGGTGGATACCGTGTTTTAAAATAAAATTTGTATCATAAAATAGACCTGAAATATGTTGAACATCTCTATGAGTTCACCACTGCAAAAGTGAGACTCAAAGATGCACAAGACGCAGAGAGTAATTAAAACAAGAGGAGACAAACACAGAGATAAACGTATCAGGCTGCCATCTTGGATTCACAAATTTATGATGATGTTGGAAATAGTTGGAAACATTTGGGATATTGTAAGTACTCAACTGAACAAAATATATAACACTGGCCTAGTGGTTTTTGGATATTTTACTGCAAAAATCTTAGCACCTTTATGTGTAAGTATCGATAAGCACATCCCCCTACGGTGGTCCTGAATTTCTACAGTGTTTACAGCCCCGATATTATTTTGCCTGAGGTTGGAAAATATGATTTCTTGAAAGTTCAGGCAAAAAATGAAACTTTCTCGAAAATGATTCTTCAACAGTATCGAATTAGAGATAATGCAGTCATCCACTCATAGTTGCAATATAAACCGGAAACAGGGTGTTCTGTGAAGCGAAGGACTCTTGAGTCTTGAGTCGAGTGGCCAATTTGAATGAGGTATTCCGGAGATAAGCAAGTATAGACCATTTGTTCCTCTCCAATCACTTTATAGCATTACATGTCTTGAAACATTTTTGAAACACCTTTATTTTATCTTACCTTTGACTTGGTGGTATAGAGTTGAGTATGAATTCAGTTTTGCCGATTGAAGACATCAGCTCATCATGAGAGAAGTTGGTCCATGTGTGCTGTCATATGGTCCAAAGCCTCCAGATGGATGAGGACAGACCAATTGTACCCCTTAACTTCCTTCCTAGCAAAAAAAAAAAAACTGTCTTAACATAGATGATTTATGGCTTCTTTAAAGTAGTTATATAGCACACGTGGCTTTGATTTCCACACAATACTGAGATAATTTCTTCTTATAGTAGAAGTACTTTGTTTGTTATACAAGATGTAATATATAATGCAATAACAATGCATTAACTCGATTTTTATCAGAGAGCTTTCCTGTTAATATGGATGCCATCTGAAAATAACTCACACTTAAGATACCCTTTTAAATATCTTACTGTTTGGATTATGCTTGAGTTTAATTATTTATCAAAGGGTTTGGACATGGTCTCCCCCTTTAACAAACATCAGTTTCCTGCATGTGTTGGTATGGTTTGTTGTTTATCTCCCAAAAGGCATTATTGACTAGTCCTAGATCAATATCACCCAGAATATGAGCATGATGTATTCCCATCGACGTGAAAGAAAGAACAATCTCACAGTGTCGACCAAAACTCCATTAGGGAAAAAGAAAGTGTGATTACAGGCCTGATAATGGGGCTGTATACACATTGAAGTGCATCACTTTCCCCATAACTATTGGGTTTGGATTTGGAAACTAGCGTCCGTCAGCCTCGCTATTCCATCAAGATCATCATGGCACATATCCGCAGTGGGACTGAGGCTGATAAAAGCTGTTTTTCCCCTGCTGGAACTCAGTTGTAGGGCTCTTTCTGCGGAGATGTGAGGAAATGTTCTGCTCTGAGATGTGCCTTTTCTTAATGGGGGAACTTGGAAGCACTTGCAGTTATTCATAACGTGTACTAGGAATATACAATCAATGCGTGGAAGAAATATGCAAATAAAGTAATCGTGTACCTTTCCTTGAATATTCAAATGAGGTTTGATGCGTATAAAATTGCAAAAGGATCTGTAGTGCGTACTGTTTAAGACACTTTAATTTTATTGTAGGAAGGTGTCAATTAAATCAAATGTTGTTTGTGTCATTGGTGTCACCAAGATACTGCTGTTAAAAGCACATTATCATATTTAACACTCAAGTTTGTAGCAAGCAAATTCCAAGATGTAACATCTAAAGTTTTAATAGCATGCAGTGGCATCATAATTATTCTTTAAAGCCACGATTGAGTTTCATAGCTTTCAGATGGAGGATATCAACGTGAGCCGATTGATTATTGTTCTCTGCCATGCTTCACTTGGTGTCGATGAGGGAGATGATGACTATCATATCATTATCCTCTCCAATATAGTTATGGAGACATCAGAGCTTGTAAAGGTTGAGCAAATCTGTGATGGTAAAGCTAGTCCTCTAATCTTTCATATAATCTTTCATTACCCGGGTTTGCTGAGCTTGTCATGTTTTTCTCTTTGTGCGTGCAGTGTAGCGTACCGGCCTGGGTACGCTGAAGCCCAATGTAAATCTGTATCCTGCCAAGATGGTTCCATACTGCGGGAGAAGTGTACATAAGTCGAGGGAGGTCACACCTCAGGCTCATTTACTTACTTAACCCCATCTGGTGAGGCTCCATTTCTGCATGCAGAACATGAATAATACACTGGCACTGTGCGTATGCAGTGGAGGAGGTTATAAAGATATAGTTACTGAGAAATCTTTTAAAGATCTTTTATAATCTTTTAAAGTGTGGATGTATATTTCAGTGTGACTGAGCCTGTAAATGCCTTGGAATTCTCTTTTAACTTCTATGAGATGGGTAATGAGGGTCTTTCTAGCTTTGTGTGGAAACTTTTTGCATTCAAACACGTATGTATATACACTCACCTAAAGAATTATTAGGAACACCATACTAATAGTGTGTTTGACCCCCTTTCGCCTTCAGAACTGCCTTAATTCTACGTGGCATTGATTCAACAAGGTGCTGAAAGCATTCTTTAGATGGCCCATATTGATAGGATAGCATCTTGCAGTTGATGAAGATCTGTGGGATGCACATCCAGGGCACGAAGCTCCCATTCCACCACATCCCAAAGATGCTCTATTGGGTGGAGATCTGGTGACTGTGGGGGCCATTTTAGTACAGTGAACTCATTGTCATGTTCAAGAAACCAATTTGAAATGATTCGAGCTTTGTGACATGGTGCAGCGTGTTGCCTCCAGGCCTCGAATATTCCGATCTATTATGACCTCTGACCTGTAAAGCTGCCAGAATAATAATAATAATACGCTGTTTGTTAATTGGCCAGAGGAGAACTGGCACCCCGACTGAGCCTGGTTTCTCCCAAGGTTTATTTTTCTCCATTAGGTCACCTAATGGGGTTTTGGTTTCCTTGCCACTGTTGCCTCTGGCTTGGCGTGCTCAGTTGGGGACACTAACATTTTTCAACTAAACATCGAAATAAATCTAATTAATAAACTAAATGAGCCATATAATAATGAACCATATATTACTGATCTAATTATTTATCTAAAGCCCACACGGTCACCGTATGGAAATTTAAACTGATGACATCAAATGACTATACAGCTTAATAAAATTATGCTGCATTATTTTCCTGCTTAACACTGTAAAGCTGCTTTGGAACAATCTACATTGTTAAAAGCGCTATATAAATAAAGTTGACTTGACTTGACTTGACATTATCCTGCTGGAAGTAGCCATCAGAGGATGGGTACATGGTGGTCATAAAGGGATGGACATGGTCAGAAACAATGCTCAGGTAGGCCGTGGCATTTAAATGATGCCCAATTGGCACTAAGGGGCATAAAAAGTGTGCCAAGAAAACATCCCCCACACCATTACACCACCACCACCACCAACCTGCACAGTGGTAACAAGGCGTGATGGATCCATGTTCTCATTCTGTTTATGCCAAATTCTGACTCTACCATCTGAATGTCTCAACAGAAATCGAGACTCATCAGACCAGGCAACATTTTTCCAGTCTTCAACTGTCCAATTTTGCTTGTGCAAATTGTAGCCTCTTTTTTCTATTTGTAGTGGAGATGAGTGGTACCCGGTGGGGTCTTCTGCTGTTGTAGCCCATCCGCCTCAAGGTTGTGCATGTTGTGGCTTGACAAATGCTTTGCTGCATACCTCGGTTGTAACGAGTGGTTATTTCAGTCAAAGTTGCTCTTCTATCAGCTTGAATCAGTCGGCCCATTCTCCTCTGACCTCTAGCATCACCAAGGCATTTTCGCCCACAGGACTGCCGCATACTGGATGTTTTTCCCTTTTCACACCATTCTTTGTGTAGCGATTATGGTCGCAGACATTATAGATGAATGAATCTTCCAAATGATTTGATCAAATTAACATCCCTTCCACAAAGCCCCAAGTCAGCTCCAGACTCCAGGAAATCGACCATCTATCACAAGGCCCCATTCTGCCTGGAGCCACTACCTCTATATTATAATTACTTGATTGCCTATGGACTTTTGACCAAAACTTAGACAAAGAGGACAAAAGACTTGTTGTGATCGCAAGACAAAGAAACAAACCAGATCTCTGTCTTTTCAATGACCGGTAAATGAACTCCAAGTGACACAGCTAAAACTCCAAGCAAACTCCCAGAAAATGTTACATATTGGAGTGCATAAGATCACTGATTATTGGACTTTCATTCAAATAGCCTTCGACATAGCTTGTTAGTGTGTTACAATTGATACACGTGACTATTATGCATGTATATCACTCTCAAGTCATGCAATTATGTAACTATTGAATGAATGGATGAAAAGGCACCGTGTTTGATACCTTTGTGTTCGTATGGATATAACCCAACAGATGAGCTGAATGAAATCTTTATAGAATTGATCATGTCCTTATAGTAAGAAATTAGGTCTAAATGTACTCTCTGCTTAAGAGCAGGAAACTAAATTACTATAGATAACACAATTTTATGGGAGGGGGGGGGGGGGCACAGTCACCCCTGAACCCATCCAGGGGATGGGCAATTATTTGAATTTAACCTCAGAACACAGACGAAGACGTCGTGTTCACTTTCTGTTCATTGTTCAGTCAAGAGCTGTTCGCAGCGCGGTTCCAGAATCCGCCAAGGCGACGATCGGACGATCGTGGCAGACCATCAAAGAAAATGGGTTAACAGATTTCATTCAGGCCATCTGCTCTTCTCTCACTTTCCGTTCTTTTACTTAAAGTTTATTTTCTTTACGTTAAGTCTCGGGTTCTGTTAAGTTTCGCCGCAAAGTTACTCAACGAGTCTCTAACAGCGCGCTTCAACTTCAAACAACGGCCACGAGACTTCCATCCAGCCACCAACACGCCACGTGATTGGCTTCCCAAGACGTCGATCAAAGACATGACCAGACCTTCAGCGAATCAAAGACCCGAGAGAACCCCTCTCCAGCCAGGAAAAGGGAACCCCCTTTGTCAGAGACGACACCTGCGAGACACAAACGCAAGTAACACCTCTAGATTTCAAGCTGAAGTGGTGCATTAGATCAAATGTAATAACCCACCTAAGAAACGATATGAGGATAAATTACTGATCAATGGTTTCTTCAGGTCATGTGTCATAAATGCATCTTGCTTGGGATTTCATAATTTCTCTCTCTTAAAACTTCTTCTTTCCTCACTTTCTTCCTTTCTGCAACGTGTGTGAATGTGCGAGTGCGTGTGTTTATGTTAGATATTAGTTTCATGTGTTAGAGTAATCAATAAAGTTTTGTTTGTATTCAAGGATAACTGTTCTTGTGTTATGTGCTTATGAATTTAATGTCTTGAACTGCCGATCTAAGTTACCTGGCTGTTAAATAGTGTTTCACTATTGTACGGATATTAATATCTGCTGCAGAGTTGATATTTATGGCTCGTTCAAATGAACGCTGAAAGAGTCTTTTGCTTGGCTGTAAATTAGACTCTCAAAATTCCCTATGAATTCATTAATTCATTAATTTGAGCTACATAGACCTGTTTCCCTTTAACAGACTCCCCTTTAAGTTCTTACATATCGGTGGACGAATAAGTTAAGGTGTAAACATTAATTCTGAATTATTTATAAATTATAGTGTAATTCGAGTCTCTTTCATTTTAATTCAAATTCCCTGTTGAGTTATTATTTTATCTGACTCATAGTTGCTACATTTGTAAACCCTAGAAATGGTTGTGCGTGAAAATCCCAGTAACTGAGCAGATTGTGAAATACTCAAACCAGCCCGTCTGGCACCAACAACCATGCCACGCTCAAAATTGCTTAAATCACCTTTCGTTCCCATTCTGACATTCAGTTTGGAGTTCAGGAGATTGTCTTGACCAGGACCACAACTGCCATGTGATTGGTTGATTAGATAATTGCATTAATGAGATATTGAAGAGGTGTTCCTAATAATCCTTTAGGTGAGTGTATATGTAAAGATGTGGGTGTTTGTAAATGGAGTGGTACTGTATGTCTATGTTTATTTTGTTCAAATCTTTGACCACTAGTGTAAACACAAAGTAATGTGGGTTGTCTGTTCTTGTGCAGCAGTACTGAGGGGGCTAGCTTGACTGCAGAGG
This sequence comes from Romanogobio albipinnatus, assembly GCA_023566225.1. Taxonomy (NCBI): domain Eukaryota; kingdom Metazoa; phylum Chordata; class Actinopteri; order Cypriniformes; family Gobionidae; genus Romanogobio; species Romanogobio albipinnatus. Next base: position 17,961,436 of record CM042246.1, read on the forward strand.
TCTCACAGTGGTAAATATGCACATATTTTATTCTCTCTGGAAACTGACAACAAAGAAATAACTTGCCTCCTGAAAATGAACTTGGAATGAGGAAGCAGCTATACCGGGAGGAAATTCTCCACCATTATTTTCAGAGACCTTAGGCTTAAGACTTGTAAAAAACTTTTTACACCATAAATAGCTCAGACTTTTCGCGAAATGTCATTCGTTCCTAAGTTTATAATGTAAAATGCTACAATACGCCACCCTCAAAATCAGTACTGGACCTCTGCCCTATAATATTCTAATCCATTCTTTCTGCCTTGAATGCTCTCATTTCCACCATGTTTCAGTTCATTAGCTGCTTAAGCTTTTGATGAATTGATTCCAGTGTGCCAGTGGCTAGTTGAAACAAAGCTCCTCAGAACGAGTGAGACTGCGGTGTGAACGGGAAGACTCATGTTTGTTGTAATGAGTAAGACAGCCATTGTGTGTATCAGCACTTTGAAAAATCCCCTCTGTTAGGAGCAGCCTCCTCTGACAAAGACAGGAAAGGAGTGTATAAGAGGTTGCACGGTGATTAAGTGTGGATCGTGGAGAGCTGCCTCGCTCTGCTGAGAGGCAGATGGTAACCTTGGGGACGCTGACGTGGCTTTGTGTAAGTGAGAGTGGCAGGAGGCACTTCTCGAGCTGCACTGCCTGTTCCACCAACCTGCCTCCGTATTTTATTTTTCAGTTTCTGTATGTCTCTTTTGCTGACATAAATGCACACTCTATCTATCTGTGTTTCTCTCTATGGCTGGCTGATGGGCAAACACATTGTATGCTCTTACTTGGTGGTTGTATAATTACATTACCCTCTGCTATGGTCTGTATACCCTATTATCTGCAAATAGATTGACATCCATTAGATCCACTCAGGTCAAACTGGTGGATCACCTAAAAGTGACAGCCTTTTGATTACTTATTCAACTAGGCTGACCTGAGGAACATTGCTCTTTTATCCTTGCACTTCCCACATTTTTCCCCTTAGCATTCAAGGTGTTGAGTATAAGCCTGGCTCCCTTTAAACCACGGTTGTGACAATCTACACTATAAATAAAGTTTATTTGATTCGATTTGACCCATCATCAAAAGGCATTTCCTGGTCCTGAAGTCATGTTGAAGTTTATCTGAATGAACGTTCCCGATTCCTAGCGACAAACTGGTTCATTATCAGGGCGCAAAGGGAATGACAGAGGAGCTAACATGGTGATGATGCATTAGCTTCTGTGGTAAATGCACTTCTGCATGGTGCCCTAAGTGACAAGAGCTCTGTTTGTGTAGTTTGTGACTAAACGCTGTTGGCCCTTAGCGGCACAGTTTGGTGCAGGCCGGTACACAGCGTGAGTGTTTTTCACTGTAGTTACTCGATTTCTGTCATACTGTCTCCATCTCTTTAACCTTCTCCAAGTTTCACTAGGCCACCCGAGACTTCTTGTTGGTGAGAATGTGCAGATGGCTCTCGATTCAGCTGGCTGAATGCTTAGGGATTGAGTGAAGGCGAACGGGACACTCTGGAGTTCTTAAGTTATCTTCACTTAAGAATTTAGCACTTGTTTGTGTTTTAACTTTAAAGGGATAGCTCACACACACACACACACACACACACACACACACACACACACACACACACACACAAAAACAGTTTCTGTCATTATGCACTCATGTCTTCCAAACCTGTATATCCACGTTGCCACCGAAATTACCCGGAACAATTTGTCCCAGGTTATTTTTCTCCCCCAGACCTGTTGCTGTCTGCGTTTCCATCGGGGTCTAAAGTACTGATTAGGCAAATTAGTCCGGTGATGTAGGACTGTGCGAGACTTTCCAGTTCCCACTGGATTTCGTCCTCCGCATATCATCTTAATAAAGCTTGAACATCGTCGTCGGTCCATCAATTGTATTTTTTAAACTCCATTGTTGATTTGAATAGCAAACAACTATTACTTCACACACCACAACAGACTTTTAAAAATGGTGGTTGACATAAAATGCTGCGTTGAGTCAACCAAATTAAAATGCTGCGTGAACTCAACAAATCAGCATGTTCAGCACCCAAGTCCCACCCCCGAAAGTTCCTGAACTTTAAAAAAAGAGTATTACCTCGCAAGCAGGGACTTTCTCAGGGGAAAATTTGTACCCGGAAATGTATTTAGACCCTGGTCCCTGCGGTCGCCCCAAAGTCCCTAGATCCTGGGAAAAGTTCCTGCGGTGGAAACGCGGCTTATGATTGTCTTTATTTATGACTTAATGTGAAACACAAATAAATACATTTTAAAGAAAGGGGCACATGTGGTGGTTTCAGGTCAACTATCTCTTAAATACTGCTAAATTCTTGAATTATAATGATTTAAGGACTCAAAGGTGTCCCTTTCTTCTCTATCATCTTTGCTTTCATTCGGTTGAAATGAGATTGTTATGAGCATGAGCCATTTGTCAAAATATCTTCTTTTGTGTTTCACAGAATAAAGATATTCATTCAAGTTTGTAATGACAAGACGGGTGAATAAATAGTGATGCAATTTTCATTTTTGGGTGAACTATCCCTTTAAGGGCTACAGTCTCAGATATACCACAGTGCAAATCACACTAAAGACAACAGATACAATTGTACATTGGAGAATGTACAAGAAATCTCAGCATATATAACACAAAAAATCATAGATTTCCCACCTTTTGGACATTAAAATTAATAGCTTCTTGTTGCTTGTCAGCGAGTAGAGGGAAAGCCCTCAGGAACTCTGGTTCCTGCTCTCATTTGGCCCGTGTTTCTAGAGCCCCTGCACATATCAGTTCACTCATTCACAGCTAAGTGACACCATAGCTTGTGTGCATGACAAGAGACAGGGACATTGGGAAACAGAGAGAGACTTTTACTCTCAGATGAAACTATAATGTAAATTATGAATAAAGGCTACAGCGCTGAAATAGTTGGTCTCATTGCCTTGCTAGTTACTATCTACCAGCCTCAAATTAAACTTTTATGGCTCTTTTTTTAACTTCAGAATTTATGCTTACCTATGTACTTTGTGCAGACTGTTTTGTTGGTGAGTGATGCAGATTTACGTAGCCCTTTTGTAGATGGAGCTATGTCCCTTATCTGCTATCGAAATAGGATTTGTGGCCATCGACAACCTTAAAGTCAGGCAGGAAAGAGACTTTAGGGATTAAAGAGGAACTCGGCACAGGTGGCAAACCTCGGGCCTAGCCTACAGCTGTTTGTGGCTCGTGAGCACATCCAGGAAGTAATGAAATCTCAGCTTGGCCGGCTATGCTCATTGGCATTCGCTGACCGTCTGGCTAGCTTTCCTGCCATCGGCCATGTGTGAGCTCGGATGGCTGTTTGGATTTTGTGGACAAAGTGTGTTGTCCCCTGATAAGGGAGTCTCCACTGCTTAGCCATTAGCCAGATTAGCACAACTAGGAGGTCTGGTCCGCAGCATCATGTCAAGCTCTGAAGTGGGAAAGCTTGGTATCCTGGACTAAGTTTCATTTGTGGGATATCGCCTTGGCTTGAGGCCCAGATCCAAGAGTTTCATGGGGAAGCAATGAGAAGCTGTTTGAATTTCTGTTCGCTTTAGTCTCTTATCACATCTTATCCCCGGCAGTAAGGTGACGATATGATCCTCTTCTTCCTGTAGGTCCCTGGATACACAAATTGCCAGGTCTTCTCCTCCTCTCCGTTACACTCCACTAGCTACTCCTGGCTTCTGGAGAACGCCTCCTCTACACGCTGCCTTGGACACCTGGAACCTGCCGCCACGTCAATCACATCCTCACAGCTGGGTAATTAATTTCAAGTGCAAATTGTAGCCGTCTTCACTTGAGAGAGGGTGAGAAGAGATCACACTTTTCCTTCCTCTTTAGTCTGTTTATTCACAGTCCTAAGGCTTTCTAGACTGAGCTTGTTTCCGCAGACCAGTTTGCCATTGAGGCTCTGCTCAAATCTCCAGGGTGATGATCAGAGTGAATCAAAAACCCAGATCGGTTTTTGTTCATGCATATTTCAAAGCCAATCGACTGTAAGAAATATCAGTCATTTTAGAACTGCATGCTTGGCTACATGTCACCTGTGAATTTTCAAAGGACGCTCTTTTGGAGAAGAGACCTTTGTGACTAAGCCAACAGCCTTTGGTGTCTTTCAAAAATACTTTACCATGCCCAATATGGGGAACCTCATGAGACTGGCTTTGTAAACAAAAGACTATGTAACTTTATGAGTTTACCTGTTTCTCCTTCCACTTTTTGCAAATATCTTTCTCACCCTGCTCAGTCTATGGTGAACTTATTAGTTGTGGAATGTTACCGTAAAAAGTATAAATGTTTTACTCAAAAAAAGTAGCTAATTACATAATTATTAAGGATAGTAACATGTTTTTTGTGTTCTTTATTTCTGCCTAGCCAGACCCACATCAAGATGTAGGGTCTGGGAACACACCATTGGCAGGGCTCAATCCGAGGGGCGGGATAAACTGTTATCTTTCAAATTCCCTCTGCACACAATAGGATAGCGCTACACCTAACCAGAGCGCTATCAGTGGTGAGACAACAATCACAAGCGGGTTGTGGTTGAGTCCCATGTGTTTTCCCACCAGCAGAGCTAGTTGATAGAAAAAACTTTTGCCGTATCCGGTCGGCAAAACTCGGAACACATCTTCCTTTTTTTAAGAATGACTTCAGTTCCGTTCTTTGTTAGCAGGGAATTAACGCGGAACCGTCGCAACTCTGTCTTCATTATGTTAAGCCCACCCACGACTCTATACACGATGTGATTGGTCTGACTAGAGTTTGGTTTTTCAAGCTCGCAAGCCAACGGAGAGTTGCTAGACAACCCTGGCTGCAAATTAGATTTGCTGCCGGTAGGGTGCGTCTAGATCTAATGCCCTAAGCGTGTTGACTAAATGTTCATGGCCCCCAGAATATTTTGTTGTATGAATATCTGAACATGCAATAGATCAAAAGAAACTGCTTAAAAAAAACATTTTATTCTAGCTTCATGCATTTAATCAACACTTGAATGTGGGTACGTTTATTATAATTTTTTTTTTTTTTTTAATATATATAAAATATATATATAAATAAATATATATATATATATATATATATATATATATATATATATATATATATATATATATATATATATATATATATATATATATATATATATATTATTTCTCAAAAATTACAGAAATTTCCATCAATGGCTGGGAAAGAGTTAAATTCCATTTCAATTCCTGAAAGTGGGCCATTTCCTTTGTGAGCCCTCATTTTGGTGAGCTGACCTTGCATGAGCTGCGTCAATCATTCTCTATCCAGTCTATGCCAGTAAATCCTCCCTTATCTTAGGCTTAAACTGACGGAGCACACATCTGCACTGCAGGAGACTGTGAGGCTGTACAATAAGCCAGGAACAGAGTGAGATTGACTGAAGCTACTGGAATGATGGGATTGTTTGTTTGTGGCTGGCGTATGTTGAAAGTGGGTTCGAGCTCAGGGTGTTTACGCAGGAGGGAGCTGAATGGCGCTCAGATGTATTTTGCATGTTCAGGGCAGATGGCTGGCTAGTTTGAAGGCCAGATTCAATTCTGCGCAAGGTATTTCAGTGCAAACTAGTGAATTTAGCTGTGCAAATTGTATCCTGCACAGTTTTATCATGTGCATTTGCTCTGTTATCTGATTTGCATAATTACTTGCACCAGTCAACTGGCCATAAATCGGAACTGGCCGGTTTCCGATCGTGTGTTTGGAGCAAAAATCGTCCGGTTCTGATTTATGGCTGTTTTTTTGGGGGGCTATACTCTATGCTGGACTTGCACACAAACTGCATTGCAATCATTTCCCAAAATGTAATTTGTGTGGAAATATTTCAAAGTCTGTGCACAAGACATTAACACTGGCCAGAGACGGGCTAAGCTGAAGATGGATGCAAAGAAGAGAACACAGATTTGCCATTAGAGCAAATACTGTTACAGGCACAGGAAGCTTGCTTGCACTGTTCTCAAAATATAGGAAGCAAAATATAAATATATGAATGACTCTCCGAAGGGAACTGACTAAATTTCCCTTCTACCTCTGTATAAAGTAGTGTTTAAAAGTGCAGCATTGCTTTATGTACAGCGGTACCCAAAGAAACCGCTGCTGTTCTGTATGCGCCACCTACTGTCAGAGAGTGAATTTGCATTTTCAATCAGTCTGTCTGTTCTTGTTTTATGCAGGTGTCTTATGTAGCATACTTTCATAAAGCTACAGTCAGATCATTCTGCTTTTGCTTTAAATCTTGAAATTATACGATCTAATTTAAATCATAAACAACTGCTCATGTTACATTTGTGTAGCATCTTTCTTTGGATCATGATTAAAATGCAGTTTGTACTGTTATAGAGCAAATTAACAACAAATACATTTGCTTAAAGCTGCAGTCTGTAAGTTTTACCTCTTTTGTGTCCATCTCTGTTTCCGGAATGATCATCTGTACGCGGGTTGTGCTTCGGCACGGCTCCTCAGCGCAGATTAAGTCACCGCACCAGTGTGGATGCTGTACTTCAGAATCACAGATTCTACGTCTTGGAAGTATGACCAAAATAAGAATTTTCAGCGTAAAATGTCTGCCACTTTTGTTCAGACCAACTGAGAAAAAAAAAGAATTCTACCAGTACTACTCAAATTAAAACACATTATTAATTACCGTTGTGAATTGGGCTAAGGTAAGGAGATAGTTTTGAACGCTGGCTGGTTATGTACTTTTTTGAATTTGATCATTTTTAACCAAATAAAGTTATGGACTGCAGCTTTAAACAAAGAAAAAGAAACCAGCAACCGGTATCAGAATCGTCCAATTTGCTTGTAAAAAAATCTGAAACTGAATTGGCCATGAAAAATAACTAATTACTCTAGTGAAACAGCCACTAAAACAATGGTAAAGCGTGCAAATAAGTTCTGCTATCAGTGAGCACAGTTCACTTTTAATACATCCGTAAAATTTTAGGGGAAGGTGGAGTTTTGTTATAGCCGTTGAGACAGTTCTGTCTCTGGAGGTAGAGCTGTGTGATTTGAGTCGAATTGTCCTCCAAGACATTTGAGGGAACAGCTCTGCCTTGAGTCTGCTGTGCACTCAGTGGAACTGTACATGTCACCGTTGGCTGAATGTGTGCTCTGTTTCTTTCTCCCTCTTGCGCTCTTTCTCTCTCTATCACTCTCAGTTATTTAGAATATCATTGGAAACCCCTGTTGTTACAGAATAAAGTTCTTGTTGCACATTATGTTTTTTAGGTATGCATGGTATATTGTTATCAGCCATTACAAACACTAAAATGTTTATTGTTGTTAATATTGGATTAGAAATGTAATTGCGCATTTAGATTATCTTTACTCTAATTAATGATTTTAGCAAATCTCAAAATTAACATACATTTTCACGTTGCACATTATAATGTTGTGATGCATAAATTAAAGGTCCCGTTGTCCGTGTTCTTTTGAAGCTTTGATTGTGTTTACAGTGTGCAATATAACGTGTTCATGTTTCGCGTGTAAAAAAAAACAGTATTTTTAACACAATTTACTTATCTGTATACCGCTGTTTTCCCTCTCCTAAAAACGGCTGATGACTTCCTTTATTCTATGAAGTCCCTCCTTCAGAAATACGTAACGAGTTCTGATTGTGCCAGCGGTTCCCGTGTTGTGATTTGACTGCAGCTTAGCGAACGTGGCCCGGTTCCTGTGTTGTGATTCGACAGCAGCTTAGCGCACGTGGAAAGGTCACGCCTCTTAACGGGAGATATATGCGCTTAATGATCTCTACAGCGTCCCTGGGAAAGCCAAACAAAGGTGATTTGACTCCGGGATGAAAATAACAGCGTCTCGACGACATGGCGACAAACACACTCAAACGCAACACTTCCTTTTCTCCACGCGACACGTCCTCTTCTCCACGTGGGACAGCAACAAGACCACGCCCCCTTTTTTCGCGTATTCTTGTGGGCGGAGGTTAGTCTGTTCTACTGACGTCATTTATGAAGGAAGTACCAGGATGTAGTCCAAGCCAGCCGTTCGCTGTAGGCTTTGAAAGGGAACTTCTGTTAAATAAAATATCTCGCTTGGCATTGAACTTTGAGCTTTATAATTTTACAGGTATTATTTATGCTCTAACAGCAACATTACACACTAACTAAAGTTTGAACAATGGGATCACGAAGAACGGGACCTTTCAGCTTCATGATGCAATGTTTTGAAATCGATCATCACTATATAAGTCGTTATTTAGTTTTTTTTTTTGCGCACAAAAAATATTCTTGTTGCTTTATAAAGTTATTGTAAAACCACTGTAGTGAGATGGACTTTGTAACAACGTCTTTAGTACCTTTTATGGGTCTTGAGAGTGTACAGTGCATTGTGCCAATGGACTAAATTGGACTAAACTAAAATATCTTAATTTGTGTTCCGAAGATGAACGGAGGTCTTACGGGTGTTGAACGACATGAGGGTAAGTAATTAATGATAGAATTTTCATTTTTGGGTGAACTAACCCTTTAAAGGATCTGCTGCTAACATCTTGGTGCCAGATACCACAACACACCTTCAGGGGTCTAGTGGAGTCCATGCCTCGACGGGTCAGGGCTGTTTTGGCAGTAAAAGGGGGACCAAAACAATATATTAGATCGGTATAAAATTTTTTTCAAGTTATTAATTTCTAGTATGATTGTCAAAACAAGTGCGTGTTAATGAAACACATCCTCTTCTCTGTTCGCTCATCAACTCTACTCTAATCTCATCCTTTCTCTTCCTTATGTTTTTTTTTTTTAAGAATCTGATGGTTGTTCTCTGTGAATTTTTCGCCCGTTTCTGACTCCTGTAGTGTAACCTGAAGCTGAGCTAATGTGGTGTCACTGCTGCCCGTATGCGGCTGTGTGTGCGTGTCTCTGACGTACAGAGACATAAGGTGGCAGCCTGCAGATTTGGAGATGCTAGCATTTTTTCCTTACCTGCGTCAGCATGGGGTTCAAAATACTTTGCTCAATCTGACACTGATAAGCTTTTATCTTGTATTTTTGTAGAGGGAAGATTTGTTTTTGTTTACAGTAAGATTGTACGAGTTCTATTGACACATGAATGTCTGTTTCCTGTGTTTGTCTACATAAGGGGAGCGAGTGAGTTGGTTCATTGACATTCTGTTAAGGTGTGTTTTGTACTGCTACCTGGGGGTATCAAAAGTGGAAGCCCACTAAGCAATTTGTCAGAACATCACACACTTCATGTGTGTTTGTGTATGTCAGGGTGAAATCAAGCAAAAGTCAGGCTGGATGCGCTTGTGTGCAATTAAATGCACATCAGTGGGCAGGCATTCAGATTAGATTAACAGGACATGACATTTTCTTGGTTGAAGACAGATGCTTGCTCCATTTCTTGCCTGACATTTGCCTCCTTTTTGATGGCTGATTTACACAAATTCAATTTTTTCCTTATGACATCCAAATTGTGCACTCACATTGTAAAAAAAAAAAAAAATTAATCTTTACTGGTCAAATATGATTTGATAAAAGTGATAAAGTGATGGTATGATTCCTGATTAGTATGCAGCCTAATTATAACGTTATGATAAGGAGACTTTTATGTCTGTCAAGCTTGAGTGTTTGAATATAATTTCATGCATCCATAACTAGGTCTCTTTACTCAATTTTCCACTCTGGCAATCCTGATGATTCTACGGCTGATGCAAACCTAATTTAGCTTACAAAGAAAGTATTTGACCATATAGCAACAAGTTAGAAAGGTGTTACATCATTGGAAAATAGACTTAACAAATGTACAAATGAAGCTACTGGTGCTGTGACAGAATTACGTGCAAAAGGAAAACAAGTCCTCTGTGTCACATTAATTAGCTACAATGTCTCTTTAGACTACTGTATTCCACGGTATAACCAAAGCACTGTGACAACAAATGGTATCTGTTGGAGTCATTCAGAGCTGACCTTGGGTCATAGTAATGAAATTGTTTTACAGTTTTAAACAACACTATAATTTCTAGAAAATTGCATTTGTATTGCAATTCTGTTTGTAAACAGGTGTAAAGAGCATTGGCTACACAGTGCATATAAATATTATATGATGTGCATGTATACAGTACTGTTCAAATGTGTTGCCTAGTTTGGAAATCTGCTACATTGTTTTATATTGACATAATTCCTACTGACTAATAGTCAATATAAATAGCTACTAAGCAAAAGATATAACATCTTAAAATAAAAAAATATTTTCAGGGAAACACACGGTTACAGTTTGTCTGGGTAACACCAGACCAAGCTCAATTTAAGATTGAACATTGGTCTGGGGAGTCTGCTATGTATTTTCTACTGCACAAGAGGCGTGATAAACAAGCATAATTCAAATGACTCTGTAGGCAATTGGATAGTCCTTCAACCAATCAGATCACAAGAGGCGTGATCAACGGGCAACGACCCATTGCTTCTCTATCCGTCTTCGTGTCAAAGCCTCCAATAGCGTGCCAGGTGGATAAGCCAGTCTGTGATTGGTTCCTGCAAAAGTGTAACAGAAGCAGTAGAAATGAATGTACAGGTTTGCAGGTTGCAGGCCGAAATTAAAATTGCCGGCAGATCAGACTGGGTTTACTCAGTCTAGGTTAAAGTAGTTTCAGGCAGGTCTTGAGCGCATTACAGTTCCATATCACTTTGCCAAATTATTTCAGTTATTTCAAATGTCTTTACAGCTTACAACTGTAAAATAACCAAAACCCACAATGACACTGACCAAGCAAATAAATATAGTAAACAATAGGATAAAAACTGCAAATTATTTCCATATTTTTGACACAAAATTACAGAAAAGCACAGTATGGAGATGGACACACACTCACACAGAAATGTGTTGTCAGCAGGGACGTGCACAGGAATTTTGAGGGGCAGTTGCTCTGACCTAAAAAAAGGGCACTCCCCTACCAACCATAACACACACACACACACACACACAAACCAACCCACAGGCTATATGAAGGACTGAGAATAACAGGGTCTTTATTAAAATATACATACACAAAGAAGTAAAACACTGAAATAAAGCACTCATTCACCTTAACTGCTACTAATAATAACATAGAAAAACATGACTTGAGTCATGAAAATCCCTACATGTGACTGCTCCTCCTCATCTTAAATGGAATGTAATTATGAAACATTGCCATTAGTAGGCTAAAATATGAGTCTGATTAATTAATCAATTCACCTACACAGTGTCATGTCATCTTTATCACAGTGCAAAGTCTCTGTCTCACCTGCTGGTTGGCTTTTTCGCAGCCAACCCTGCAGTGATGTGCTGCCCTTTGCTGCCTCCCTGAATCGTCTCTCCCTCTCATGAATCCGTGAATCCATTTTCAGTGGGCATCTTGGCAGGGAATAAAATAATTAATTAATTCTTCTTGCTAAAACGAAATGTGAGAAACTAACTATCGGCAGACATGTATCTTAGTTTGCCTAATGCCTACCAAAAAAATAGTAGCCTATGCTGCTTGTTTGCAAACTATCTGTCTGAGTATTTAGGCTAAACGTGGCAAACTCATCCTGGATTTATGAAGATTTTAATTCATTTCAAATTTAAATTTCAGGGCAACATGAGTCGAGAAGGGCATATGGCCAGTTGCCTGGGCAACCTGAGCAACCCCCCTGTGCAACCCCCCTGTGGTTGTCAGCGCTGCTCTGACAAGTTTGTCATTAAAACAATTTGGCTACATTAAAAGCTACATGACGTTCCTCACTGTTCTTGAAGCAGATAAACTTACAGTTTCACTATTAGAGACTCTGCTGCCGAACACAGTTGAGAGATGCACAGACTTGGGTAAATCACACACGCTTGATCTCTCTCTCTCTCTCTCTCTCTCTCTCTCTCTCTCTCTCTCTCTCTCTCTCTCTCTCTCTCTCTCTCTCTTCTCTAACTGCATTAATAACTGCTATCAATGGCTCAAGCTCTAAATTACTAGCTCTAAAATGACATATTGGAATTAACAACGGAGGTTTGGGATTAGCTGAGTAAGAAATTAGTCCTACACACGAGAGTGTTTTAAGGACAAAAACCTGACAAATGTCTCAATATATTATCTGAACAATGTTTTGCTCCGCTTCGCGTAGTGGCTGAATTACCACCTCGGGTGTGCATTATTTTTCTAATAATTCAACAGCCCATCGTCAATTATTCATTTGACAGCATTCTTACATATTTTTTTTTTATAGTGATTGATTTCTATCATATCTTTATTTACTGTATACTATGCTCATTGTTCTTGCTGGTTGTTGTTCCAAAAAAACCCTTAAGGATCATTTTATTAATATAAATTATTTTATTTATTATTATTAATTATTAATTTTAACAATTAGCATCTGCCTACTTTTTAGTCAATTGATACCTAGAGATGCAGAATACCGATAAATGCTATTAAGGATTGTATTAAGGAACCATATTGCAATAAAGTGGAAACATATGTTTTTAGAGTATTTTTAAAACCGATTTCTTTGTAACACACCGGGATTTTCAGTGGTACAGTAGGTCACAGCTAAGGGTTGTAGAGTCTGAGACTAAACATCTGAGCTTCAGACTAATTCATCCCACTCAGGAAGAGAAAGCGCTGCCACTACTGCTTCAAGAGAAGCCACAACAAAACCTTTAATTACGATAGAGTTAATCCTCTCCACAAAATGCTGAGACTGGGTGCAGACCAAGCCTTATTTTGGCTTAGCTCAGATTCCCGCCAGGGGTTAGGAGCCATTAAATGTGGCCTCTCCATGTGAAGCCATTTTTTTTCTTCTTCCATTTTGGCTGAGCACCTTGTCTTTTCATTAAGCATCCTTGTATTTCTTCCGTGAATCTGAAGTGTCAGTGTGCTCTCATATGAATCAATCAGTGTAATTATTTGCTTGACTGAACCCCTTAATTATTTTTTCCTGATTTGTTTATGGAACAGCTGAATATTCAGAGAATACTCTTGAATGAGTTTGAGTATTTTAAGAGCCGTCATATATCTGCGAGTTGGAAAATATTACCTGGATAGTGTTGACATATCAAATGACCCCACAAAACTTAGTCTTGCTAATCTCTCAAAGAACCAGGATGTTTGCAGGAACAGGAGTTAATTAGTTGTTGCATAGCTGCTAGCTGGAATGTAGGAGCACAATAAATAGCCCATGTTAAAGGAGAGATTAATCATTCGCAGAGTGCTACTCTAGTGGAGAGGGTCCTCTCTAATGTCACATACCTTATGCACATTATCAACACAAATACTCGTAAATAAGAGCCTTCCCACCATGTGTGGCTTTTCTTGACATGGGATAATGCACAGGAGTGCCACACCGATGACAAATTGCATGTACAGTAAATTGATCAAGTGCGGAAATATTAGGTAAATATCCTCACCATTTCCCACTTCACTCTGTCAGCAGATGGAAGGCTGCAAAATGAGGGATAATGTCCCACACCTGAATGCTGGTATATAAATTACACAGAGCTCTACCTGTTCACCATCACGAACACTGATGGGTGGCTGAAGAACTTATGTGGTTTATGGAAATTGAACAAACAAGTTAATACAGTCTCATGGTGATTTTTTAACCTAGTGATCTTTTCGCATTGACAGGCTCGGCTGAAATGTGGGCCATTTCCTGTTATTTGTGAGAGGTCTACGCATAGCCTCAGGGGTTTTATCAGGAATACAGCATTCTAATGAATGTATTCATCATGGAATTTTCTCTAGAGGGTGGTAATTCACTCTACTGTGGATGGCGTGGTAGTTTCCTAGCTCCATGGCGCTAGCTCTAGCGTTAGAGACTGCAGTAAGATGGTGATTTACCAGGCTGTCACACCACACCCAGAGGGCAAGCTCCAGTTTTTGCCATCGTCCTCTGGGCCATAAATAATTCCCATCGTGCTGCTGTGTGATGGCTTCCCGTAATGGTGCCAGGCAGCATGCCGTGACCGGTCACTGTCAACCGTGCACACCTGAGACCCACAAACACTGGGGAACGGAAGTTTAGCATCCAGCGCCACTGCTCAAAGCAAGCCCACTTCTGGCCACTACCACTGAGGACTTATCCAAGATAGAGCTGTTCATGTAAACAATGTTCTTTTAGACAGGCCCGCCTCAGGCCCAATGATAGAGAAAAGAATGTGTTTACCCTTGAGGAATCAGTTTTACTGCACTGTTTCTTTTAGGAATACTGACATGCGATCAGTGTATTGAATCATAAAGCTACAAGAGACACGCCAGGGGATTGGAGCTGGAAGATGTGGAATCCCTTGATAAACATGAACGTATTCTGCCTTTTGCATTTTTATCACATGCAGCTCTCCTGCAATCATCCCATTCCCAACACTTCCTGTAGTAATTGTATAAGACTCTTGTGGTCTAATAAAAACAAGCAAAGAATAGACACTTCTTAATATGCACATTATTCATTCTATAAATATTAGGGCCTGTACAATATTAGAATTACATTAAGTTGTTGAAAGGGATGGTTCTGTCATCATTGTTCTGTACTCATTTGTTTCCAAACCTGTATGGCTTTCTTTTTTTGTAGAAAATAGAAGATATTTTGAGAAATGTCAATGTTTTTTTGTGCATACAATGGATGTCAGTGGGGAGGGGAAAAAAAACTAAAGGTTTGGCTATGGACATTTGTGACTTGTGCTGGCAAAATGAGTTACAATGAGCAAATATTTCACATTGTCTAATTAAAAAACTTTCAAAATTATGTATGGTTTGTTGGAATCAAGCAAAAAATGCCTGAGCAATAGAGTCAGTCACTTTTTAGAAAAATTAAGGTTCCAAAACACCTTGAAATCCATGGTAATAACACCTAATTTGGACAAAACCAAATATCTATAGGAAAAATATATATTCAACTTTTTCCATGATACCATAATTGCTTGATTGACATTAATGAAACAGACAGCCCATACTGCATTAAGACCTACTGTACTGCACGGATCTTATATAATGTTATTATACATCTGCAGCGCCAATCGGGGAGAAGCGCGCAGAGAAAAACATTTTTCATGGACAAGGAAATGTACTCCTCTCAGAATACACACAAATAAAGATACTTTTAAATGTTTTATTGCTATTTTGAGCATTGGGAACGTCTCGGTTACGTATGTAACCCTCGTTCCCTGAGGAGGTAACGGAGATGTACGTTAGTGACTAATTTAACAGCGCCCAATTCAAATTGGCAGTGCCAATGGCAGTGCCAATGCCATGGGCATGCAGAATTTGCATGCGTAACTCCGCCCCACCTCGTGGGTATATAAGGAAGTACGCTGGCAACATCGCATTATGTTACTGCTGCAGGAGCCAAGACTGAACTCCGCGTTCCAGCAGCACAGCTGATGTGGCAAAGGAACGTACGTCTCCGTTCCCTCCTCAGGGAACGAGGGTTACATACGTAACCGAGACGTTCCCTTTCGTTCAGTCACTACGACGTACGTTAGTGACTAACGAATGGGGGTTCCAATACAACAACGCCACTCAGCTGTCTTCCAGTGCCCTGCTTAAGTGTGAGTACCCTGTCGTAAGACTAGTACGGACGAAGGACTCCCACTTCACAGGAATACCAAGGTACACAGGGAAGCATATTCCAGTGTGGATATGCCAAAGGTGCCTACCCGTGGGGAGGACTTAGAGAATACACATATGACCCGCTAAGGGCTGCATATGGAAGAACTCTAGGGTACCAGCCAGAGGGTGGATTTTTAACCCTAGGGGTGGCAGGGACTTGCCAAGGGAAAGACACCTGCTCGCTGAGGAGGCTTATGGCGGAAATACTCGTGTGGGGGTCGCCAGAGGGGAACCATGCACACGGGGCACCTGGCCAGACATGAGGGTCTGGGCTCGAAAGGGCAGACTGAACTGATGTCGGCGTCAGCAGTGCTGGAGGAACTCAGGGCTCTCGGGGAGCTCACCTGAGGAGAATATCGCACGTATCCAGTCCGTGGAGTGGAATGGCGAGCAAGTGAAGACACCTGAACCTGGTCCATTACCGGCCACCCGTAGGGGCGAGTACATAGTCGGACACTGGCTCCACTCGGAGATTGTAGAATCTGGCGAATGTGTTAGGTGTCGCCCAGCCTGCAGCTCTGCAGATGTCTGTTAGCGAGGCACCATGCGCTAAAGCCCAAGAGGAGGCCACACTCCGGGTGGAGTGGGCCCGAACCCCAAGGGGACATGGTCGACTTTGCTGCTGGTAAGCCAAAATAATGGTGTCCACTATCCAGTGAGACAACCTCTGCTTTGAGAGAGCTCTTCCCTTCCGCTCTCCACCATAACAGACAAGTCAAGTCAAGTCAAGTCAACTTTATTTATATAGCGCTTTTAACAATGTAGATTGTTTCAAAGCAGCTTTACAGTGTTAAACAGCAAAATAATGCAGCCTAATTTTATTCAGCTGTATAGCCATTTGATGTCATCAGTTCATTTCAATTTCCATACGGTGACAGTGTGGGCTTTAGATCAATAATTAGATCAGTAATTTAGTTTACATGGTTAAATTAGTTTATTAATTAGATTTATTTCGATGTTTAGTTGAAAAATATAGTGTCCCCAACTGAGCACGCCAAGCCAGAGGCAACAGTGGCAAGGAAACCAAAACCCCATTAGGTGACCTAATGGAGAAAAATAAACCTTGGGAGAAACCAGGCTCAGTCGGGGTGCCAGTTCTCCTCTGGCCAATTTACAAACAACGTATTATTATTATTATTCTGGCTGCTTTACAGGTCAGAGGTCATAATAGATCGGAATATTCAAAGGACCGGAGGCAACACGCTGGAGACGGGTTTATTGAGGATGATGTTGATTAAATAATTATTAAAGTGCAATATTCGAATGATCGGAGGCAACACGCTGGAGACGGGTTTATTGCGGATGACATATCTATTTAAGTATTATTTAATGGTAATATTCGAACAATCGGAGTCATCACACTGGTGACGGGTTTATTTAGATGCCGTGTCGATGAGGCAGTTGCAGGGGGAGGATAATTGACACGGTCTCTGCAGACACTTCGGGGTCCTGTGTTGGTCTTCTCTGGTCCACCATCTGATTAGGATACGGCCCGGATCCGGCTGACTGCAGTAAACCTCGGGATAAAACAGAGAGAATATCATTAGCGTAGATGCCATTCTTCTGATGATGTAACGAGTACATCAGGTGTTATGGGAAGTGTTCCCGGTTCCGGCTGACCTAGTTAATGCAGCCTAACAATCAATTAATTGAAAAAGTGTTTTATGTGTATGCCACAGTAAAGAGATGTGTTTTTAGTCTAGATTTAAACTGACAGAGTGTGTCTGCTTCCCGAACAGTGCTAGGAAGACTGTTCCAGAGTTTAGGAGCTAAATAGGAAAAGGATCGACCGCCTGCAGTTGATTTGGATATTCTCGGTATTAACAACTGGCCAGAATTTAGAGATCGCAGTAGACGTGATGACAAAGAGCTGGTCTGAGGTCCTGAAACACTGCATGCTGTCTACATAGGCGCGGAGAGCGCGTACTGGACAGAGCAATGCCAAGGCTGGGTCTGGGATCTGTGTCTGAACACTCGCGGGTTGCAGTGTGCTAGAGGGGGGTGTGGCCCGAGGCATCAGTGTCGGGGCTTTGTTCCACACCGTCACCCTCAGGTCACCCTGACCACCAGCCGAAGTACTGGCTCTCGGGGAGTCAGTAGATCGGGGTGTGGTAGAGGGGACTCTCACTTCTTTACGACGTTCATCAAGTCTCGACCGCAACACCGCGATGGTCATGTTCCCGCAGTGGGAACATGACGCATCCACAAACACTGCCTGGGCATGCTGAAAGCCCAAGCATACCAGGCAGTGATTGTGCCCATCAAAGGAGGAAAGCGACTGGCCACACCCAGAAGTACACGGACGAGACATCCTGAAAAGGACGCGTCACGTGTAAGCTCTTTTAGGAGAGGAAGCTTCGCAGAGACGCCGAAGTGCCCAGGGACCACATACCAGCTGTCTAGCAGACCACTGCGCAGATCAGCAAGCATTGAGTCAGTGAATTAAACTCTTTAACTGCATCAGTACTGCATCATTCAGTACTGTGTTTCTCAAAAGCATTGTTAGCTTAATTAGAACTATGATCTGCTTTGGGAAATTCAGCCCTGACTGGTTTTGTGAACTGGATTGACCAATTCATTGAAAAGGTTCAGTTCAACTCAAAAGAACAGTTTGTTCATGAATCAGACATATACTTCCTTTATTATTCCCTTACATAATCGCTTAAAGCCCAAGAGGAGGCCACACTCCGGGTGGAGTGGGCCGAACCTCAGGGGGACATGGTCGACCTTGCTGCTGGTAAGCCAAAACAATGGTGTCCACTATCCAGTGAGACAACCTCTGCTTTGAGAGAGCTCTTCCCTTCCGCTCTCCACCATAACAGACAAAGAGCTGGTCTGAGGTCCTGAAACACTGCGTGCTGTCTACATAGGCGCAGAGAGCGCGTACTGGACAGAGCAATGCCAAGGCTGGGTCTGCCTCCTCCAAAGGCAGGGCTTGTAGGTTCACCACCTGATCTCGGAATGGAGTGGTGGGAACCTTGGGCACATATCCAGGCCGGGGTCTCAGGATCACGTGAGAGTTAGCCGGTCCGAACTCCAGGCACGCTTCGCCAACCGAAAATGCCTGCAGGTCCCCTACCCTCTTAAGAGAGGCCAATGCGGTCAGCAGAGCCGTCTTCATAGACATAAACTTAATATCAACCAACCGCAAAGGCTCAAAGGGAGGCCTCTGCAGAGCACTTAGGACTACTGCGAGGTCCCAAGAGGGAACGAGGGAAGAGCGAGGAGGATTCAGTCTCCTCGCTCCCCTCAGGAACCTGATGATCAGGTTGTGCTGACTTACCTTTTTGTCTCCCAGAAGATCATGGTGGGCAGATATTGCGGCCACGTACACGTTAAGGGTGGAGGGAGGGCTCCTGGACCACATTTGTGGACATCACTTGTTCCAGGGAGCGTGCGGTCACCTTCGTCGCCCGGAGAGCGAGGTCGGTGGCGGCACGCAGCTCGTCGAGGAGCCCCGGGTCAACTCTACCCTTGTGCATGTTCCTGAGGATCCTGGCCTGGTAGACCTGGAGGATCGCAATGGCATGCAAAGAGGCAGCAGCCTGCCCCGCAGCTCTGTACGATTTCCGCCACCAATGTAGATGTGAATCGACAGGCTTTGGAGGGGTGCTTAGGATCACCACGCCAAGTCGAAGCGCTCTGCGGACACAGTTGCATCGCAACAGCTCGTTCGACTGGGGGGACCCCAGTGTACCCGTTGGCCGCGGCCTCATCAAGGGTAGAGAAGGCCGAGGAAATCGCCGAACGGTCGCGGGAAGACAACGGGGACTTCCTCACGAAGCTCGGGAAAGAAAGGTATTGGGGGCGGGGACTGACGGGTGTCAGCGCGCGCTCCCAAAAACCAATCATCGAGCCGCGAGCGCTCGGGACAGGGCGGAGGGTTCCACTCTATCCCGAGACTCGCGGCTGCATGGCTGTCAGCTCTGGGTCCGACTCGGGCAATACTGGCACGCCCGAGGGCGGCAACACAGCCGAGTCATCATCCTCAGAGGACTCGAGCCCACCTTGTGATGCGGTGACCGACATTGCATCCTCCTCTGGAGCGCCAAACGAGATGCGCGGGGGGGGCGGAGCAGGCCCTGCGATCTGTGTCTGAACACTCGCGGGTTGCAGTGTGCTAGAGGGGGGTGTGGCCCGAGGCATCAGCGTTGGGGCTTTGTTCCACACCGTCACCCTCAGGTCACCCTGACCACCAGCCGAAGTACTGGCTCTCGGGGAGTCAGTAGATCGGGGTGTGGTAGAGGGGACTCTCACTTCTTTACGACGTTCATCAAGTCTCGACCGCAACACCGCGATGGTCATGTTAGTGTCTAGCAGACCACTGCGCAGATCAGCAGGCAGGCAGTATGCGATCGCTGGAACACGCCGTAACACCAACGCCTCTGGAAAGCTGCTCGTCTCGAAGGCTGACAAAGACTCAGTTACAGGCTTGAAGGAGTGAAGAGATCCTCTTGGCTCCAAAGCAGAAACATAATGCGATGTTGCCAGCGTACTTCCTTATATACCCACGAGGTGGGGCGGAGTTACGCATGCAAATTCTGCATGCCCATGGCATTGGCACTACCATTGTGCGCTGTTAAATTCTAGAAGGTAATTGGCTTCTAAGCGAAACCCCCATTCGTTAGTCACTAACGTACGTCGTAGTGACTGAACGAAAGGGAACGCTAGACGAGGGCTTAATGAACTTACTTTTGAGAGAACCTCAAATTCGATCAATTTAAATTTTTCACTTGTTTTGCCTGTAGCTCGTAATTATCCCATGCGCATTCCAGGCCCTATCATACACTTGGTGTAAAGTGTGTTTTGCTAGTGTGCTTGGTGTAAAGTGTGTTTTGCTAGTTTCAGCCTGACGCAGTTTTCATTTTCACGTCCAGCGCCACGTTTGTTTAAATAGCAAATGCACTCGCGCTCATCTGTTCGTCCATCTGTCCGCATTGTTGGCGCGTTGCTATTTTGAGGCAATTGAAAACGACTACGCCATTGACCAACAAAAACCTGGTCTAAAGTCATTAGTGAAATATTTTTTGTGTTATTTAAAGGGCATGTTAGTAATATGCGCCTATATGCGGGTGCACAATGCGTGTACACTCTGCTTGTTACACACACAGGGATGTGTGTAACAAGCAGATTCACTTTTAAAGAGAATGGGAGATGAGACTCTGGTTTATATATGGTCCTTATAAATGGTAAATATGGTCCTTCTCATTAAATGAGAGCACTGCAGGAGAGAGACAGAGATGAATGGAAAATCCAAACGATTGAAATGAAGTTAGCACAAGTCGCATGTACAGTACTGAAAATACATTCTAATTAGCTCTGAGTCCATGTACACTTTGGGAAATTTCAAGACACTCATATCATCACCAGGGGTTAAATTGAGCTGGAAAATCCAGAATGATATTCCAGACCGGGCACACGACTAAACATTTCTTTCAGATATTTCACATTGCACTTTATGCCCAAAACACACCCATTACTCATTAAGAGAATAGGGACAACCCTTTTAGACCATGTGTCGGGCGTGCCAACCATTAGCAAAAGCGGATTCGGACACACCCTAAGTGCACTTGCGCCGTGCGCTTTAGACCGTGCGCTTAGACCATTAAAATAGGGCCCTCTGACTCATTTTGCCAGCACGGGTCACATTTTTCTAAATGTCTTTTTTTGTGCTCTGCAGAGAAAACAAATCCATACAGGTTTGGTACTAATATGAGGGTGAGAATTGTATTTATTTATTTAATTATTTAATTATTTTGGCCATTTAGGTGAACAACCAGATCATTGAGTCAGTGAATTAAACTTTTTTTTTTTTAATTGACAAAAAACAGCAAAATACAAAACTCTCGTAGGAGAAAGAATATATACACATACATGAAATTACAAATACAAACGTTAATAACTAAACAGAAAACAAAACAAAACAAAACAAAAAAAAGAAAAAAAGAAAGGGGCTATTTAAAAGCCCACGTCAATGTCAAAAGGCTATTTTCAATTTTCAATTTTTTTTTTTTCTCTTTTGATCTTATACACACAACTCTGACTTTATACACACATGAATTAAACTCTTTAACTGCATCAGTACTGCATCATTCAGTACTGTGTTTCTCAAAAGCATTGTTAGCTTTATTAGAACTATGATCTGCTTTGGGAAATTCAGCCCTGACTGGTTTTGTGAACTGGATTGACCAATTCATTGAAAAGGTTCAGTTCAACTCAAAAGAACAGTTTGTTCATGAATCAGACATATACTTCCTTTATTATTCCCTTACATAATCGCTCAAAGGAGAGTTAGGGCACATTTTCAGTAACTGCTAAAATTGGGCCTGTTCCTCACAAATCTTGCAACTTCAGAAGAATTGAAATACAGGGTATGAGTCATATCGATCACTTGAAGCATTATATTAAACCAAATGATTGGTCTGGATATTCTTAAATTCACCTTTTAACAGAAAAATATATATAATAGATGATTGAAACAGCATGAGGGTGATTAAATAATGGCAGAATGTCCAGATTTTCTGTAAGACACTGAACTGAACCTCTGCTGTCTCAGGGGTTTGCCTTTGTAAAATTAGAGCTGAAGTACTGAGCAGGCTGTGCGGTTCTCTCTGTGAGGCAAGCAAAGAAGTTATGAGAGAGAGAGACTGTAGCTGCCAGTCCTGCCCTGTCGAGGGCAAGGGACCTGCAAGCAATGCAGAGAGTGAGCCTGATGGTAGATGGGCAGAATGAAAGGAGGAGACAGAAGAAGAGAGAGATAGTGCTCTTCTCTTCCATCGTAGCTGGCGAGGCACACACTGACTGTTCTGGCATCGCTGTGATCTTCAAAGTCACTCACACTAACCCCTGCTCAGGAGGGGCAACGTGCAAGCTGCCCTCAGGCGGGGAAAGCTTTGCTACTTCAAAGTTTTTCTACACTTCTATATCTCTCATTCTCATTTCCACCCTCTCCAAACCCCACATTCAAATTAACTTTGTCTTTTTCATTTACTCTAACAAGAGAATACCAAATTAAGCTTTGTTCAAGGCTGGATTAGATATATCTTAGTGACACAAAGGTTACAGCGGGTAATTAAAATTTCCGCCAGCACAGTCACAATACATCACACTGTCACTTTTTTAGGGTACAACTGGCAGTTTCTGCCTTTCTTTCTTCTTGCTTCACTGAAAGAAATGAGGACGAGAATGCAAGAACAGGTATCTTTCAGTTCTTTGTTTACCACCCGTCAGTTCTCACCTTGCATTTCACCTCAGGCCACAAAAGTTTTCTTACTCTATTTGGTTATAGTTGTTCATTTTGTTTTCATGTCACAAGCGTCTCAGACTGTAAAAAACCTGAGTCTTGAGACCAATTTCCACCGGTTGTTTTTTAATATCTAAGTTCTGTTTTGCTTCAAAACCAATCCCATATGTAATGTAAACGCACACAGAGTAGCATACAAATCTGTCAATTTGTAATTCATAAAACTAGTGTTAAAAGTGCTGAAGGGAAGATGTCAATACTCCATGCCTTTTCTCTTCTTTTTTTTCTTCCAGAAAATGCATGCATTTGAAATGAGTCTATTCTCTGCATTTTATATTCACTACTGTGTGTGAAATCAAAATATGGTCCTTCTCATTAAATGAGAGCACTGCATGAGAGAGACAGAGATGAATGGAAAACCCAGACGATTGCAATGAAGGCACTGTGCCGTGCCTTTCGTTCGGCTCGCTCACACTTTATTGAAAAGACACGTTCAGTTTTTAATTGTAGCGTCTATTCTCTAACTGAACGAAATTATTTTATTACTAGGAATATCAAAATGACGGTGGGGCGGTGTCATATTGGGCAAGTGATAACCAATAGCCGTGGCTTTGGGAGTGGCCTCGTAGGGCAGCGAAGCAAGTGCATTCTGGGAGTTGTTGTCTTTCATCCACATGTTTTTCTGTCTTTTCTCGGTCTAGAAGGCACCAAATTCAAAAATAATTTCACATTTCTACTACATAAATGACCCAGTTTAAATAAACATTCATCTTCCCAGCTCTGAAGTACCCCTTTAATCACTCAAAAACACCTCCTCAAAAATAATTGGTCTTGCCACCCCCAATTTGTCGGCTCTCATTGATGCTGCCATTCAGAGAGCAACCATCATAATACAAAATCATGGCCACCCTCTCATCTCATGTTTCACCCTTCTTCCCTCAGGTCATAGATACAGACAGCTGCCCCATCACGCCTATAGGGGAAAAGTTTTGTACTTTCAGCTATAAGAGTGTTGAATTTACAGAATGCATAATTTCTAAATTTTTTCAGTTCTGTTGCTGATGCCATTTTTGTACAGTATGTCTATTTATGCGTACAATAATATGTGTAGTATGTGTATATTATGTGTGCTGAATGTTGAGTTGAGGACAATAAAGAGCAGTAAATTACTGTGATGTTAGCATCATTGTGCTGTTGATTAACAGTAATTCATAGGAAAATGACCCAGCATGCATGAATTTCACTGTACATTTCTGATTACAGTAATTTATTGTAAAATAATACAATTATAACTTTATAACTCTTTAATCCTGTAAATTCCGAGCAATATTTCTTACAGTGTAGTTTATCAGAAACTATTATAGCCAAAAGCAAAAAATTATTCCCAAAAGTAAGACCCATATTTAGTGATATTTATACTGTTAAAATTTTTTTTTTTTTTACCAAGGCTGTATTTATTTGACCAAAAATACAGTAAAAACAGTATTACTGTAAAATAGTAAAATAACTGTTTTCTATTTTAATATTTTTTTAAATGTAATGGTAAAGCTGTATTTTCAGCATCATCGCTCCAGTCTTTAGTGTCACATGATCCTTCAAGATGTTTTCCATTATTATCAGTGTAAAAAAAAGTTGTGTTGCTTAGTATTGTTTTGAAGAAGCCATAATAATTTGTAGAATTAATTGATATATAGAACGTTTAAAAGAACAGCATTTGTTTGGAATTGAAAATCTTTAGTAGCATTATAAATGTCTTTCCTGTCACTCTTGATCAATATAATATTGATCCTTGCTGCATCCAGCATCCTTGCTGAATAAAATCAATATTAATTTATTTTCAAAAAATTACTGACCCTTAAGTTTTGAATGTATGGGGGATCTTTATAGGCATTTCACTTTTTATTTAGTTGTTTTTGTTTTGTACAACCCTGGCTCATTTTTAGCTTGGTTGTGTCAATAGATCCAAGAGAGAATATCGTTTTTATACTTCAGATGTAAGCTATTTGTTCAATGTGTTGTGTTTGTTCATGCGAAGGTGTTGATAAAAGAATGACAGGTTTCATCCATCCAAACACGTACCTCGCTGGCAGACAGTATGTATGTTTTATGCCTACCGTTTCACTCAAGAACATCATTGTTCTCATTCCTTTCCTGAGGCCCCTCTTATAGGCAGCCTTTCTCATTTAATTAACTCATGAAAGAGCTGTCTTACAATGCCATTTTGCAATGCAAAATATCATTACCTTATCATGAGTCTCCAATGTCATTGCAATCCACCATGAAAAATAACTCAGCCTTCAGTCTCTCTCTGAAATGATGCTATTGTTCATTTGACAGGCATGCAAAGTAATAAAAGTTGTATTTTTTTTTTATTATTAGATCCTCACAGTAAGGGTTGTTGATTGACTCGCTGTGCTAAAATGTCATGCGAGCCGCACTCTCTCATTTGTTTCCGCCCATGCTGTGTATCCAAAAGGCCACCATTCCTTAGAATAAGTTTACACAACCCACATCAGCACCCACCATCTCTGGACGCATAGCTGTTGCCAAGAACTGTATATGGACATTTTTTAGCTTCTGTATAACCGGGTATATTTTATTATGTTGTGCTATCCGTTCATTTATTTATTCTTTACTCAATAGGTAACCACATCATTCGACCCTTTATGTTTTATTTTGTGGCCCCTAATATGCCTGTTCAAAAGTTTGGGATAAATACAGTTTTGTTTTTTAGAATTTAGAATTTAATACTTAGATTTAGCAAGGATGCATTAAATCAATAGTGGCAGTAAGGGCTAAAAAAGCAGCACAGCTGTTTTAAATATTGATCATAATAATAAGTGTTTATTAAGCACCAAAATACGTAAGGAATAATTGACGATGGGCCGTTCAATTATTAGAATAATAATGTGCATTATTATTCTAATAATTGAACGCCCCGGAGTCAATTATTCCGCTTATACTACGGTTACCACACCCCAAGACATCGATCCAAAGATATATTTAAAGGGACTCGTCCGGTTTTTGTACTTAAATCGCTATTGTGAGTAGGACTATTTCTTCCGCGTCTCATCCAACGGCTCTTTTGCTAGTTCCGAAACGTAATTTTAAAGCTGTTAACGAAGGCTTGAGCCGTTGATAGCATTCTACTGCAGTTATTAATAGTTATTAGAAAGAGGGAGAGAGAGAGAGGGAGAGAGAGAGCGAGTGCTTGTGTGAATTAGGCTACCTCTGTGCTGTGTCTCTAAACAGCTGTTATTACCTCAATAGTGAAAAAATGTCACGTGTAGCCTTTAAGTTGCTCCACTATATAGGCTAACTGATCAAATCGTCAGGGCAGCGCTGACACCTTTTTGTGCAAACTGTAGTGTGTGTGCGAGCATGTGTGATTTCAGTAATGAGACAGAAAAGCTTGCCTTTGATGTCCGCTTCCGTTCGTTGGTTTTCATCTGGACTGTCTAATACTGCTGCCGCCCAGTTGTTGAACGTTTTATATTAACCGTAAATATTAAGATTTACTTTAGGAAAATCGTCTGTCATATTGTTGTTTTTTAGTCCTGTAATTTCCGTTATTACAGTTAACTATGCGAAGTGATGTGGAACTGTAATGCGGTCAAGAGAGCTGCCTGGAACTACGTTCACTAGATGCAAATAATTGCACATCTCAGAACGTTCATCAGCCAATCAGATTCAAGCATTCAACGGCCCCGTAGTATAATATTATTTATTTTACTGATTATGTAACACATCCACTATAGGCAAGTTGAAGGACCCATGTGCAGTACTTTATTAACAAAACTTAAAACAAAGACTTGGCAAAACATAAAACAAAGTCATGGCATGGCTAAACATAAAACTCACCGACAGCGGGTTACAACATTCAATACTTGACAAAGACACATGGCAAACATGAGGGCTTAAATACACACAGACTAATGACAAGACAAGTGACACCTGTGAACAGTGATGAGACACAGAACCAATGACAGGACAAGACACAAGATCACATGAGGGCATGGGAGTCACATGACAAGACTGTGAACATGACAAAAGGTGTGTTCGACATCGGCTGCGGCTGGATTCAACTGATCGGCGAGAGTAGCCGCGTGCAGGCGGGGAGGAGCTGCAAATGGAGACGTGAAGTCGGACACTTTCTGCTTCCCGCAGTGACGCTCGCGCTGTGTTTGCATACTTTATCAGCTGAAGTGAAATAAATGCAATATTTGGCAATACACAGATGTTTCAGAGACATTATTGTCATGTAATACTTTATGCACTGCTTAATACAGCGTGTGTTTGTACAAGAATAAAGTTCAACATATAAGCCTACACTATTAATGAAGTGGGGTTTACGTTTTTAATCAGTTTTATTTTGATAAACATGACAATATAACATCGCGACTACATGAAAGGAGGTTTTACTGTTATAAAAAACAGATTTGTGCATTAGTGGAGCTGAAGGTTTCAGAATAAACACGTGATTGCTGTCATGCGGTGAATCCAGCCAATCGAGGAACAGCTGTGTCGTCATCAGAGTCCGTGTAGCCTCCTGCAGCTGCTCTGTAGAAACTGCACCGGCTGTATCAGCCGACTGCTCTCGAATCGCTCTCGCGGCACTTTGTTGACATACGTCACTGTCACGTGGCGTCGGCGCTGCCTCAAGTCGGACAAAATTTCTAACCGGCATGCACTGCTTCAAGTCAGCCGCCGATCGGTCTGCGCATCGCTGGGTGAAGTCGAACAAGCCTAAACTCAAACAAAACCAAGAACATGATAACTGAAAACAGAACCAAGAACAATGAACATGAACCAACACCAAAACACCCTGTGACAGATCCCCCCCTCTATGGGCGGCCCCTGACGCCCAAACAACACCAATGGCCTAACAACAGAGTCTCAACAAAAAAGTCTTGGGGGGCGGTCTTGGGGGAGGGATGGTGGGCCAGGCCCGTGCAGGGGCACCGGACCCAGACATGACCTAGACGGGCCTGGGAGCGTGGGCGGACCTGGACCCTGTGGCGTGGGCGGACCTGGACCCTGTGGCGTGGGCGGACCTGGAGCCTGTGGCGTGGGCGGACCTGGAGCCTGTGGCGTGGGCGGACCTGGAGCCTGTGGCGTGGGCGGACCTGGAGCCTGTGGCGTGGGCGGACCTGGAGCCTGTGGCGTGGGCGGACCTGGAGCCTGTGGCGTGGGCGGACCTGGAGCCTGTGGCGTGGGCGGACCTGGAGCCTGAGGCGTGGGCGGACCTGGACCCTGAGGCGTGGGCGGACCTGGACCCTGAGGCGTGGGCGGACCTGGACCCTGTGGCGTGGGCGGACCTGGACCCTCAGGCGTGGGAGGACCTGGACCCTCAGGCGTGGGAGGACCTGGACCCTCAGGCGTGGGAGGACCTGGACCCTCAGGCGTGGGAGGACCTGGACCCTCAGGCGTGGGAGGACCTGGACCCTCAGGCGTGGGAGGCCATGGCGGCAACGGCAGTTCACCAGGCCATGGCGGTAACGGCAGTTCATCAGGCCATGGCGGTAACGGCAGTTCACCAGGCCATGGCGGTAATGGCGGTTCAGGGGGCCACAGAGGCGTGGCCTTCATGGCCTCCATGTACCCCTTGCCCCCCCCCAAAATTTTCTTGGGCGGGACAGCGGGCTCGTGGGCTGGAGCCTGGACGGGGCCGTGGGCTGGAGCCTGGACGGGGCCGTGGGCTGGAGCCTGGACGGGGCCTTGGGCTGGAGCCTGGACGGGGCCGTGGGCTGGAGCCTGGACGGGGCCGTGGGCTGGAGCCTGGACGGGGCCGTGGGCTGGAGCCTGGACGGGGACTTGGGCTGGAGCCTGGACTTGGGCTGGAGCCTGGACTTGGGCTGGAGCCTGGACGTGGGCTGGAGCCTGGACGTGGGCTGGAGCATGGACGTGGGCTGGAGCATGGACGTGGGCTGGAGCATGGACGTGGGCTGGAGCCTGGACCTGGACGTGGGCTGGGCTCACTGGGGTGGAGAGTACTGTGGGACAGTGGAGCTCCTCATCCACTGTTCCCACAGTAAAGGCTGAGCCGCCCAACAAAAGGGCCTGGTCTATATACTGGGCCAGAGTCCACGGCAAAGTGCTCTCAGGCATTAAATAAGCTAGGCGCTCATTTAGTCCAAAATAAAAAATGTCCTTGAGTGCCTGATCATTAAAATCTACTTGGTACGAAAGTCCACAGAACTTCTGAACATAATTTTCCAGGGGACGATTCCCCTGGCGTAAACGCAGCAGAGCAACTGCTGGGTCCATTTTGTTGGTCAAGTATTCTGTAACGAATTTCCACTGACGAGGCAAGTTGAAGGACCCATGTGCAGTACTTTATTAACAAAACTTAAAACAAAGACTTGGCAAAACATAAAACAAAGTCATGGCATGGCTAAACATAAAACTCACCGACAGCGGGTTACAACATTCAATACTTGACAAAGACACATGGCAAACATGAGGGCTTAAATACACACAGACTAATGACAAGACAAGTGACACCTGTGAACAGTGATGAGACACAGAACCAATGACAGGACAAGACACAAGATCACATGAGGGCATGGGAGTCACATGACAAGACCAGGAAGTGCATGACAAGACTGTGAACATGACAAAAGGCTTGTTCGACTTCACCCAGCGATGCGCAGACCGATCGGCGGCTGACTTGAAGCAGTGCATGCCGGTTAGAAATTTTGTCCGACTTGAGGCAGCGCCGACGCCACGTGACAGTGACGTATGTCAACAAAGCACCGCGAGAGCGATTCGAGAGCAGTCGGCTGATACAGCCGGTGCAGTTTCTACAGAGCAGCTGCAGGAGGCTGCACGGACTCTGATGACGACACAGCTGTTCCACGATTGGCTGGATTCACCGCATGACAGCGATCACGTGTGTTTCTTGTTTATTCTGAAACCTTCAGCTCCACTAATGCGCACATCTGTTTTTTATAACAGTAAAACCTCCTTTCATGTAGTCGCGATGTTATATTGTCATGTTTATCAAAATAAAACTGATTAAAAACGTAAACCCCACTTCATTGATAGTGTAGGCTTATATGTTGAACTTTATTCTTGTACAAACACACGCTGTATTAAGCAGTACATAAAGTATTACATGACAATAATGTCTCTGAAACCTCTGTGCATTGCCAAATATTGCATTTATTTCACTTCAGCTGATAAAGTATGCAAACACAGCGCGAGCATCACTGCGGGAAGCAGAAAGTGTCCGACTTCACGTCTCCGTTTGCAGCTCCTCCCCGCCTGCACGCGGCTACTCTCGCCGATCAGTTGAATCCGGCCGCAGCCGATGTCGAACACACCTAAACTCAAACAAAACCAAGAACATGATAACTGAAAACAGAACCAAGAACAATGAACATGAACCAACACCAAAACACCCTGTGACAGATTATGACATTTTTCACCCACCACAGTAATATTAAAACAGTTAATTTGACTTAATATTTAATTTAGTATTTAATGATATTTCACTATATTGCTGTATTTTAGATCAAATAAATGCAGCCTTTTGAGCATTCAAGACATCTTAAAAAAAAATTATTGTACTTTTTTTTTTTTTTTTTTTTTTTTACAGTAGTCAGTGTACATTTTTTTTCTTCCAATGCAATGCCATTCTGATTGACAACGTTTCATTTACATTTAGTCATTTAGCAGACGCTTTTATCCAAAGCGACTTACAAGTGAGAGCAATAGAAGCAACTAGAACAGTCAAAGGCTACAGTATGCAAGTGCTGTAACAAGTCTCAGTTAATCTAGCACAGAACACACAGGACAGAACTTTTTTTTAATTTATTTTTTTATAAATAAGTTAGACAGACAGAAAATGAATAGAATGTTAAGTGCTATTCTTGATTGGTCAGGTGCTGCTGGAAGAGACGTGTCTTTAGCTGTTTTTTGAAAATGGCTACAGACTCGGCTGCTCGAATTGAGATACGCAGGTCATTCCACCAGGTGGGGGCAGTCCAGGAAAAGGTCCGTGAGAGTGATTTCATTCGTTTCACAAGAGCTAATTCATCAAACACGACTTTTTAAAAGGTTTAAACCAGGCATTAGTTACAGACAAGTTCTTGAAAGGTTATTGATTTATGGAACCACTTTCTTTAGCTCGAATCTCCTTTAAAACACATATGTGCAACATTTTTTATATAACATGTCAACATGTCTTTTTGATGTAACATCAAGTCTTAAAGTATTACAAAAGATTATATTGAATGACTTGCTGCATTTGAAACAAAATTGGTATTTTTTTGTTCTGCAGTTTTAACAAAAAATCGTGTTTTTGAAACCACGCTGCTACTTAAAATACACCAACATTCCACAAGGCACAATCAACAACCTGATCAACTGTGTTGCATTGCATGAGGCAAATGGTGGTTGCACCAGATATTTACTTTTTTTACCCCTCCAATACAGTAAAACTGCACATTTTAGAGTTGCCTTTTATTGTGGCCAGCCTAAGGCACACATGTGCAATAATCATGCTGTCTAATCAGCATTTTGATATGCCACACCTGTGAGGGGGATGGATTATCTCGGCAAAGGAGAAGTGCTCACTAACACAGATTTAGATAGATTTGTGAACAATATTTGAGAAAAATAGGCCTTTTGTGTACATAGAAAAAGTCTTAGATCTTTGAGTTCAGCTCATGTAAAATGGGGGCAAAAACAAAAGTGTTGCGTTTATAATTTTGTTCAGTGTACATACATGTATACCATTGATTTTCCTCTTTCCACTCCAACTTTGGGAAGGCTCTAATACTGCAGTTTGGGTGAGTGGACTAAAAATAATGAATTATGACTGGCTTTTTGTCATGATCCTGGTTCTTTTCTCTCTCTTTTCTGGTCACACTCATTATTACATTCTTTTACGCACACACATTCGCATTCATTATCTCGATCGTTCTCAGCTGTCTCTCATCTCTTTATCTCTATCGTTCTCACCTGTTTCCCACCTTCTCTGATTTGACTCTCTATTTCTAGTCCTTCCTTTCTCTTGTTCTTTGTCAGATTATTGCCAAATGTTATGTACCTGTTTGCCCGTTATTCCAGCCTCTGTTCTGTCTTGTCAAATCAAATCAAATCAAATCACTTTATTTGTCACTCTACATATGCACAAGTGCAACAGTAGGTGAAATTCTTAGGTGCAGTCCGAGCAAACATAGTAGTCATGACATGACATGTACAACATTTAAAGCAGCATCAGATTACACATCTGATGCGCACACAATTACTCACAGCACAGTATACACTACAATAAACAATAAATAATTTACACAATGTGAGTGTAAACTCACAGCTTTAACCAATATACACATACTTACAATATACATATACTTTAAACAATATACACTAAACATACACTAAACAATATACATTACGCAATAATAGTAATAATAATATACAATGTACAGTATAAAATATTATTCACAGATTGAAAAATTGAAATCCAAAGTGCAATAGATGCTGTATGATAAATAAATGTGTATATAATGTGTGTGTATCTACAGTGGGTTGTGCTGAGTGATATTCTGTCAGTGTGTGTTATGATCCTGATGGATCAAGAGTTAAGTAGTCTGATTGCTTGTGGGAAGAAGCTGTTCTGAAGTCGGCTGGTGCGTGTTCTGATGCTGCGGTACCGTCTGCCTGATGGCAGCAGTGAGAGCAGCCCATGGTTCGGGTGGCTAGAGTCTCTGATGATCCTCTGAGCTCTCTTCACACACCGCCTGGCGTAAATGTCCTGGAGGGAGGGAAGCTCACCTCCGATGATGCAGCTGGCCGTGCGCACTACCCTTTGCAGGGCCTTGCGGCTGCGGGCGGTACTGTTGCCGTACCAGGTGGTGATGCAGCCAGTCAGCAGACTCTCTATGGTGCAGGTGTAGAAGCGTGTGAGGATGTGGCGGTTCATTCCAAACCTCCTCAGCCGTCGCAGGAAGAAAAGGCGCTGATGAGCCTTCTTCACAACGGCCTCGGAGTGGACGGACCATGAGAGTTCCTCTGTGATGTGGACACCGAGGAACTTGAAGCTGCTGACTCTCTCCACCGGTGCTCCATCGATGGTGATGGGGCGGTGTTCTCTCTCATTCCTCCTGAAGTCGACCACCAGCTCCTTGGTCTTGCTGACGTTGAGGGAGAGGTTGTGCTCCTGACACCACCGTGTCAGAGTGTGCACCTCCTCTCTGTAGGCCGTTTCATCATTGTCGGTGATAAGACCTACCACCGTCGTATCGTCAGCAAACTTGATGATGGTGTTGGAGCTGTGGGTTGCCACACAGTCATGTGTGTACAGGGAGTACAGGAGTGGGCTGAGAACGCAGCCCTGAGGGGCTCCAGTGTTGAGAGTCAGTGATGATGAGATGTTACTGCCCATTCTGACCACCTGGCGTCTGTTTGACAGGAAGTCCAGGATCCAGCTGCATAACAGGCTGTTTAAGCCTAGAGCCCGGAGTTTCCCGTCAAGTATGGAGGGCACAATGGTGTTGAATGCTGAGCTGTAGTCCACAAACAGCATTCTCACATACGTGTTCCTCTTTTCCAGGTGGGAGAGAGCAGTGTGTATAGTGGATGAAATGGCATCATCAGTGGAGCGGTTTGTGCGGTATGCAAACTGCAGTGGGTCCAGTGAGGGGGGGAGAACAGAGCAGATGTGGTTTCTGACTAGTCTCTCAAAGCATTTACTGATGATGGGGGTCAGAGCAACAGGACGCCAGTCGTTTAAGCAGGTGGTTTTTGACTGCTTAGGTACAGGCACAATGGTGGACGTTTTAAAGCATGTGGGGACCACAGACAGGGAGAGGGACAGGTTAAAAATGTCCGTGAAGACTCCAGCCAGTTGGTGCGCGCACGCTCTGATCACACGGCCGGGAATGCCGTCTGGACCCGCAGCTTTACGGACGTTCACCCGCCGGAAGGATCGGGTTACATCCGCGACAGATACGGAGAGTGCACTAACCTCTGTATCTTCAGCCGCGAGCTCTCTCTCCGCGAGGGCGGTGTTAGTTCCCTCAAAGCGAGCATAGAAGGTGTTGAGCTCGTCCGGGAGAGAGGCAGCGGTGTTCACGGTGGAGTTTGTGTTCCCTTTATAGTCCGTGATGGTGTTAATTCCCCTCCACATGCTTCTGGAGTCGGTGGTGTTGAACTGTCCTTCAATCTTGTCCCAGTACTGCCGTTTTGCTGCTCTGATGGTTTTCCGGAGGGCATAACTTGCTTGTTTATGCTCCTCCGCGTTACCGGAGTTAAAAGTGAAGGTCCGTGCATTGAGTGCCGCGCGAACATCCCCATTTAGCCACGGCTTCTGGTTAGGGTACAGCCGAATTGTTTTGGTCGGAACAACGTCTTCTACGCACTTCCTGATGAAACACGTTACGCTATCAGCGTAAACCTCGATGTCGTCATCAGAGGCCGACCGGAACATCTCCCAGTCCGCGTGATCAAAACAGTCCTGTAGCATAGAATCTGATTGGTCCGACCAGCACTGGATGGTTCTGAGGGCGGGTGCTTCCTGTTTGAGTCTTTGCCTATATGCGGGCAAAAGTAGGATGGAAGCGTGATCCGATTTGCCAAATGGTGGGCGCGGGAGGGACTTGTAACAATCCTTGAAGGGAGAGTAGCAGTGATCTAAGACGCGGTTCCCTCGCGTGTTGAAGTTAACATGTTGGTGGTATTTAGGTGCGATGCGCTTGAAGTTGGCTTTGTTAAAGTCTCCGGTCACAATAAACGCAGCCTCAGGATGAGCGGTTTCCTGCTCACTCACTGTCCTATACAGTTCCTTTAGTGCCCGGTCTGTGTCGGCTTGTGGGGGAATATACACAGCTGTGATGATGACCGCGGTGAATTCCCTCGGTAGCCAGAATGGTCGGCACAGAACCATGAGAAATTCCAGATCAGGAGAACAGAAAGACTTGATAGAATGTACGTTCCTCTGATCACACCAGGATCGGTTAATCATAAAACATACACCCCCGCCTTTGCTTTTCCCGGAGAGATCTTTTTCTCTGTCCATTCGATTTTTTTTCGCGCGGTTTGCGCGGTCGGGCCGTCTTGACAAAGAGCTCCGCTGCTGTGTTTGTAAACGGCGGTTCGTCACTGAAGAATTTAAAGTCCGGTTTTCGGAGTGCGATTGCCGAACCAATGTCCAAAAGTGTCTGTCTGTCGTACGTAGTAAGGCAGACAACATCCAAGACGAAAAACACAAAAACTATAAACAGAACAAACAAAAAACTACAATGTTTCAGCAGAGCTTGCGACGTTGCGGCCATCCTCGGCGCCATCTTGACTCTCCCTATTTTCCCGTGTCGAGTCCTGTCTGGTGCGTGTTCATCTCTATCAGATATTATCACCTCGTCTCTGCTCTGTTCCAATCTCCAGTTAACGTGAGTGGTCTCCGGTTTGGCGTTCCCTTGCTCTCTACGGACCCAGCCTCTCTCTCAACCACTGGGGTTTCCCGTTGCCGTTCCTGACCATGCTATTTCTGTTCCCTTATTATTGCAAGACTTTCTGTTCCCTCATACTGAGACATTCTTCTGTTGGATTTAACGCTGAGAGACTTTCTGTTGGATTTACATGCCTTGTGGCCTCTTGAGTTATTTTGCCAGAACTGATTTCATTTATTAAACTTTGTCAAATCACCTTCTGCTTTTGGGTCCTCTTCTCCTGTACGTGACACTTTTTTTGTTCACCGATTTGTTTTTGAAACCATGTTAGCGTTCAAAGAGAATAGATACATATATAATAATAAATAAAAAAAACTGATGCAAAAGGCTGATGGCAGCCCTTTGATTCTGTTAAATGTGGCCCATGTTGACCTCTGAAGCTGAGTATTTAATATTTCATTCATGTGTTTCAATGTTTTTATTTGGTGTTACAGCAGAAGATCAATTGAAGACTTCAGATGCAAAAGCCTCCAAGTCGGTCTGACGTTTTTCTTTAAAATAAGTATTTTTGTCAGGCTTCTATGTATAGGTTTCTACCTAAGTACCGGTACTTCTGAATGGGCTGAGGCTGGGATTTAATGGGTTTGAAGTGAAAGTATTTTATGAACTTATACTATATGCGGAGAGCATTCACTCAGTATCATCTCATTTTTGACCGAAGTGGCTTTTAGAGGCTTTTGCATCTGAACTCTTCAATTGTAACTATTCTTTTTTTTTAATGCAATCTTTTGCAATCTCATTTCCTTGGGCATTATGGAAGCTTGTTTCCGCCACAGAATAAAACAATTTAAAAGATAATTGCAACTTTTTATCTCACAATTCTGACTTTTTCTCCTCAGAATTGTTAGATACTCGCAATGCTGAATTTATTTCTTGCAATTGCCAGTTTATATTTCATTGCCAGTTTGTATTTCACAATTCTGACTTTTTTGTCTGCAATTGCCAGTTTATATAAGACAATTCTGACTTTTTTCCTGCATTTGCCAGTTTATATCTTGCAATGCTGACGTTTTCTCTCAGTTGCCAGTGTATCTCGCAATTCTGACTTTTTTTCTTGCAATTCTGACTTTTCTCCTGCAATTGCCAGTTTATATCTCACAATTCTCCTGCAATTGGTCTTTGTCATACACGTGGGTTTGTTGTGTGTGACGTCACCGCGGCGCCATCTTTGAGTTATCGCTACTGACTGACTCGTATTGAAGATATTATAAGAGTAGAGATAACAAATAAATAACTCGCAAAACTGGAGAAGCAAAAGAAAAATGGGAAAAGCCGTACGCGATTAACTCAATAAAGATGCTAGGGACCGTTATTTTGAAAAATTGTCATCCTTTCAGAATATAGATCCATATGAGCTGACTGAAGTTGGAGCGCTGACCCCGCATTGCTACCTCCATCCTCATACCTCGACATTGTCAACTACCTTGTTTATGGTATAAGCGCATACACCAATGAACAATTAAAAAACGATAAATCACTTGAAGCCTACGGGCATTTCACCAATGGCTGGGTACAGGATTTATTTACATTCCGAACGAAGGATTATGACAACAGTAGTATCAGCAAACGTGGGCTTGCTGTAATGATAATGATGTCATGTTATAACTGTATAATTCATTAATGATTACGTGTATTTTTGATCTTTATTGTATCAATTACACAAACCAAAATGCCTAATACAATAAAACAGAAACAATGTTTCAATAAAACAAGTCATCATCATGAAACAAACTGTCTGACATTACTGTAGTAAATCAATGTATGTAGAATTTAATAGTGTATTTTATTATAGTACATTCGGAGATATGTTTGCAAAGGTGATGATGTTGCACTGCTGCAACCCTGGCCAACGGACGCCGCGTTACATCCTCTACATGCTGTCCATGTCCTTTCTTCAAATTGGGAAAGCTAAAAAACCTTTCCCCGTTGTTTAGTTTTCACCCTTTCTGTCATGAGACTTACTATTGCAGCCTATCACACAACAAGAACTGACCATTTTATCACTGAAAAGAAATTAATCAAAAACACAACTTCCGGTATCTAACAACAGAACCCCACAGCATTGATACCTTACAAATGGCGGCTCCGCCCACAATGCACTTCGGTTCTCACGAGTGTGACATCACTTGACAAAGACCGATTGCCAGTTTATATTTCGCAATTCTGACTTTTTTTTCTTGCAATTCCGACTTTTCTCCTGCAATTACCAATCCTGCCTTTTTTTCTGTGACTATATTTCTTGCAATTCGCACTTTATAACTCACAATTCTGAGAGATCAGAAAAAGTCAGAATTGCGAGATGTAAAAATAATTGTGTCAAATTTGTGAGATAAAAAGTCACAATTACCTTATTTACTTTTTATTCAGTGACGGAATAAAAGCTTCCAGGGCATCAAAAAGCTCATTTAAAAAGCGAAGAGGCTGAAAAAAATTAGTGCTATCTTAATTATGCTTGGGGAAGAGACGCAGACTTTGGTTCTAAAGAGACTTGCTAAATGTACGCATGTGTTGCAGCATTTATTTCATGTTTTATTTTGCTTCTGTTCTGTTCTCACTTTGAAAAGCCAGCAATAATTCAGAAATGTGTTGTACGGTCAGAGCAGACAGCGAGACCAGACCCCCTCTGGTGTGGGGTGCACAGTGTTCTTGACTCAAGCCAATTACGACTGTGGAATACAAGCTTCTGACCCGCTTTATTCTGTGCCCTCTTAGGCAAAATGAGGCTGAGGACCTGAACCCGGCTGTTGTTAAGTGATTTTTCAGTTTGGAGAATAGAAACAAAACTGATGTGATATATCAACCCCCCACATAGTCTAGACGAGGCCTCGTCTGATCCGTGGCTCTCTATTTCCATGCCATGTGACTCAAATGATTGGCATTCTCTGACTCTCTCTGGCTCATTTTTTTATTACTGTCTCTATCTTATTCACAAACACACTGCTCTGTTGGTCTCAGATTTTCACTAAAGTTCAAAAGTAAGTTTTTGATTTTTGAATGTCTCTTTTGCTCACCAAGGCTGCATTTATTTGATCCAAACTACAGCAAACACAATTAAAAATAACTGTTCTATTTGAATATATTTTCAAATGCAATTTATTCCTGTATTGGTAATACAGCTTCAGCATCATTTCTCTTCAGTATCACCTCATCTTCAGTGTCGCATGATCTTTCAGAAATCATTCTAATATGCTGATTTGCTGCTCAAGAGACGTTTATTATAATAATAATATCAATTTTGAAAACAGTTGTGTACCATTTTTTTCAGGCTTTATTGATGAATCCTTTTTGAATTAGCTCGACTTGCTAGTGAACCAGGGCTGTTATAGTAAAATAAAAATAAAACC
Source organism: Romanogobio albipinnatus (assembly GCA_023566225.1). Lineage (NCBI taxonomy): Eukaryota > Metazoa > Chordata > Actinopteri > Cypriniformes > Gobionidae > Romanogobio > Romanogobio albipinnatus. The sequence continues at coordinate 18,000,109 of CM042246.1, forward strand.
ATACAAAATTCTGTTGCTTGAAATGAAATAAACACATCAGCTAGTTGCCAGTCATCCGAAAGTAACTTTTTTTTATTTTTACAAAATAACCAATAAAAATTATAAAAATATAATAAACACTTAAATTAATAAAATTACTAAAACTTGGAAATTAAAATGGAAAATACATAAAGAGAAACTAATTCTATATGAGCATATGTGCTCATATGATATCAATGCTAAACAAAGGCAGATGATGCATTTTATTGATCTCTATTGTATCTCTGTGTTCTGAATCTAAAACCCATTCATTTTGCTTTGTAATGCTGTTTAAGTCTGTGACAGCCGTGAATACGAAGTGACATCTGCGTTCACAAATGAAGTCATATCTGATCACCATTGATTTTCTTCTTTCCACTCCAACGTACTCAAAATAATTCAGCAAGCATTTCAGCTCAGCTAGAACGGTCATTACTATTGCAGTTTGGCTGGGTGGACTATACAAAAAAAATATTCTTGGAGATTTAATAATTTATGGCCATATTTTTATATTTAACAACAAGCTGTCAACCTGACTCCCGTCACATAGAATCTCAGTGACTCATTCTGCAAACAGGAAGTGACATGGCTGACAGGGCAACCCACGTGAACGAGCAGGAGAGGGTGAGATGTCACACAGAAGGCTGTCAAAAGCCTTTTCTCTCACTTTTAATGAGATTCCCAGATTTCAAATGAGCCATAGTCCGATCTGCCTCAGCTCTCCTTTTTATTCGCAGTGGCAGCCGTGACTTTGGCGTGTGTGTGTTTAGGTGAACGGACACCCCTGTGTGTGTGAACATATATCCATCAACACTCTGTATCTATGCAAGTGGCTGTAGACTTCTAGGTCACATTGTTGCTGTGTCACATGCTGAACTTTTCAGCACTGTAAACAAATCATGTAGCATCAGCACTAAATTCCTACAATAGAGTCTTGATTAGCTGCTGTCATAATTAAGGGTTGTTAAATTAGTGATTTGCTGGACCAAGAATTGTTGCTTTACAGATCAGTGGCTTTTAAGAATAGCGACAGAGTGGAATATTAATCAGATTTTTCCATGCATGGAGGCAGAGGAGGAGTGCGTTTAGTGTCCATGTAAGAATCTCTGTTAATTAGGTTTAAACAGCACATGCATATTTGCTTTGATAAAATTAGCAGAGAGAAGAACGTGGGCTGATATGAGAGGATGTTCATACAAACACAATCTGTGTTTGCAGCTTGGTTGTCGCCTAGAAACAAGACGAGCTTAGTCCAAAGTGCTCGCTAATGCTCAGAGTATAAAGGTAACTTTGGTGCTTGCTTGCTTGTTAAAAGATCATACATTGTATCTGTGGTGCTTGATTCAATTTTTAAAAGTGAAATAGACTAAATGGAAATGGAGGGGCACTTTTAATGCTGTTAATAATACATATCTTGACCAAAGTCTGATTCTTTTGGGGGTTTTTTTCATTGACACTCTTTGGCAAAATAAGCTTTGCCAAGAACTTAAAAAATGTGTTTGTTTGTTTTTGTTATTGTTTGTATTTTCACCAAAAAAAATTAAATTCTGTAATTACACACTATATAACTTCTTATATTTCTGCCACAAAAAAGAATATATTTTTGAAAGCTAATTGTTCAAACATTAAGAATGTTGTGTACACATAAATTCATATAAACATGTTTAAATTAAGTGATTTTACAGTTTTTTCATCTAGATGAATTGGCCGTAGCCAATGTGTTTTTTACAAGTTCTCTGTAATTAAAGTGTGTGTGTGTGTGTGTGTGTGTGTGTATTAACATATATAACATATATATAACATATATATTATATATATATTAAAAACATTTTATTACAGAGTTGCCTTCTTAAATGTAGTTAACAGACTTATTTTTATTGTAAATTGCATAAAACTGATAAACATGTATTTAAAAATAGCATTCACTTAAGCATTCTTTATCAGTGATTCCTATTTCAGCCACAGACATTTTATATTTCATTTTTTTATTTAATACAGTTATTGCTATTATTGGTAGCACAAAATGATGAGTGGTCGAAGATCTCGAATATTATAAAAAAATCTATTTAAAGGTCCCGTTCTTCGTGTTTTTTTGAAGCTTTGATTGTGTTTACAGTGTGCAATATAACATGTGTTCATGTTTCGAGTGTAAAAAAAACAGTATTTTTCACACAATTTACTTATCTGTATACCGCTGTTTTCACTCTCCTAAAAACGGCTGATGAGTTCCTTGTTCTATGAAGTCCCTCCTTCAGAAATATACGTAACGAGTTCTGATTGTGCCAGCGGTTCCCGTGTTGTGATTTGACCGCAGCTTAGCGCACGTTGCACGGTTCCTGTGTTGTGATTCGACAGCAGCTTAGTGCACGTTGCACGGAAAGGTCACACCTCTTAACGGTAGATATATGCGCTCAATGATCTCTAAGTACAGCGTCCCTGTGAAAGCCAAACAAAGGTGATTTGACTCCGGGATGAAAATAACAGCGTCTCGACGACATGGCGACAAACACACTCAAATGCAACACTTCCTCGTCTCCGCGTGGGAGAGCAACAAGACCACGCCCCCTTTTTCGCGTATTCTTGTGGGCGGAGGTTAGTCTGTTCTACTGTTCTACTGACGTAATTAAAGCAGGCTGTACCAGGATGTAGTCCAAGCCGGCCGTTCGCTGTAGGCTTTGAAAGGGAACTTCTGTTAAATAAAATATCTCGCTTGGCATTGAACTTTGAGCTTTATAATTTTACAGGTATTATTTATGCTCTAACAGCAACATTACACACTAACTAAAGTTTGCACAATGGGATCACGAAGAACGGGACCTTTAAAGAGATCAATAAACAATACATTTCACACAAAAAATAATTTAAACCATATTTTAAACCAAACATTTTATATATTTTTTTTATATATAAAAATCTAATTGCAAACAAGTGCAACATTTAATTTAACTTGACAACGGAGACAATGGAAAAAACTGTTTTGATTTCATTTAGATCAGAACCATGTATAATCATGTAATAATGCCTTGTCATGCAGTTTAAAGTAAATGCACATTTGTGGCCTTGTTGTGTTGTGATCAAACATTTAATTAAACTTGACAATCATCATGCTGCTGATGGGTATTTGGAACATCTGTGTGGAAGTGTGGCACATGGTGTTAACTGCAGGCATTTCTTTAAACACAAATAATTCACAACTAGGATATATATCTATCATGGAAAACACTCGCACCGCATGATATTTTAAAATTCACTCAAAATTTACAGGCATAGATTTGGCCACCTAGACAAAACAAGCTAGATTTCCACAAAAGGTCACTATGAAATTTATAATAAAAATATTTATTTGTAGAAATAACTTACTATTCATTGTTTTTTTTTGAGGTCATACCACATGATATCCAAATGTGGTAACTACATACCAGCCAAATTTGAGAGAGAGTTACACACATGCTTGCTGCTTCAATGGGTCCTTGGCAAATTGGTATGATGCAACTTCCTGTCTCTGAATGGATTTCAACATAAAAGTCCCAAAATTCAAAATGGAAAATTTCTTGATGGTCGCACCACATGATATTTCATAAAATGGACATCATTGGACAATGTTTGTTTGTAAATTATGAAAGAAATAATAAAAAGTGCAGGATTGCAAAACACTTTGGAAATCATGCCAAAATAGTGTAGAAAATAAATTTTGAGTGATTTCAAAGATGTTTCCAACACACCACCATATGATATTTTGATACTTTAAATAACAGAACAATTACAAATAACTAATGTTTTGTGAAAAATGAATGTGAGTACATACATGGGAGAGGTACTACATATACATGGTATCTTTGTATGCATTTAAACCAGTTTTTAACAGAAAGAATGTACCGGTAATCGGACAGACAATTTAGGCGTCACGTCATTGAGGTTTGTGAAGACCTATATGATCTTCTCAGAATGAGGGTGAGCAAATTATAAGAATTTTCATTTTTGCTTTAATTGCTGTTATTTGTTATAAAATCTTTATCTGCAGCTGCTCTCAGATTTCATTGGGCCATTCTTGAAAACACATTAAAACACAATGGAAGTAATGCAAACTGAAACCTAAAAAAAAAAGAATAAGCAATTAATAATTCAAATTTATTTAATAATCTACACCAAATATATAAAACTGTTGCACAAACATTTAAATTGTGTTTAAACGTTTTAATAACAAAATTGTTTCTACTCCAGTTCGCTCATTCAAAATAAACATTTAAACGACAGTAAACTTTAATAACCTGTTTTCATGAAAGATTTCAAACAATGGAAATATATAAAATATTTAAATAATGGAGACATCGCTAACAGTTTAAGTAAAATATAATGAATATGTAACATATAAGTGCATATATTTAGCAAAATGCTCTTCTCTAGAGTTATTTTTTTCTAGCTAAGTTTATGGACAATGAATATCTTTCTTGAGGTAATGTAACATTAAGTGACATTGTATAGCCTAGAAGCTGTTTTATTGTCGTCTTTCCCCTGTTAGAACATCCATGTTTACTTTGAGCTGTAGTAAAGAGGAGATGAGATGATGCCGCTTGAACTGCGCTACTTAAATCTGTCTCGCCGTATTTAAGAGAGAGAGAGAGTGCCAAAAATGTATTGTTTGAATTCCGTAATAAAATTGACCGAATTTCAAAAGTAACAAAGCTTTTTGTGATTATTGGACGGTAGGCACATTACAAATGTTTAGTGAAGTTTTCTGCACACTGCACATGCAACAGAAAATAGCAGACTAAAAGATTTCAGATTTAAAGGTGCAGTATGTAATATTGACTCTCTAAAAGTTTTCTCTTTGAATTCTTGCACCCGGGAGCAATACAAGTCGACTCCATTTTGACTAAATGTTTGCTAAGTATTATTTCCTACTCAAGGTTTTATTCTGGTCAAGCCTATCCAATAGGAGCAGACTTATAGTGGCCCAGTGCATTATGGATGTTGAAGTTTCCCTGCCTATTTGTCAAAAGGGAAGACAACAGGCAGAACCAATTTCAAAAATCACCTTTCTAGTTTTATTGATAGCTAATTTTGCCAGCGGTGAATCACCCCTTTAAATTTGGCAAGTTGTGTTCATTGATGTCAAACCTGGTGTGACACCAAGTCATTGGTCTTCATGTTCCAAGTCTGAATATGTGCGAAGCGATGATATATGAGAGCTGCTGCGAAGGGGAAATTTTCAGTGACTGAGTGATTGTATATGGAAATATCTGTAAAACAAGATTAAATTTCCTTTTCTGAGTTCCTATTCCCTGAATTTAGCTTGAAGACCCTCTATAACCTTTTACGTATTCCTTCCACACATGCAGATGTTAGAGTGTCACAGGGGAACCAATCTGCCAACTCGTTTAACAGTGTATGTGTAATTCAGCAGATTAATCACATTTACCTCCTCTCGCACTCAATATCTTTACCGCTCTGCAAACAGTTCCCAATTTTCAGATGTGAGTTTACAGCCAGAGTGGACAATGAACAACATGAACTATCTTGATTGAAGTCTTAAATGAGTTCTCTCTAATTGCCCCTGTCTACAGTAGTTGCTCTCAGGCAGTCCTACACGATGCAGAGACCTAGTTCTTTTGATGTGAGGCACAATGTTTGCGCTGTCATCTGTTTTACACAGCACAAACTAATCTCATCAGAATCCTACATATGTTACCACCCCTCCTTAACCTTATTAAAGGCCTCTAGAGCTCAGCTCTCCACAGGGTGACAGACAGCCACTGTTCATTAGGCAGATGTGGAACCGATCTGAAGACAGTATGAGAATCTGAGTACTTTTGTATTCAGGGCAGTTTTATTCAGGGATTCTTTGTCAAATAACTGATCTCTAGTACTGTCAGTTTATTGAGTGCGTTTACATGCACCCTCATAATGTGAATATAATGGGATTTTGGCAATATTGCGATCAAACTTTACCTCGTGTAAATGCAATACTTCAAACTAATCAAACTAATGCGAATAAGCTAGAGATGCATAGATGTATCGGCCGCCAATATTCATTGGCCGATTTTTGATCAATTTACATCCATCGGCATATCGGCTATAGCATGAAAAAGGCTGATATAACAAACCATGGTTTCCGGCTTAGGCGGGCACTCTAACGAGGAGGCTAAAGAGGCAGTCAGTTGTTAGAGCTCTTGAGATCAGGGGAGTGCGCTCTAAGCAAGGAACACACCAAACCGACGCCGACCAACTAGTGGCAATGAAAGCAGACTACTGAGTTGGCAAACGTTGGCTCACGTCGGCAGCATCTGGGTCTAAAGTTGCCCAGACACACCAAGCAGACGCTCGACATCCGACGGCCAAGTAGCACGTCTGTTCTGCGCCTGCGTAAGAGTAAATAGCTTTCTGTATCAGCTGGTGGCAGTAGTCTGTTTTTGTTATTCATACCGGAAGATCTACAGGGAAATAAACAAAGCACCTCATAATCTCGCTCACCACAGACGATCACTTCTGGGGGTTTTTCTCGTGCACCCCCCCCTAAACCTCACCGCCATCCGGGTCACGGCACCAAATGTAACCGGTCCTACTCAAATCTGTTCGGAGCGGGAAACGAACTGTGTTCTCCGGCGTGAAAGGCAGGTGCTCTAACAAGGAGGTTAGCGTCTGTCTTGGGATCAGGGTACATGTACTGTATATACAGTTGTGGTCAGAATTATTGGCACCCCTAACATTTTTTGTGAGAAAAATATCTCTCAAGTATATTTCCATTAATATTGGAATTTTTTAGCACACCATGGAGACTAGGAACATGAAATTGTCACTTTGTTTCACAGGAGTATAAATATGAGGAAACAGAAAGGCCACGTTCCCCTAATCATCCATCACACTGAGTAAAATCAAAGAATATAGTTCTGATGTGCAGCAAAAGATTGTTGAGCTTCACAAAATAGAAAATAGCTGTAAGAAAATAGCTAAAGAATTGACAATGCCCATTTCCACCAGCAGGGCAATAATTAAGAAGTTCCAATCAATCAAAGATGTTACAAATCTGCCTGGAAGAGGACATGTGTCTATATCGTCCTAATGCACGGCGAGGAAGAGAGTTTGAGTGGCCACAGATCACAGATGGAGAATCACAGAGATTAGTTGAGTCTTGGGGTAAGAAAGACTTTAAAAAAAATAATATAATCACCACAAGTTGTTTGAGAGGGTTTCAAGAAAAATCGTCCTCACATATCCAAAAACAAACTCCAGCATATTCAGTTGTCAGACACGACTGGAACTTCAAAAGGGTTCTGTGGTCAGATTCAACAAAAAAAAGAGCTTTTTGGCAGAAAACCCATTAGATTGGTGTGGTGGAAACAGGAATAAAAATACCCAATGTCCACGGTTAAATTTACTGCTAGATCTTTAATGTTGTGGGCCTGTTTTTTTTGCTGGAGGTCCTGGACATCTTGTTCAGATACATGGTATCATGTATTCTAGCAAATACCAACAGATAAAAAATCGATACCTGACGGCTTCTGCTAGAAATCATATAATGGGCCGTGGTTGGATCTTTCATCGGGACAATGATCCAAAACAAACATCAAAATCAACACTGTGTCAACACATCAAAAATGTGTCACTGAGCACAAAATGAAGCTTCTGCCATGGTCGTCCCAGTTTCCTAAACTGAACCCTGTGAACTGAAGAGGTGAACTGAAGAGAAGAAGCACCAACATAAATCTGGGAATCTGGAGAGATTCTGTATGGAGGAATGGTCTCTGATCTCTTGTCAGGTGTTCTCCAAACTCATCAGGCATTATAGGAGACTCAGAGCTGTTATCTTGACAAAAGTGAGTTGCAAAAAGTATTTAATAAAAGGGTGCCAATAATTATGGCAAACATGTTTTGGAGAAAAGCATTTATTTCATAATGTGATCTACCCCCCACTTAGTAATCGATAATTGGGTCGATTATTCGCACTGTGTGGTTTCTTTGCCTCCATGCTGTGCATTTAAATCGTGTAATGGACACCTAGCCTAGAATTACCACGCTTGTACCATGGTTAAGGCTCCAAGTTATGGCTGTCATTGATGCTTGCAGCACAAAAGTTGACTGGAAGGGTTAAAATGAAGGACTTGTAGCATCCTGCCCACTTTAAATCAGACACAGCGATAAAGTTGTGCAGTTAGGTTACATTTAGTTGATTGAATTATAAAGTATTTCAATGAATTAGAGAGAGAGAGAGAGAGAGAGAGAGAGAGAGAGAAATGTGTGTGAATTACTCTTCTAACAATAAAGCTGTGTTAAATTACTCCAAAAACAGTGATGCTACTACTTCGTTGCTAAGTAACATAATATAGTGATTCAGTAGCGAGGCTAATTTATTAACAAAAGTTGCGGGGCAGTGCTGACAACAAATGTGTTTCTGTGTTTGCAGCACAATCTCCCATCACTGTGTGCAAGTCAAGTGAATGTATACATTTCATTTATATTACTGTTTATTTATAGCTATGTTTACATGTGCTGGTTTTCGTGCATATATCAATACATTCAATCCGACTGCAATGTTTATGTGTACCATAAAACACAAGTTTTGTGCATGCAAAGAGCATTAGCATGACAACGAGAAGCTGTCAGCACTCCTGTCAGAGACATGGGTCCATAGACTGTAATTGGTGTTCACCATTTTGACATGTAAAAACGTCAAAACAGCTGTTGATTCTTACTTTTCATTCCATCCAGTTTCTCAACAGACTTTTTATCCACTGATTATTTCTTCACATTCTCCATCTTGTTTATAGTTGCATGCAAATAAATGCACACCGCATTGGACATATGCACAAGGGATTTTTGAACGAGCCTGTAAAAAGGGCCAATTATTCTTCTTTTTAATAGAATATTCTGATGAATTTTCAGCTGGATGGTTATTCGCTCCGAGTCAGATTACATATACAATTTCAGGGACATGATCACTGACCGGATTGTGTCAATTTCTTTTCAGTCAGTCACAAATTTTCACACCTTCATAACACATTAGCTTCAGTCTGTTGGGTCTGTTTTGTTTCTTTAATATGCTTCTCAAATGTCTGCTCATGTTATTTACCCTCCCTTTTTTATGATATATTACAAAGAGCAGAGTTGAATTGTTTTCATACTTCTCAATGAGAACTGGATGTCTGCTGTCAAGTGCAATTTGTCATAGGACACACTAAAGCCCTATTTGGACGTGACTAGTCTAAACAATGTTTGATTTACGATTCTTATCATTCGACGTGCATGATTTCATGTACCAATTAGGAGGACAGTGTGTGTTTTCTAGATGTGGACGTTACAAATGGTCATCTGCTGTGCTCACATGCATGACGCATGTCTTTTAATTCACTATTTGTTGATATAATTTTAATTTATTATAAACCCCCTATTTAAAGGGTTAGTTCACCCAAAAATGAAATTACACCATGATTTACTCACCCTCGAGTCATATGAGATTTTTCTTTCAGACGAATAAAATCTGAGTTATATTAAAAATGTCCTGGCTCTTCAAGGCTTTATAATTGCAGTGAATGTTTATGTCGTTTTTGAAGCTACAACAGCTTGCCAGCCCTGTGGAAACTAGCTCTGGATTGACAATATTATTTCTCGATTTTAATTGGTAATGATATGGTTTCTTAAAGGTGCTGTATGTAATTTTTTAACTGTACTAAAGCATAAAAATGCCATTCGCCTGAAAGAAGAATGTCATATACACCTAGGATGACTTGAGGGAGTAAATCATGGGCTAATTTTCATTTTTGGGTGAACTATCCCTTTAAGTAAACTTCACAAGTTTACAAAACACTGATATTAAAATGATCAGTCTTGGCAGTTTCCACGATTTGGCTCTATTTATTCATTTTATAATGTTATTTTTTTCGACGGATACCATCCATATCGAAACGAAATGAAAGGATGCTGAAGATTGATGTGCAAACGGTGGCTCGTTTAGGTAAAAAAAAAAACGTTAGGATAATACAACATCAGCAATTACAGGCATTCGGACGGGATTAGACTCCTCAGAGGAGCGTTGAGTTTTCTGAAAACAAGTCGGCCATTTGCTCTGTAATTCTTACAGAGATTGTGTGAGAAAAACAGACATGGCAGATTTGGACGGGATTAAAATCGGCAAGTACGTATATGTGAAACAATAATTTCTTTAGCATCCCCCTGGGAAAAAAAAAACGTCAAAATAGGGCATTACCTTATTTAGTTGTATTCAAATTTATTCTCAGCGATACTCTCACTGGTTAGTCTAACCTTTCAATCACATTGGAGCACAGCTCAAATGGAGAGACCATGCTTGAAACATAATAAAGATTTCTACATCACATTAGGTTGCTACTTTGGTTTTCTGTATTTCCCAGACGTCTTCTCCCCTTGGATAGAGAGCCAGGCATATGAGAGGTGCTTTACTGGAGAGTCTATCCAGTCTGAAGATCTTGTGACTTTGTTTGGTGTAGAGTGCTCCACTCCTTCCCGACCAGAGTCTGTTCACCTTTTTTCCCCCAATCCAGCAATCTATTGCGTGAGACACGTCTAGAGGTTCCAATCAGTTTGTGGCGTGGATAAGTAGTCTGCTGAGGTTTGTCTGCTAGACCTTCGGCACTTAAGTATACTCGTACACATGTATGAATAAAACATTTGCTTATCAATTGTTTATCTGATGCACAGGAACAAAAGGTGCACTACGCAAGTGCCGGAGTAATGGCCTGTCATCTCGCTGAACCAACCATAGCCTGGGATAATGACTGCTAATGCTAATGGAGGTCTAATTTCCAATGCTGCTCTTCAGAGTGGAAAACAAGGGCATTGCCTTCATAAATAAGTGTGCATGTGGCATGTTTTTGTACAGAAAATTACTATATGTCATTGAGGGGATAATAGCTTTTCTGTAGAGGGCAAACTGTTTTTGTGCTCTGTTTAACCGAACCAACTTTGCACTGAAAACGAAGTTTCTGGTTCTGTTAGTAGGTACAGTAGGTTTATTTAACATCTTTTTTTGCTTGATTAACATTAATGACACAAACAGGTATTTTAGGCTGCTGTCACTGACCGAATGCTTCTAATATACACAAATCAGTTTTCACCGAGCTGTTTACATTCACTTAAACTGTAATCGGCTGTATTTATGTGATCCGATGAAATAATCTAAATAACGACTTTATTCCACAAGTTCTGTCTTCCTGTGCTGTGGACTCACGAAGCACCATGACGCATGCGCGAGAATATGACGCAGAACCGGCGTTCGGGAATCCATGAAATACACACTTTAGTCCCATTTTGAGACCTAAAGCACGATCAATGTAGAATTCAACAGCTTAGATGCGGCGCGTCTTCCTCTGCTCATTGTAAACAAATCTCCTCGCTTCTGGGTCACGTGTCCGAACGCCGGTTCTGCGTCATATTCTCGCGCATGCGTCTTGGTGCTTCGTGAGTTCACAGCACAGGAAGACAGAACTTGTGGAATAAAGTCGTTATTTTGATTTTTTTTTCGCTCAAAAACTATTGTCGTCGCTTCATAACATTATTGTAGAGCCACTGTAGTGAGATGGACTTTGTGACAAAGTTTTTAGTGCCTTTTTATGGGTCTTGTGAGTGTAAATGAACTGAATCCCTATGGAGGCCTGTCTGAAGCCTTTCTGAGCATCAGCTTTCAACAAAAATATCTTCATTTGTGTTCCGAAGATGAACGAATGTCTTACGGGTGTCGAACGACATGAGGGTGAATAATTAATGACATAATTTTCATTTTTGGGTGAACTAACCCTTTAATGTTAGTTCATAAAAATACAGCTGTTCATGGTTTGTTCATGATAGTTCACAGTGCATTAACTAATGTTAGCAAGATTTTTATAATGCATTAGTAAATGTTGAAATTAACATTAACAAAGATAAATAAATGGTTTATAAGTGCAGTTCATTATTAGTTAATGTTAACTAATGTAGATAACTAATGCTAATGAATTAGAATAGAGCATCAGGAGCGAGTGATTTCAATGTTAAGTAAATGGAAAGGCACGTTGATGCGCGTCTGGAGGTCCTGCAGTGCGTTAGACGCGCTTCGCGCGGCACGATGGACGCGATTCCGCCTCGTACGTGCGAATGACGCAAATTGAATGTCTTGCGCGATACGCGCATTATGCGCGAGTGGTGTTTTTTGTGCAATCACGCGTTTGAAACAAATTCGTGTCTGACGCCCGAGTTGAAAAATCTGAACTTTGGCGTCAATTAGCGCCGCGTTAATCAATCAGGAGCCTGCTTGCTGTTGTCACGTGGTAAAGTGCCGAGAAACCCTGCATAATTTAAAAATACTACTGTGTCACAAAATGTAGTTTTAAGACTTTTTCAGGTGAGAATGTAGTTGTTTAAAGCTCAAATCTGTGGTTTATTTATAAAGAGAGCGCCTATTTAAAAAAATAATCTTGTGTTTTTGGAGTTGTGAGATCCAGGCGATCACCGGGCACTCAGTGCTCATTAACTCCGGCGAGAGCAGCCTTTCCTCGGCTAGTCCTTCTGAAGTTTGCCGCTGGCTCTGATGTCCTGTATTGGTTCATCTTGTGTGGATCTAACGGGTGATCTTTGGTGTCATGAATCTACAATTTGTTGTCTGCCAAATCATTTTGATTGAGGGCAAAGAGAAGTTTCAACTTTATTTTTTAAGGATATTTAAATGTACATGCAGTGAAGATAATGTAGGAGTTGCCTGGACCACATTTGTGTGGCTATTAATGTTTAATATATATTTTTAATGAAAATGAAAAGAGGCAGAGTGGTGTTTTATGACATATTTCTCCTAGAGCGCCTTGAACGTGCGTCTATTTCGCTTCAAACACTCAATTTATATGCACGTCCATTTTGCTATGGACGCGCGAATGGATTCAAAATGTTCAAGCGTCCAACGGCAGACGCGATTTTTTTTGACGCTCTATTCGCGTTTGGCGTGAACGCAGCTTTATAGTAGCCACCAAGTGAACGCACAGAGAAGCATTATGACATAACTTTCAACACACTGAAATGTATAATATGATAAAAGCGCTGTGTTGCCCAACATAAGTATGACACGAAGAAGTGGAAGCGGTCGTCTGCGGCAAAGCTCCGTGAAATCAAGGCGTCATCAAGCTATGCCTTTGTTTTGAATAAGCGACCTCTAGCGGCGGAAAAAATTACATATTGTGGCTTTAACATAGAAAAACAATGGAAAAGTAGCACACTGGAATGGAAAAATGCGTTCTGTGTGAACTTACTTATTTCCCAAACATTTAAACAGTATTAGACATATATATATATATATCCATTATACTACATCTGTACAATACAATGCTGGTCACAGGAAGTGCAGAAAAATGAAAGCTGCATTTATTGAGTGATTGTTTTGTTTTTTACATGTTAAGCTGGTCATATTGATCACAGAAACTGCCACTGGGATGGATAGGATGTTAACAAATAGTATTCTCAAGGTTTTATAGACCTCTGGCGCATTAGGTGAGTTTTAGGTGAGCCTCAACAGCAAAACCTAATCATATCTATCATTTGGTCCAGCCTGGAAGTAATGAATACACAGAGGTGAGTTGGAGTTAGTTTGAGAAGTAGGGAATACCCAGCGCAACAGGAGAACTCTGGGTAGGCCTGAGAGGCGGATAGTGGCCAGCTGCCATGTGTTGAGTGTCACTTAGACAGGCGTGCAGCCAGTTACAGCCTGCTGGATTATGTACGTGGCATTTTGTTAGCCTGGTGGGTGGACAAGTCAGGTTGGTGTGATGTGGAATGTGAAGGACAATAGTGCATTTGATTGTAGGACTTCTGCAGTATTTGAGACATAAACAGCAGACCCTCTCTGTAAGCCCAACTCACCCACTGTGGATGACAAAGGAGAGGATCCATATGTGTATATAACGAGAGTCAGGCTCTTGAATGCACAAGCTGGTGTCAGAGGCAGAGCTTCTGAGGTGGTCTCCACTCTGAGGTAAGAACTATCACTGTCTTGTCAACTGTAGGGTTCAAAGAGCAGACGTTTTTCACAGTGCACTGAGGCCTGAATCAGATTATCATGGTCTGTTTTTTAAACATAGGCCTGCATATCCTGTCTGTCTCGTTTACAGGATTTGATCACCTGACATGCATGCTTCTAAGGCATTTGAGATGACATTGTGCTACCAACTGAGTGTTTTATTTTAGTGACATGGAAATAGTCAGTCTTTGTAGTCAAAGTGAAGTACTTGGCTGAGCACTGGTTAGTGAAATGTTAGTAGATTGGCTCAGCTTTGACCTTTCTTTTGATTACTGTATGTTGTGCACCTCTGACTGAGTCATGATGAAGTCTGGCTATAACTTTCTCTTGTATTGCATAAAATGGTTTGAACCAAGAAGAAAGATAGAAGATGTTATGCCAGAACTTACATCATGAATTAGACCTTCACTTATTTAACCAACAAAGATCCGATGAAATAGACTTTTTAGCTATAATGAATATACATATACCGTTTAAAGGTCTTCAGTGTCACATGATCCGTCAGAAATCATTCTAATTCGCTGGTTTGGTTCTCAAGGAACATTTCTTCTTAAGTTGTCTTGCTTAATATTTTTGTGGAAACCGTGATACATTTTTCAGGATTCTTTGATGAATAGAAAGTTCAGAATGGAATAGAAATCTTTTGTAATGTTATAAATGTCTTCTCTGAAACTTTTGATCAATTTAATGCATCCTTGCTGAAAGTAAAGTATTAAGAGAGAGAGAGAGAGAGAGAGAGAGAGAGAGAGAGAGAGAGAGAGAGAGAGAGAGAGAGAGAGAAATTACTGCCCCGAAACCTTTGAACGGAAGTGTACGTTCAGTGTGGGTGAATTTTCTGTATTCTGTAAGTCAATTTCTATGTAGGCATATACTTTTGGCACAAAAAGCTTTTCCAATTTTATTTCCCAAAGGAAAAAAAGATACATTTCTTTATTGTAGAACATTTGTATTTGATGTAAGTTGTCACATTAGGAGCTTCCCATTTAAATCAGCTGTTATAGGTTAATTAATGAACCCCCCCCTCCACAAAATATAAACCGTAAACCAATTATAAGGCACTAAACAGTGCCAAAAATATTGTTTGCTAAATTATTAACCTTTCAATTCAAATCTATGTTCATTATATAGGTGACTCTTATCTAACAGGGTTAATGTGTTTTCATTTTTTAGCCAACAGCAAAAATATGGCATTTAAGTTTTAGTTTGAAGAATTCAATGCACAATAACTATTTTAAGAATTGTTTGAACTAAGACATGTTTGAACAAAAAAAACAAAAAACAAAGCTAGAGTGATAATCGACTCAAAACATTATACTTAATGAGAGCCCTTGTAACAACCCACCCATATGACAATAAGCTCCAAGCTCCCTTATGAATCTTTATGAAGTGCATTTGAATTCCATAAAACTGTATCCACAGGGAATTGTTGTAAATTTGTGCATGTTTGTGTTTGTTTGGCATGGGAGGTGTAGGATTTCTGTTGGCATGCCAGTCCCTGTGCTGCCTGGGCCCAATGAAGTGGTGCAGGGTCCTGGCAGTGGACAGCAGAACGCACTTGCCTCTGATTGGAGGAGAAGTCTCTCTGTAAGTCCTGGCCAGAGGCTCATTTCCGCAACTGTTTTTGTTTTGAGCCGATTCAGCACAATTTTTGTCAAACACAAATGAGCGGCGAGGGCGTGAACGGGGACTCGTTATGGCACATAAACACAAAACAGGAAGAGATCCTGCACTGCAGGTGGTGTTCACTCACAGGTCCTACCTCAGAGTCTCCTGAACATTTTGAGTTTGAACAATATCTGACTCCCCCTCTAGCTATCTGATTAACCATAAATACTCAGGATTAATCAAAGAGACAGTGGATTGAACAGAGATAGAGAGAGAGAGAGAGAGAGAGAGAGAGAGAGAGAGAGAGAGAGAGAGAGAGAGAGAGAGAGAGAGAGAGAGAGAGAGAGAGAGAGAGAGAGAGAGAGAGAGAGAGAGAGAGAGAGAGAGAGAGAGAGAAAATCTGAAAAATGACAGTGAATTAAGAGGAAACGGCCTGAGGAGGGGACGCATTAGAGCCGCGTGGAGGCATTAATTCACTTACTGCTCTGGGGAACATAGCATACAGAATTTCTCATTGAGACACATCTCAGGTTCTGTTTGTTTTGGCTGTGTGTCACGGCTGTATGGGCCCAGACAGCCGGATGTGTTTATTTCTGCACAGATGTCGGCTGAGATTATGCAGCAGTGACTAGGTGACAGTATGTCGTCATGGTCATTTAACAGGGGGTCCCAGAGGAGGGCTTGAGTACTGTTGATGATTTTTGTGGAATGATGAGGCTAAACCGGGATGGGATGGGACTAAAAAACAACTTGGGGATATATGCCTATTATAACTCAAGGTGGATAATCACTCACTGTATTGCATATGCATACATGTATTTTATTCCTGTTATGGCAGAGCTCAATGGCAGGTATTAAATTTATATACTCTTTTGTCTCCAATCAATCCTTTTAAATGCCACGCAAATTAGTCATCATAACGTTTTAGTGATATTAAACTATTAGTGTTTTAAAGATGAACTTTGAGAGTTAGATGATGGAAAATGCTTAATGCAAAAATTGAGGAAATTAGATTTAATGTACAGGATACTTCAATACTGGCAGATCATCTAATATTAATCAATATGGTACCAATATTATATATTCCTAAAATGACATTGACATTGCCAGCCCACAAACCATCTGAAAAAGTCCCAGCGCTTCCTATGGCTTGTCACTCCCTGGGACTAATGAAAGGCAAAGAGGGGAACATATAGGCAGTCTGACAGCAGCACTGAACGAGACACAAGGGTTTCATGACTGAGGGAAGGCTCCTTAATCATAAGACTTTTGCTGGAATGATTGCGTCGCCGTCCCTTTGCTCTGGACGTGTGCTGAATTCCAGCGATACTTTAAGTAACAGCAGAGTTACTGCCACTCTGGCTCTGGCTGAGAGAAACAGCGCTTACGTGACCTGCAGACATTACTGATATTGTATTTATCTGCCGTGTGCTTCAGGGTTCAGCTGGGGTGCATCTGTACAAGTGGGTATTTGTTTGTTCCTATGTCTGTTCAATTTTTATTGTTATTTTAATATAGGGATCACTACAGTTTTAATTATATTAATGTACATGATGGAGATGTGGTGTGGTAGTTACAGTTCAAGTCCGGCTCAGGTCACTTCCAAAAACACACCCCTTTTTCTCCTTATTGTTTTCTGTCACCTCTAACAAAGTCACTTTAAGGCAAGTCAGTTCACTCAATGGCCATCTTGGCAACACTCCCTGGCAGATCATTTCTAGTCAGTAGGCATGCAAGTACTGTACAGCTACTTGAATGGGGAAAGATATCAGATATTTTTATATCAGCAAATATATCCATATTTGACAAAAACGATATCATAAAATTTCTTCTTCAGCTAAAATTGTAGTATTTTTAGGCACATGACATTAATTCCATAGGCTCTTTTAATGGAAAAGGGACCTCCATTACTACAGCCGCTATATAATGTGTCGCAATTTTTGTTCATTCTTTTTCAAGAAGTCATCTCTTCCTCCTCTTACTTTTAATCTGTCTCAATATAGAAAGGTAATATGATACAAAACACAGGCTATAATCAAGCATTGATTTGCAAGTAAGAGTGTTGTACTTCAGGATATCATCAGAGCCGTTTGTCAGATGTGGGCACCACTGCAACTGTGATATTAACTGTTTGTTTATGGAACTGTTGTAGGCTTATACAAGTAATTTCAAGTATCTTACATTTTATACACAAACCTGCATTTTATACAGTTATTTTGTCTTTTATTATGCTCCACTAATTAAAACAGTGCCAAAGGAAACCACAGCAGAATTAATAATTGCATGACACAGAGCCAATACACAAGATGTGGGCAGTGTAATGAAAATAAAAATCTAAAAATGTTATGTTCTTTTTACTCTTTCTCCGCCAGCGCTTTTTAATTATTAATTATTAAAGTTGCCAGCCACCGCCAGAATATTTGTTGTATGAATATCTGAACATGCATATATATATATCAAAAGAAAGAACAGACCATCTGTTTTAAAAAAACAACAGCATTTTATTCTAGCTTCATGCTTTTTTTTATCAATACTTGAATGTGGGTCAGTTTCATAATCATAAACAATACCATGCTCAAAGTTCAATGCAAAGGGAGATATTTTCTTTAACAGAAATCACTTTTTAAAGGTGCTCTAAGCGATGTCAAACAGTTTTTGTCACATACAGCAAACATCTCCTCGCTGTCCACTAGCTGCCTGTCCCCTGAACACACTGTAAAAAAAATGCGGCCTCTGTAGTCTGCATAAGCTCCACAAAATGCAACCAAAACAAACGTGGGCAGTCTGGACCACGAAGCATAACAAACAGTGCTCCAGCCAATAGCCAACAAGAATGATTTGGAGGTGGAAATCATTCTTGTCGGCTATTGGCTGGAGCACTGTCTGTTATGCTTTGTTGTCCAGACTGCATTTTGTGAAGCTTACGCGCAAATTTTCAAACTTTTTTTTTTTTAAACAAAGCATGAACACATGTTAAACCTCACCCCATAAACAAAATCAAACCTTCGAAAAAAAGCTAATCATACACCCCTTTAAAAATTGAAAATTGAGCAAAAAGCTGAGAAAGCCTTTTTGCCAGATCAGATTCAGAATGATAATCAAAGCATAGATGTAGTAGATCGAGCCCATCAACACCCCCAAAGCTTGCACAGCTCACCCTGGGTCGACATTTTATTCAGTAACGTTAGGCAGTTTTGTTTTATATGTGTTTTAATGTTGATGATTGCATTATTTTACATATTACACATACATCGTTTTTTTTTGCATCTTCTTCATGTATGTTTTGATCAGGAGATTCAGTACTCTTTCAGAAGATGCGTAATAGCGCCCCCGACCATATATCAGTGAAAAACACACAAGGCCTGAAAGATTCCGCCAGTTGTGGGGAAAGAGTTAACTTAAAATACTTTTAACATGAGCACAGAATTTTATAATAATTGTGTTTATTATAATATGAATATTATAATATAAATTATAATAATATGTATGATTATGGAGTTCCCTAAATCCTTAACTGTGTGTGTTGCAGCTGCAGGGCGGCCCTCGTGGCCGGGATGCCACTGTGTACCCTGCCAGTTGGCGGTGGATCCTGAGGGGCAGGAGCTGCCCACCCAGTGCAGGGGGCAGAGCAACAAGCACCCTGGTCACGACATGAATCTCTGCTGGAACGAGATCAAGCGCAAATCCCACAACATCAGGTATACCTCATTTTTTGTCCATCTGCTTATATCACGCTTCTATTAGGTTCATTGTCTTCTGGGGATTATTAACCTTTCCTCAGTATAGCACCAGTTAAAGATGCACATATTGCAAATTCTCACAGTCTCAGAGGCACTAATGAAACCATTGATTGAGTTTGGGCTGTTTTGCATGTCATTTGTATGTATGTCTGTAATGCAAGGTGCTTTGTTTACATACTTAGCCTCATAATTACAATCTCGACCCCAACTTTTCTCTGGGGATAAATTTAACAGGGTGTGATTGGTTTAGACGTCTTCCCTGCAGTACAGGGTAATAAGAGCATCCCAGGATACCCTTATCAGTATGCTGACATCATCTGGCCCAGAAGGAAGGCTACAGCCGTACAACATCACATGTAATGGAAATGGATAGAATACTAAGTGGCCTCTACAAAAGACCCTCTGGGATTATATTGCACCAGCGTTTCAGTGGCTGACTTTTTCAGCTGGCTGTGTTTTGACAGACAGATGTCCCTTCCATCTAATGGCCTGATTTTTCAGCTTTGGTATGCAGCATCTGTAAAATGGCAGACATATTAGTAGTATTAAATTAAGTTTTGATTTAGGTTGTTGGAAGCAAATAATATATATATCTTTTGTAAATTAATGGATCAGGGTCAAGGTTTTTGTCTTGGCAATGGGGTTTTTGAAGAATGTTGACTGCAGAACTGTAGAACATTATTTGTTTTATGCCTAATGCTGAATTACTGCTTGATTTTGTAGATTGTGTTTCAGAATCCAAAACAACATGAATAATTTACTTGAAATTTTAGCAGTTTTTTCTTTCTAAGGCTCTGTGATAGAAATAAATCAAACAGACTTGCTAGTGGGGCAGAACAGAGCTTGTCTTTGTCATTCTCATCAGAATGTTTGGCTTCATTGGGGTCCACTCACACAGCAGTGAATGTGCTGTGACCGGGGGGCTATGTGGCTGAGGGGGGTATATGGGTGGACAGAGGCATGCTGGGAATGTGTGATTGCAGACGTGCCTGGATGTTTCTCACCTCGCTGGTGGCGCAGCTGTGAGTGGGCGCTTATGATGCGACTCAAAACCCACATCCCTAAATCTGTTCAAAGCATCTCTTTGTCTTCGTAGATTGTAAATAATTAACACATTTGAACTGCCACAGTTTTGATTATAATTCAGGTCTGTATCATGCTCTTTGGCGATATCATTCCACATAGATTTACATTAAGTGCAGAGCTTGCAGTGGTAAAGGTAATAAAAAGAGAGGCATTCCGGTTCTGTTCTTTTTCATGGTCAGCACTAAATGGCAGGGAAGAGAATGGTGACCTTTCAGCTATTCTCAGCTATCCCATCTTTTCAACTGCATGCAGACAAAGGCTTGATTGAGCACTAACAGCATGATAATTGCTGTCCTCTCTCTGAGTTCTTAGGCTTGGAGATTTGAATGTTATAACCCCTTTTGCTAATGGTTCTACTGCCATGTCAAACTTGACATGTGCTAAATGTATCTTGTGCATCTGAGTGCAGTTTGCAATAGAGGAAATTGAATATTCTGTCAACCGTTATGAAAAATACGTTTTTTTAAGTTTTACTAAGTGTGCTATTAGTATACTTCTTTTAAACTAAAAATAAGAAAGTATAATTTCATTCTACTTTTTTATGTACTTCTCAGAAATAAACTTAAAATTGCACTCAAGTATACTTGACTTATACTTACAGAAACATCTTAATATTTTTTGGCATACACTTGTACTCAATCTTTTGATTGAGATTACTTAAGTATATACTTAAATATTTGAAGTATATTTGGCTTGAAGTTGTGTTTACTCTTTTGATTAAGTAGCCTATTAAATACTTGTTCACATAGTTTTACATACTGTCTTACATACATTGTTTGAAAATATTGAAGTACAAAGGAAACAGATGTTCCTAATTCTGAGACATTCTAGTCCTCTATTGTACATATGAATTTACATCTACTTTTCCTCACCATTGACTGAATTCTTTTGTCATCCATGTTTTCACTGTTATATTCCTGGGGGGATATTACACATCTTCTGAAATAGTATAGAATCTCTGGATCAAAACACAGGTGAAGAAAAAGCAGAAACAAGTGATAGAAGCATTGCTGACACATGTAAAATAACGTGATCACCAAACATTCAACAGCATATACAGTAAGTTCAAATCTGCCAAACGTTACTGAATGAAATGTCAAACTTATGAAGAGGAAACAACTGTGAAGCTTTGGGGGTTGGTGGACTTGATCTACTCCTTCTGTGTTTTGATAATTCTAAATCTGATCTGGACATAGTCTGACAAAAATGCTTTATTTTATTAAACTTACCCACATTCAAGTGTTGATAAAAAGTTTTTTACACTATTGTTTTTAAAATGGAAAGAGTTAAAGTACAGTTAAAGATATATTTCAAGTATAAAAAATAATACCTAAATAGGAACATAGTAGTATACTTAAAGTGCAGAAATAATATATAAATAGTAAACTATAAGTATGATGTTATGTTCACTTAAAGAAAACTTACAAGTATACTTGCATAAAACTACTACTACTAGTTTACTGAGAGTAAGTATACTTCATAACGTGTATTTTCATAAACTAAAAATGTGCAGAATGTGTAAGTATTTGACAGTTAAACTATCAGTATACCTATAAGTTCACTTGTAGTATACTTGCAGTACAAACGAAAAACAAAATCTTTAAATGATTAAAGTTTGATGGTTAACTGTGTAGGCAGCATGAATCCTTTGTCAGTTGTAGACCATTAAAACGATAGTTCACCAAAAAAAAAAAAATTCTGTCATCATTTACTCGCCCTCATGTTGTAATTTACTAACCTTTTACTCACCCAAACCTTTCTTCTGTTGAACACAAAATAATATTACTATGTTGGTGAACAACCAGCACTGTTTGGACAAAACCATTTCTCAACATTTATGTTTAGTTCCACAAAAGAAAGTCTGGCATGAGGGTGAGTAACTGATCAAATCATTTTCACTTTCACTGCGTGAACTATCCCTTTAAGGAAACAAATACAGAAATTAATGAGGCTTCAAATAACCATTTCAAAGTAATGTAAAAAATACTCTTTCTATTAAATGTGTTTGGAGAATTATTAGTGTCTCAGATTGTTCAAGATCTTTCTGCTTAGCTTCCCAGCATTGCTTGTTATCACAATTTGTTGCGTTTTGGATGCTGGTGTGCTGGTGACCTGACGTTTTAAAGTGCCCCTATTATGTTTTTTTAATATTCCCTTTTATGCAATGTAATAATTTCACTTTTGGGCCCAAACAAGGGACACCAATTATGTAGTGATTTTACCTTCGTCCATCCAAGGACGTTGAAGGTAGTGATTGGTACTCACGTCACCGCAGACATTGTGATTTTTGGATCACACGTCACTTAAGGTGTGGTTATGAGTACATCAGATGACCACCTTCCCCCTCTCTTAGTTTGGGACACTAATCAAGGTCTTTTACCTTGGCTCTATGAGAACGCTCCAAACGAGAGGCGGTTCAATCATTTTAGATTGAATGTAAAGTGGGGAGAGTTGGTCAGCTGATTTATCTGAAAGATTGGTGAGATTTCTAACTTGTCGAGCCTTTTCTGTATTATCAGCACAAGTAAGACACAATTGTAATAAAATAGATTTTATTAACAAAAGATAAACAAGAATAACTAACACCACTACTAAATGAATGCAATGAATGATAAAAGAATAAAGTGCATAAAATATATAAAATACATGTGATTATGTTGAGTGTGGCTATGGAAGAGTTGCGTTATCTTATGGAAAGTACAGTACCAACAGTACCAAAACTGTTGTTTCTCTGAAACTAAGGTGAAAAACCTTATTATGCATCAAACAAATAAATGAAAGTTTATTTGTTATTAACTAGCATCAGAGGTTTGGTTAAGTGATATTTACGTTCCACTTGGTTGAGTGAGCAGTCCGATGGCAGTGACTTCTTCCGCTGGTTGGGCTGGGTGACAATGCAGTGGGAAAGGAGCTGGAATCCGTTTCAACAGTCTTGAACAAGAAGAGCTGTGGGATGCTGATCTCCTGGAGCACCAAAGGGTCCTAAAATCTGGAACACGCAGATGAGGCCCTGAAGTAGGTGCAGAAGGTCCTTAATCTGGAACAGGCAAACGAAGGAACCTCGAAGTGAAGGTTTGCTCTCCTGAGCTTAACCTTGTTGCAAATGTCTCTGTGTGTCTTCTGACTCTGTGGGTCAGACACTCAGGACTTGGTCAATCCGCTTTGGTCTCTCTGTCATGAAGACTCGGGACGTGCTATAGTCGTCTCGCTGGACTAAAACTCTGAACGTAGTGGTTGTTAATGTCTCTTTCCTCACAGGCTGGAGGCTCAGAACGTGGTCGTATTTGTTGCTGCCTCACAAGCTGTAGACTCAGATCCTTGGATCTTTTGTTGTCTCTCTGGATTAACCAGAGGCTCAGAACTTAGTTGCTCTGTCACAGTCTCATCCTCGCCTGACAGATTCAGAACTTGGTGAA
Source organism: Romanogobio albipinnatus (assembly GCA_023566225.1). NCBI lineage: Eukaryota > Metazoa > Chordata > Actinopteri > Cypriniformes > Gobionidae > Romanogobio > Romanogobio albipinnatus. Next base: position 18,023,982 of record CM042246.1, read on the forward strand.
CTGTTTGTCTCTCTCAAGGAGAAACTCAGAACATTACACTGTATCTGTTCTGTCTCTCTTGAAGGGAGACTCAGAACAAGGTGTGTCTGTTGAAAGGGTACCTTTATCCTTTTCCGAATAGGAGGAGAGTGCAATTTGGCACTTCTCCATTCCAGTGTTGTGATTGGCTGCTGCATCAGAGGGGGCTCACCGTATGGCCCACCCCCCCCTTTCTCCTTTGGAACTCATTTGCATACTGTACACAGTTAGAAGTCTTTAAAGTGTCTTTAAAGTTTACCAATGCATTTCTCACTTTCCAAACCACCATTAGAATACCCTTGGCAATATTCTAAACAAATAGAAACCAAACATAATGGAAAAAGATTGAACTGTTAATTCATTGATTTGTTCATTAACAGCTGATTCTGTGTAAGATGTTACATTACAAATAGCTGTCACTGAGAATACTTATTTCTCTGAATAAGTATGAAATGGATGTGTGTACTTTACATCAGTCTTAAGTTTTCCAAACATAGTTATGAATGGATTTGGATGTGGTCTTTCTTTCACCCACTACTGCTAAGGTCCTGTGGAATTTTGATGCCAGTCATAGACCAGGACACTAGGGATTTGGGTGAAGGGCAGTAACTGCATGTGGACCAATGAGATGTCTTGTCCTTCCTAGGCTTGGTACAAGAGGTGGTCTTTTTGGCCTCTAAGAGGTGTCTGGCTGTTGTCCAAGCATCTTTATCTGATGGCATGGGACAGTTTGTTTGTGTCAGTCTACCAAGATCCAATCAAAATGTAGCAAACCTTTGTCCACTGTTATGGACAGAGAGGTGCCCGGCCATAAACTGGGCCCTGGAATGTGCTGTCCACTACAGCAGTGTGTAGTTTGTGAATGTAAATGTTCTGATGTAAAGTTGAAAGTGCATAATAAATAAAGTTATTGTCTCCCAAAATAAAGATTAGACTCTAAACCGCCTTTACGAGTCGTATGTATTTCGAATACCACTGCACGACGGTTCTACGTCACTAGAAAAGACATTTGCATAATGCCCGCCTATGTTGTACGCTGTCCGATCTCAAACAACATTTTACTGATGACTGCTCAAATCTCGGAGTTCAAAAGCTTGCTCTTGAAAGATGGGTCAGTACTTAGTTTATTTGGACCAGCTTGCTTCTCAGAATTGCAATCTGTGTATAAATAATTATTGATGTACAGTATATATTTTCTACCGGGTGTTCAAATGACATAGTTTTGTGTTTTATATTGTGTAAATTTCCATCTAACTGGCTAACTCATGTTATTACTGTCTTACTGAAATACTTCTGCTAAGCAGCTGTGGGCCACTATTACCTAAAACTGTGTCTGTTAATGCAGATTGTCTGTCGTTCTTACTAATTTGAGTAAAGATAAAGGATGGAGCAAGATCTTTTTTTACAAACATTTGTTACATCAGTCATTCAGGTTAGTGCTGGGTTAATGAATGCACTGTTATTGATACAGTTCCCGCATGTGCACCGCAATAAATTAGAAATATACACATCAGTTTGTTGATGGACATGCACTTATTAATGCTAATGTCGAGGAATTACATTAACAACATCTCATAATGTACCTCAAAATGAGTAGCGTATCACTGAGAAACGTCCTGCTCAAGTCGTCCTTACGATGGAGTATCGGGTTGAATAACTAGTCCTTCCAATTTTTCATCATCGGACTCACACTCGGATCGCTATGGTAAACTCGACTCGACTCGACTCTATCACAACACTCTATCACTCTATACCTCCGGGTAAAGCTGAAGTTCAGTTATGGTGATGGCCGTTTAGCTTCCGAAACACGCACTGTAAGTGGGAGACCAATCACAACAGATTGGGCTGTCTGACCAATCAGAGCAGAGTAGGCTCATCGAAAGGAGGGATTTAGAGAGACTGATTCATCCGTCGAGTCATTTGAGAATCATTGAAAAATGTGGTGACATGCAATGTATAAGAGAAAATCACTGTTAACCTTTTTTTCAGATAAAAAAAATACTATAGATGTTGCCTTTATTATATTTTTGTTACATTGTTATGGTAATTATGTAATGTAACTATTGTTTTAACAGGGTACTAAATAATCACAAAAAATATTAATTATACATTGAACATTTTAATATGCCTTTAAAATGGGGTTTCTGCATAATACTATGCATATCAGGATACTTAATAGACCTGGGCGATATGGCCAAATCATACACGGTATATATATATATCGGTATTTTCTACGTTTTTCTATTTGGATAAAAAAAAAATCTGTATTTATTTTAATAATAATTTTATTACATATACAGTGTTATAATTATATAACATATTATAAACAAATACAGTGAATGTAATGTAGGCATGTATTATTATTATTTTTTTCTAATTCCGTAAACTAAAAATGAAAATAAAAACAAAAACAAAAGCATATTAGCCTATATTTGATTACCCCATTATAATGATCCCTTTCATAAAAATATACTTAGGCCTACTTGTAGGTTTAAAATTCCACATATAGCACATTTATTGTCAACAACAAATATTTCAGAAATATGTATACTTTAGTCAGAATTATTCCGTTCCTATTCTATTGCGCTCCGTCTGTTTGGCGCACATGCTTGTGCCGGCGCTCGTTCACAGAAGCCTGAACTTTAGCGGAGATTCACTTTCAGAAGGCTTGTCCTCTATGGACAGCAAAATGTTTGCATGACTCTAACATTTACAGATGGAGAATATCCCTGTGAAATGTAAGTTATGCACTAAGGAAAGCACCACATCTCAAACCCATTAAAGCGCAAGTATTCATCTGTCTGTGAGCTCAAGTATGTCTCAGAGCATGTGACAAGGCAAGCTGCTTTAAACTATACATGTTAACTATATCTTACAAGTTATTTTAAAGCCCTTAATATAAAGCATGTGTCATGTTTAGGACAAATTGCATCATGCACTTTCCCTGCATATGCTCACTCTGCGTTCTCCGCTTCAGATGCGTTCGTATCAATCTATTGTACAGTATATACTTCCTAACCCATTCGCCCATTCGGCCATCCCTTAGGACCGACTGACCCGTGTTCATCTGCTGTTCACATGGAACCTTTCTCCACTTCGGCCTTCAAAGCTCTTGTTGAATATTCGCTACTACCCCACGTCCTCACGCATCATGTACGTCCTCACGCGCTGATGTCATCAAATTGCGATCGGTTTGTGAGATCGGCCAAGTTTAGTGAGTACTGATCGAGTCATAAAATATGATTATCGGCCGATGCCGATCGATCGGAGCATCCCTACTATCTAGAAAGATTTGTGTTGGTCACCAGAATAACCCTGCTGATTCACAAGCCAAAAAAGATGTAAATCGTTTTTTAATGCTTCCAGTTCTGATTAATTTGAACAATTCTGGTTCTATAATGATTTCATTTATTTGGAAAAAAGGAAATGTTGTTCTTAAATAAGGACATCATTTCAACAGAATAGATATGCCAAATAAGAAATATATTTTAGACAATAGTTTTAAAAGTGCATTTACAGAAGCAGCATAAATGCAGTTAACTAATTGGTAGTGTTTCATTAATTCGTTCATTTTTGCAAAAGAAAAAAAATCTAAATATGTCTCTTTTAACTACACATCATCTTATGAACAACCAGTTTTTGAGTCACTAAAAATATCTGACTTTTACGAGTTATTTGTTTATGAATTGGACTAGCACAGATCTCTGTTTTTGTAGATTCAGTATAGTGTTTTTTTTTTTGTCCACATTAGCGGAAAAATGCATGTTTGTTGAATGGTTAATGGAACTGAACATCATGCTTCCCATCCAGCCTGGGCCACCACAGAAATTCGTGCCGGCCTTTTCAGGTGTGTTATTTTGAGTTCAGCCCATTTTTTGACAAAGTTCCTCATTATCAGGAACTTTCGAAATGTTGCAGCCAGCAGTAAACACAACCTCTTCTAACTTTGCTGAAATCCACATATTTGTGTTTGTACCAGACAGTTGTTCAATCTTCATACGGCTGTAAACCGCATCAGTTGCATCATGACATGGGACCAGAGATGAAGAGCAACAAAAAAAAAAAAGGGAATGTTTGTGAAAGGTATGGTGTGGTGTTTTGAGTTTTTTTGCTAGGCCTTGCAAATAAACCCACTATTCAGACACCCTAATGAATGAATGAGTCAAAAGGGATTTCGAAGTGCATGAATTATTAAGAATAAGTCTACCCAGCTGTGTTTTTAAGGATTAAATCAAATAAAGCTTGTCCAATGCACTCATCTATCAGTGTGAGGCAGAGCGGATCGCTCTTTTGCTTGGTAGACACAATGCACTGCTGAGACAGTTACATTTATGCTCCAACAACTCTTTGTGGGAATAATAATCATGCATGGACATAAACAACCAACAGCGTGGGGTGTATTCACAGCATGTGAATATCTGTTCCTTGGAGAAATGAGACATTGGAGTAAGGCTGACTCAAATTTTAGCTGGGAGAGGTTGCCAGGCACTTAGGCAGCACTCATCATCCCTAACTTGGCAGAAGTTTTGCATTGGGGAAACAAATGATACAGTTGGACCACCCGACAGTCTCAGGTGGCTGCAGTTTAGCTCTCTCTCAAATTGTACACTGAGGTAGCTCAGACCTGTGGCTTTCTTGCCAGGTGTTGTTAAAGTCAAATGTCTGCTTATTCCCTGCCGAGACCTGCCCACCATGTGGCCTTAAAAAAACTTTTGTACACATATATACCACAGATAATTTATGCTTTAAGCTGGTCTTTGGATGTGAGTGAATATATGAATACATGAGCGTCTGTGCAGAATGCATATCTAACGCTCTCTTGCAGGAAATGTATTCCTTTCTGCATTTCAGTGCTCATATTAAATATTCCGATGGCGCGTTCCAATGGAGTGTTTATGCATACTGGCATATATGTGTAACTGTTTGATAATACGGGTGCAGTATTGTATGCATGTAAGTGCCTGTGCAGCAGCCCATTGTGTTTGCTTAACTGTGTCTTATAAACAGAATGTAGGGTAATGAAAGAGGATGAGATGGGCAATGCTGAATTGTAAGGCTCATTTCTCCCATGGCATCATTGCCTTTTTTAGCCATTGGCTTCATTGCGTCTACGGATCTGTCCTTGCAGACAAATCTCCCACCCTTCTTTTTCATTCAGTGTTACATTTGAGGCTGGTATCATTGAGAGGACAGGCCTCAAAGAGAATGGCGCACAGAGCCGTAGGCTACGCTTCTGAAACAGAAACACAAATGAAAGAAAAAGGATATCACCAGGAACCTCACTCTTATCTTCAGCATTTAGTTATTTGCTGATCTGTGAAGCGACCCCTGGCTGATGGTTATCATGTAATCACCAAATAGCCATATTGAATGAGTTTTTTGGTCTTATTTTTGCTTTAATCTGTACAATTGAGTGTTTTTTTTTTCTAATTCAACTTACAATGTCGTAAGCAACTTAAGTTAAGATGTACATGTAACATGTTCCCTGGGAATCAAACCCCATCCTGAGCTCGCTGGTTTTTGTTCTAGGGCTAAACGATATTGAAGAAAATTGCATATTTCATACTTCTCAGACTACTTTGCTATGAGAGCATCATTCAGCATTGATGATAGTCTCACATATGTCATTGGAGCGCATGTGTGCCCAGTCTATTCTCTGCTATCTGCATCAACCTAACTTTTCGTAAGTTTATTACTTTGTTAAAATCGTTCAGTTATAACAAGTCATCAGGATATGCATATCGCAATGTGTACATTTTGCTGTTTTTTTGCAGCCCTAATTTGTATACAATTTAGACATACATTTTGTATGTCGAAATACATACAGCATCAAAAATACAAGAATATTTAGGAATGGGCACCAGTGTGTCCTTGAGCAAGGCACTTTACTCCATGTTGCTCCAAGGGGATTGTCCCTGTATTAAGGGCACTGTAAGTCGCTTTGGATAAAAGCGTCTGCCAAGTGCATAAATATATTATATTTATATTATATATTTGCTTTCCTGTTGCTCAAACAGTAGAGCATGGCGCTAGCAACGCCAAGGTCATGGTTCGATTCCCAGGGAATGCAAGAACTTGCATAATGTAAAATGTGTACCTTGAATGCGATGTAAGTCGCTTTGGAAAAAAGCGTCTGCCAAATGCATAAATGCATAGTTACAATTTACTATTATATATCCAAAATATCCTTATATCTTGGTTATTAAGGGTGTGACAATATACAGGTATTGCCGATAACTGTAATATTTAAAATGAATAGTACGCATATTATATGATAATCTGGCACCAGTACCTGGTTGACATCCCAAAGTACAATAGGTGGTGTTATTGTACCTTTAGGCCCTGATCAGACAGAACCCGTTTTTCAGTTTTTTGTAGGAAATAAATCTACTGTAAGTTGCTTTGGATAGAAGCGTTTGAATCTGCTTATGTTGCTCCTGCTTGTAAGTTGCATTGGATAAAATGTCTTCAAAATAAATAAATGCCCATGTACAAATCTTGTAGTACAAATGGCTCTGAAAGGCATGAATTGTCCTCGAGAAATTGCTTGCTTTGTCCCTGCCATGTGTGAACACTGTGAAAGTAGCTCCTCATTGGCCGCTGGTATTGATTGCTATACCCTATGCTAGCCATCATGCCTGATGGTTCATATCGAACAAGCAATGTTACAAGACTGCCAGAGCACTGCGCACAGCTGTTACCTGTTTGCTTCCCAGTCACTAGCAGTCATGGCCAGCCACGAGTCTACACTAAAATGCCGCCCAGCTCCTGCAACCGATCCGATCCAGATGCCTCCAGCATGTGTTGTCTCAGGACTGCTATCCAATCCATTAAAGCCCCCCATTAATCTCCATTTGTTAACCCGAGGTTGCTACCTGGAACCAAGCGAGGAGTGGGTTTTCCTATTCCAGTGGGTTTTTATTTGTTTCTCCTTTTCTGTAAAAAGGACCACAGAATTTGGATGCTTGTCCGGCAGAGGCATTGTTTGATTTTGTGGCTTTTGGTGTAATCCCCATAAAGCCGCATAGAGATGAGATGATCGATGGTCTAAATCTGAGGATTTAGAAGGGCTGCAGAAAGCCAGCAGGCTGTGCAGGATGGATACTGGATGTAATGCACTACATCTGTGATGGTGAGAGAGGGAGAGAGATTGTGTGCATTGCTCAAACATGCCACAGGTGTGAGGGGCTACAGTATTGCTGTGGATCAGTGAATTAGTAGCACAAGGGCTTGACTGTTCAGGACAGATCATACCCCAGGGAGCATAAAGGGCAGATGCGTCCCATGTGCTCAGAGCTCTGGATGCAGGAACTGCTCTGATTGAGTCAAATGTGTCGAGAGGCCAAACCTAACAAGAGGAGAAAGAAATTTAAGAAGTCCATCCAGTAAATGGGTGCAACAGTATGAGTATACACTCACCTAAAGGATTATTAGGAACACCTGTTCAATTTCTCATTAATGCAATTATCGAATCAACCAATCACATGGCAGTTGCTTCAATGCATTTAGGGGTGTGGTCCTGGTCAAGACAATCTCCTGAACTCCCAACTGAATGTCAGAATGGGAAAGAAAGGTGATTTAAGCAATTTTGAGCGTGGCATGGTTGGTGGTGCCAGACAGGCCGGTCTGAGTATTTCACAATCTGCTCAGTTACTGGGATTTTCACACACAACCATTTCTAGGGTTTACAAAGAATGGTGTGAAAAGGGAAAAACATCCAGTATGCGGCAGTCATGTGGGCGAAAATGCCTTGTTGATGCTAGAGGTCAGAGGAGAATGGGCCGACTGATTCAAGCTGATAGAAGAGCAACTTTGACTGAAATAGCCACTCGTTACAACCGAGGTATGCAGCAAAGCATTTGTGAAGCCACAACACGCACAACCTTGAGGCGGATGGGCTACAACAGCAGAAGACCCCACCGGGTACCACTCATCTCCACTACAAATAGGAAAAAGAGGCTACAATTTGCACCAGCTCACCAAAATTGGACAGTTGAAGACTGTAAAAATGTTGCCTGGTCTGATGAGTCTCAATTTCTGTTGAGACATTCAGATGGTAGAGTCAGAATTTGGTGTAACAGAATGAGAACATGGATCCATCATGCCTTGTTACCACAGTGCAGGTTGCTGGTGGTGGTGTAATGGTGTGGGGGATGTTTTCTTGGCACACTTTAGGCCCCTTAGTGCCAATTGGGCATTGTTTAAATGCCACGGCCTACCTGAGCATTGTTTCTGACCATGTCCATCCCTTTATGACCACCATGTACCCATCCTCTGATGGCTACTTCCAGCAGGATAATGCACCATGTCACAAAACTCGAATAATTTCAAATTGGTTTCTTGAACATGACAATGAGTTCACTCTACTAAAATGGCCCCCACAGTCACCAGATCTCAACCCAATAGAGCATCTTTGGGATGTGGTGGAATGGGAGCTTCGTGCCCTGGATGTGCATCCCACAAATCTCCATCAACTGCAAGATGCTATCCTATCAATATGGGCCAAAATTTCTAAAGAATGCTTTCAGCACCTTGTTGAATCAATGCCACGTAGAATTAAGGCAGTTCTGAAGGTGAAAGGGGGTCAAACACAGTATTAAGGTGCGTACACACCGGACACAATTCGCGCGAGTGATTTACATGTTAAGTCAATGCAGAGACGCGAAATGGCATTCTGTGGCGCGATTCACGCGAATGACGCGAATTGAGCGTTTTGAACACGCGAATCACTCAAGTTGAAAAATCTGAACTCTGGCGGATATTTCACGGCGCGTTAACCAATCACGAGCTTGCTCTAGTAGTGACGCATTTACAAGCGGAGGCAGAAATCCAAACAACAATGGAGGACAAGATAATCATGGCCGTATGTGGATACCCGGAGCTGTATGATACATCATCCTATCACTACAGGAACAGGAATAAAAGGAATAAAGGAATAAAAAGGATCTTGCTTGGAAGAAAGTGAGTTATTGTGAGCCATTTCACAACGAGACTGGAGCAGAAAAAAAGAGACAGAGCCAGCGGCAAATGTGAGAAGGACTAGCCGAGGAAAGGCAGGTCTCCCCGGGTAAACGAGCGCGGAATGTCACTGATCCCCTGGATCTCACAACTCCGAAAACGCCAGATAAAATGCTCAAATAGGCACTCTTTTTATAAATTAACCACAGATTTGAGCTTTAAATAACTATATTATCGCCTGAAAAAGTCTTAAAACTACGTTTTGTCACACATTAATAGTAGTATTTTTTACAGAAAAGACGTAAAGTGACCGAGACGAGCTGGCTCATATAGGCTCATATAGAATCTCCTCCCATGACGCGAATTCGCGTCTGTTGTGTAGTTGTCACGCGCGAATGAAGCGAGTAAACTCAAAATGTTCAAGCGTCCACCTTCGCGCAATTAGCGCGAATTGTTCGCGCGAATCACGTCTGGTGTGAACGCCACATTAGTATGGTGTTCCTAATAATCCTTTAGGTGAGTGTATATGCCAAGTCTCTTGGTCTCTCTTTGTCTTTACATTTATTAATTTCACTCTAAAAAACACTGGGTTGAAAACAACCCAATTTGGGGCTGGGTAAAAATTGGAACAGAACACATGTTGGATTAATTTTACCCAGCAAATTGGATTGTTTATTTAACCCAGCATAGTTGATTAATTTTTACTATAATACTAGCTTATTTTTTTGTTTTTACTTCATACATGAATTAATGTCCACGGATTAACTTAAATCCTTTCTTTTTTTTCTTCTTTTTTTTATACTTTTTTTAATTATTCAACACAACCTTGCATGATAATTCCTTTATTTTTCGATCATTGTTATGACCTGCTCGTTTCGTAGTCGCAACATAAAAGGGGGATCAGACAACAAAGTCTAATAAATGAAAAAGTGTTTTATTAAATTGAAATAACAACAATGCATAATGAAAGATAAACAGAAGTCTAGGGATAATAAGGGAATAAGTAAACGTACCACAAATAATGTATGCTACATAACATAAGAAATACAAACAGAAGCAAATGAGAAATAAATCATTAGAATCTCACATACTGCAGGAGACACCTCTGGGAATGACGATCCCACAGAGAGTGCCCCCCACCAACTGATACACACCACTCTTATATACACACTCTAATTAATCATCAATTAACAGAAGAACCAATCAGAAACTTCCTCCATCCTGCCCATTAGGAAGACATGAAGACTCAAGTTCGTCACAATCGTATTTTACAGTATAGCATATTTTTATATCGTTTTTAATACATATTGCCAACGTTTAAGCTCATTTAACAAATATTAGAAGTAAAAATTAAACATTAAACATTTAGAAGTAATTCAAGTGTAATCGACCAGTCTCTGTTGTCCCATTTCCCGCTGGATCTCGTGCCAGAGCTTGTATCATCGTTCTGCGGGGAAACTTCTAACTTTAGACCACCGCCGTTTCTCTTGTAGCCAAAATATGCAGTGACTGGCTCCATAACCTGTCCATAAACAATCAGTGTATAGTTCTGAAAACATATTTTAACATCATACGTTTAACATTAAACGATATACAGTACAATAACAAATTCATAGATAAAATTAAATGTACACACACCTGTATTTTACCGAAGCCATGCACCAATTTGATGGAGCTGCACTGCTCTCTCTTTACCTGCAGTAAATAACTCAACCCCCTGGGTTTTTAAGTCTGATTCAAGATCTGGGTAACACAAAAACTACCCAAACGCTGGGTTGTTATGTCTGACCCAGGATCTGGGTAGCACAAAAACTACCCAAATGCTGGGTTGTTATGTCTGACCCAGGATCTGGATTACACAAAAACTACCCAAACGCTGGGTTGTTATGTCTGACCCAGGATCTGGGTAACACAAAAACTACCCAAATGCTGGGTTATGTCTGACCCAGGATCTGGATTACACAAAAACTACCCAAATGCTGGGTTGTTACGTCTGACCCAGGATCTGGAATACACAAAAACTACCCAAATGCTGGGTTGTTACGTCTGACCCAGGAGCTGGGTAACATAAAAACTACCCAAATGCTGAAAAAAATAACAACCCAAAAATTACTCAAAAGGCTCAACTCAGGATTTGGGTAGAAAAAAATAACCCAAGATTTATTGGAGTGTTGGTAGATGTTTAAATCGTATAGAAGTAAATTTCTTCCTCAGAGTAAAAAACTAATGAAGGTAATTATGAATTTACAATTTTCATAATTACAGCTTTATTTTGTGTAATTGACAGTGGCGGCTGGTCAATAGAGGGCGCTGGGGCGCCACCCCCATCAAAATTCCAGAAATATACATGTATACAAAAATGAAACAAAAATAAAATAGTTTACTCATACGATGTGCCGACTGTTAGTAAGAGCCTCAGCATTTAATAAAAACTGGCTTTGATCGGTTAACTATTTTTTATGTTCTTCAATGTGTTTCATGCGGTTTCATGCGCGAGGGACACCGGACAAATGGATGTCTATCTGAGTACAAAAATCTACGGTCAGCATGTGACTTGAAGCTGGTCTCTAATTGGTTTCTTAAAGATCCTCCTCCGGACGCAGGTCGCTGCATCCCTGGCGAAGGACTTGTCAGCGGGATTTGGGACTGCTGCGGCACATTCCCAATCCTCGTCTGACAGTTCTGAGGATCTTCCTCCCCGTGTGGAAGCCTGCGCTGTGGCTTCTTCCCCCGGGGTTGAAGGTCCGATGCTTATTCTCTCCGGTTCCGAGGAGCCGGATGAGTTTGGCATCGGGGCGGGTGAAGAAGCAGAAAGTGTTTCATCGCCTCATCCACCCGCCCATGAGGAGCTGATTGAGGTGTTGACTCGTGCGGTGGCCAAGCTGAACATCAATTGGCCACAAGAAATGCAGGAAGTTCAGCCACCCAGTAGGCTGGACGACCGGTTTCTTTCTCGCTGGGTCCAAACACCTCGCCGGGGCTTACCATTCTTCCCGGATCTGCACACCGAGGTACTTCCTCTGCGGCGCTCTGGGGAAATCGATGTGGTAATCCCGCCATCTATGACGCTTCGGGCCACATCGATTTCCCGCGAACGCTTGCTGCTCCAGCCTCCTCTGGAAAGACCTGCAGCTGGGCAGCTTGCGTGTCCGCACACAGAGAATCGTTCCCAACCACTTCCTACCGGTCATCCGCTTCAGGGGGTTGGGGACGAGGCTCGTGTAACACCCGATGCCAGCCTCGAGAGGCTGGTTCCCTTAGTAGATTATCTCGGCGCATGGAATTATCCTTGCTGGCGAAGGAAGCCATAGAGCGCGTTCCTTCGCCGGAGAGGGAGTCCGGGTTCTACAGCCAGTACTTTATAGTTCCCAAAAAGGATGGAGGGTTGCGTCCGATTATAGACCGGAGGTATTTGAATCGGTCTCTGAGGAGGTTCAGATTCAAAATGTTCACGGTTCCCATCATCGTGAGTCAGATCCAGCCTGAGGACTGGTTCATCACGATATATCTAAAGGACGCATACTTCCATATCTCCATCCTTCCATGTCACAGGAAGTTCTTGAGGTTCGCTTTCGGAGGCGAGGCGTACCAATATCAAGTGCTTCCCTTCGGCCTAGCTCTTTCCCCATGCACATTCTTCACGAAGTGCATGGATGAAGCTCTGGCTCCACTGAGACTTCAGGGCATCCGTGTGCTGAATTATATCGACGACTGGCTCATATTGGCCCAGTTGTACGGGATGGCAGTTCGGCATCGAGATGTCGTTCTGGCTCACATAAAGTGCTTGGGGCTGAGACTCAACACAAAGAAGAGTGTGTTGATGCCATCCCAGAGGACTACGTTCCTAGGGATCGTATGGGACTCGACGACGATGCGGGCACAATTGTCTCCCGCGCGAGTCAAGACTATACTGGCGATGGTCTCAGAAATAAGGCTAGGCCACAGCATCACTGTGAAGCACTTTCAGAGAGTGCTGGGGCACATGGCAGCAGCGTCCAACGTGATACCTTTTGGCCTGCTGCACATGAGACCCCTACAGTGCTAGCTGAAAACCAAGGGGTTTACCCCCAGAGGGAATCCGTTCCGTATGATCAGGGTAATGCGCAGATGCCTTCGTTCCCTAGTCATATGGAAGAAACCTTGGTTTCTGTCCCAGGGGCCAGTGTTTGGAGCGTCCTGTTGTCGGAAATCCATTTCAACAGACGCCTCCCTCACTGGTTGGGGCGCGGTCATGGATGGCCGCTTTGCGAGGGGCCCGTGGGAGGGCCGTCATTCCTCCTGGCACATAAACTGCCTGGAGATGATGGCGGTCTACAAAGCTCTCAGGAGCTTTTTCCCGGACCTCCGCGGCCAACATGTCCTGGTACAAATAGACAATACAGCTGTTGTAGCGTACCTCAATCATCAGGGGGGTTTGAGGTCGCGCCCTCTATGCAGACTGGCGCATCAACTCCTCCTGTGGTCCCAAGGGAAACTGTTGTCCATCAGGGCAATGTATGTCCCGGGGGTCCAAAATCAGGGAGCAGACATCCTGTCGAGGCAGGGGCTGAGGCCCAGGGAGTGGCGACTCCACCCAGAGGTGGTGGAGGCCATGTGCGAGAGGTTCGGCCCAGTGGAAGTGGACCTGTTTGCGTCTTGAGAGACGTCCCACTGTCCGCTGCGGTGATCCCTCACGCATCCAGCCCCGCTGGGGTTGGATGCTATTGTTCAGACGTGGCCGAGGCTGCGTCTGTATGCATTTCCCCCGATTGCTCTGCTTCCGGGAGTCCTGGAGAGGGTCTGTCAACAGGGGGTCAGCCTACTTCTGGTAGGACCCCGTTGGCCGACTCGAGTTTGGTTCTCGGATATCATACCTCTGCTGGCAGGTCATCCGTGGCAGATTCCTCTGAGGATGGATCTCCTATCTCAGGCGGGGGGCACAATATTTCACCACCGGCCGGAGGTTTGGAACCTTTGGGTCTGGCCCCTGAGGGGGTCAGGTACCTAGAGGCTGGCCTGTCGGCAGAGGTGATAGAGACCTTACTCATTTCCAGGGCTCCGTCTACGAGGAGACTGTACAGCCTCAAGTGGAATGTGTTTGCCACTTGGTGCAGGGAGCATGAGGTGGACCCAGTTAACTGCCCAGTGGCTTCAGTGCTGGAGTTCCTCCAAGATCGCTTCTCTGCGGGTCTAACCCCGTCCACACTCAAGGTGTATGTGGCTGCCATTGGGGCTTTCCACACTCCTATGGGTGATTGGCCTTTGGGTAGGCACCAGCTGGTTGTACAGTTGCGGCTCATTCCAGAGTTCCAACTTGGGATCTGGCAGTGGTTCTCGAAGGGCTGGCTGAGGCCCCCTTTGAGCCATTGGAGTCGGCGGAACCAAAGAACCTGACCCTGAAGGTGGCTTTTCTCCTGCCTATCACATCTCTGAGGAGAGTGGGGGACCTCCAGGCCTTGACGGTAACGCAGACTTGCCTGGAGTTTGCCCCTGGGGGAGTTAAAGCCATCCTACACCCTAGGCCGGGCTATGTGCCCAAGGTTCCATCAAGGGTGGCCAGGTCTTTGTTTCTTCAGGCATTTCATCCTCCACCTCACGTGACGGCGGAAGAAGGGAGACTTCACCTGCTCTGCCCGGTTAGGGCTCTTAGAGTGTATCAGGAGAAGTCTACGCAGTGGAGGAGATCTCAACAGCTTTTGGTGTGTTTTGGTTCACCCAAGAAAGGGTTGCCTGCGTCTACCCAGACAATCAGTAACTGGATTGTTCAGGCAATAACCATGGCTTATCAGGTGCGCAATTTGCCTTCACCTATGGCCGTGAGGGCTCATTCCACCAGAGGCATGGCCTCTTCGGTGGCCCTCCTTTCTGGGGTCCCCATGCAGGATATCAGCGAGGCGGCTGGGTGGGCTACCCCACACACCTTACCCACAGCACTTGTGGGCTAGTGGGTACTCGTTCCCCAAAGTGTCGTTCCGACGCAGTGAGAGTTCCCTCGAAAGGGAACGGCTCGGGTTATGCATATAACCCTTGTTCCCTGAGAAGGGAACGAGCACTGGGTCGCGTCACCACACCTCAGCACGCCTGGAGCGCATGCTTCAGAGTAATAGCTGCCGTTTCAATGCACCGGCTCCCCTTTTATACTTCCGGGTATGCCGTCACAGTGATGTCATCACGCACGCCAATCGGATTGGTTTAGTTTTCATTCAGACTTTAGATACGCTGATGCTTAGGGAGCATACCCAAAGTGTCGTTCCGACGCCATGCTCATTCCCTTCTCAGGGAACAAGGGTTATATACATAACCCGAGCCGTTTCTAAATGAATATGGCTGAATAGGTGCACATATAGGTGAACATATAGGTGAACATATATGTGCATATATGCACACATATATACACGCTCCTAAAGGATTATTAGGAACACCATACTAATACTGTGTTTGACCCCCTTTCGCCTTCAGAACTGCGGCATTGATTCAACAAGGTGCTGAAAGCATTCTTTAGAAATGTTGGCCCATATTGATAGGATAGCATCTTGCAGTTGATGGCGATTTGTAGGATGCACATCCAGGGCACGAAGCTCCCGTTCCACCACATCCCAAAGATGCTCTATTGGGTTGAGATCTGGTGACTGTGGGGCCCATTTTAGTACAGTGAACTCATTGTCATGTTCAAGAAACCAATTTGAAATGATTCGAGCTTTGTGACATGGTGCATTATCCTGCTGGAAGTAACCATCAGAGGATGGGTACATGGTGGTCATAAAGGGATGGACATGGTCAGAAACAATGCTCAGGTTGGCCGTGGCATTTAAACGATGCCCAATTGGCACTAAGGGGCCTAAAGTGTGCCAAGAAAACATCCCCCACACCATTACACCACCACTAGCAGCTTGCACATTGGTAACAAGGCATGATGGATCCATGTTCTTATTCTGTTTACGCCAAATTCTGACTCTACCATCTGAATGTCTCAACAGAAATCCAGACTCATCAGACCAGGCAACATTTTTACAGTCTTCAACTGTCCAATTTTGGTGAGCTGGTGCAAATTGTAACCTCCTTTTCCTATTTGTAGTGGAGATGAGTGGTACCCGGTGGGGTCTTCTGCTGTTGTAGCCCATCCGCCTCAAGGTTGTGCGTGTTGTGGCTTCACAAATGCTTTGCTGCATACCTCGGTTGTAACGAGTGGTTATTTCAGTCAAAGTTGCTCTTCTCTCAGCTTGAATCATTCGGCCTCTCTAGCCTCTCTAGCATCAACAAGGCATTTTCGCCCACAGGACTGCCGCATACTTGATGTTTTTCCCTTTTCACACCATTCTTTGTAAACACTAGAAATGGTTGTGCGTGAAAATCCCAGTAACTGAGCAGATTGTGAAATACTAAGACCGGCCCGTCTGGCACCAACAACCATGCCACGCTCAAAATTGCTTAAATCACCTTTCTTTCCCATTCTGACATTCAGTTTGGAGTTCAGGAGATTGTCTTGACCAGGACCACACCCCTAAATGCATTGAAGCAACTGCCATGTGATTGGTTGATTAGATAATTGCATTAATGAGAAATTGAACAGGTGTTCCTAATAATCCTTTAGGTGAGTGTACGTGCATATACAGTGAGGAAAATAAGTATTTGAACACCCTGCTATTTTGCAAGTTCTCCCACTTGGAAATCATGGAGGGGTCTGAAATTGTCATCGTAGGTGCATGTCCACTGTGAGAGACATAATCTAAAAAAACAAATCCAGAAATCACAATATATGTTTTTTTAACTATTTATTTGTATGATACAGCTGCAAATAAGTATTTGAACACCTGTCTATCAGCTAGAATTCTGACCCTCAAAGACCTGTTAGTCTGCCTTTAAAATGTCCACCTCCACTCCATTTATTATCCTAAATTAGATGCACCTGTTTGAGGTCGTTAGCTGCATAAAAACACCTGTCCACCCCATACAATCAGTAAGAATCCAACTACTAACATGGCCAAGACCAAAGAGCTGTCCAAAGACACTAGAGACAAAATTGTACACCTCCACAAGGCTGGAAAGGGCTACGGGGAAATTGCCAAGCAGCTTGGTGGAAAAAGGTCCACTGTTGGAGCAATCATTAGAAAATGGAAGAAGCTAAACATGACTGTCAATCTCCCTCGGACTGGGGCTCCATGCAAGATCTAACCTCGTGGGGTCTCAATGATCCTAAGAAAGGTGAGAAATCAGCCCAGAACTACACGGGAGGAGCTGGTCAATGACCTGAAAAGAGCTGGGATCACCGTTTCCACAGTTACTGTTGGTAATACACTAAGACGTCATGGTTTGAAATCATGCATGGCACAGAAGGTTCCCCTGCTTAAACCAGGACATGTCAAGGCCCGTCTTAAGTTTGCCATTTACCATTTGGATGATCCAGAGGAGTCATGGGAGAAAGTCATGTGGTCAGATGAGACCAAAATAGAACCTTTTGGTCATAATTCCACTAAACGTGTTTGGAGATAGAAGAATGATGAGTACCATCCCAAGAACACCATCCCTACTGTGAAGCATGGGGGTGGTAGCATCATGCTTTGGGGGTGTTTTTCTGCACATGGGACAGGGCGACTGCACTGCATTAAGGAGAGGATGACCGGGGCCATATATTGCGAGATTTTGGGGAACAACCTCCTTCCCTCAGTTAGAGCATTGAAGATGGGTCGAGGCTGGGTCTTCCAACATGACAATGTCCCGAAGCACACAGCCAGGATAACCAAGGAGTGGCTCTGTAAGAAGCATATCAAGGTTCTGGCGTGGCCTAGCCAGTCTTCATACCTAAACCCAATAGAGAATCTTTGGAGGGAGCTCAAACTCCATGTTTCTCAGCGACAGGCCAGAAACCTGACTGATCTAGAGAAGATCTGTGTGGAGGAGTAGGCCAAAATCACTCCTGCAGTGTATGCAAACCTGGTGAAAAACTACAGGAAACGTTTGACCTCTGTAATTGCAAACAAAGGCTACTGTACCAAATATTAACATTGATTTTCTCAGGTGTTCAAGGTCCCGTTCTTCGTGATCCCATTGTTCAAACTTTAGTTAGTGTGTAATGTTGCTGTTAGAGCATAAATAATACCTGTAAAATTATAAAGCTCAAAGTTCAATGCCAAGCAAGATATTTTATTTAACAGAAGTTCCCTTTCAAAGCCTACAGCGAACGGCTGGCTTGGACTACATCCTGGTACTTCCTACATAAATGACGTCAGTAGAACAGTAGAACAGACTAAGCTCTGCCCACAAGACTATGTGAAAAAAGGGGGCGTGGTCTTGTTGCTGTCCCACGTGGAGAAGAGGACGTGTCGCGTGGAGAAAAGGAATTGTTGCGTTTGACTGTGTTTGTCGCCATGTCGTCGAGACGCTGTTATTTTCATCCCGGAGTCAAATCACCTTTGTTTGGCTTTCCCAGGGACGCTGTAGAGATCATTAAGTGCGTATATATCTCCCGTTAAGAGGTGTGACCTTTCCACGTGCGCTAAGCTGTTGTCGAATCACAACACAGGACCGTGCTACGTTCGCTAAGCTGCTGTCAAATCACAACACAGGACCGTGCTACGTTCGCTAAGCTGCTGTCAAATCACAACACGGGAACCGCTGGCACAATCAGAACTCGTTACGTATTTCTGAAGGAGGGACTTCATAGAATAAAAGAAGTCATCAGCCGTTTTTAGGACAGTGAAAACAGCGGTATACAGATAAGTACATTGTGTTAAAAATACAGTTTTTTTTTTACACGCGAAACATGAACACATGTTATATTGCACACTGTAAACACAATCAAAGCTTCAAAAAGACACGAAGAACGGGACCTTTCAAATACTTATTTGCAGCTGTATCATACAAATAAATAGTTAAAAAAATCATACATTGTGATTTCTGGATTTTTTTTTTTAGATTATGTCTCTCACAGTGGACATGCACCTATGATGACAATTTCAGACCCCTCCATGATTTCTAAGTGGTAGAACTTGCAAAATAGCAGGGTGTTCAAATACTTATTTTCCTCACTGTATACAGTGGTTCTTTCCATGTGGGCAGCTATGGGGCATAAACAATATTTATTTGAATCTTTATTGCAGTTGCGCAGTAATACAGGTGGATGTTTGTAGAGTAATTTACAATGGCTTTGAACGCAGCTCAACCAATCAAGATCAAGAACCGGAACAATCCTTTTTAATAAGAATTTTTATACCCATGCTTGAATATACAGTTACAATACACTAACATACTTTCATTTACAAAACTACAACAAGCAATAGAGTATCATTTAATAGAGTAATAGAGTATCAAAAGGAGTATGTGCCAGTTATAGCTAAAGGTTAGCGGCGTAACAAAAGGCCCTTTCAAGAACTCCAAGAACAATAACTTTTTTTAAGTAAGTTCAACTACCGACTAGAAATGCTACATGAACTCATTCAATTCACCCAGTCAGAAGCTTGATTTGATTCTTGATGTGAACAGTACAAAGAATCTACAGCTTGCACTGTGACCCCAGCAGAATTGTCCTTGGGTTCAATTAAATTCTTTTGTGTTGGTGTGTGTGTGTGTGTGCATATGTGTGGTTATTTATCCGCTACACAGTCACACTAATGGAGGAGGTGTGTGTGTGTTTGTTTGTGTTTGCGTCTGCATGATATAGAAGCCTCCGGGCAACTATAGAACACACAGGCTCTCTAATGAAATGTCGGCAGCCTGGCTGCCTTTATTGAGTCTAATAACACATCATTATAGGGAGCACTGTGCCCACCCTCCTCCAGTACAATAGAGGTCGGGACAGGTTTTGTATTTGACTCTTCTCTCTTTTCATTGTATCCGTCCTCTTGGTCTGTAATTATGCAGTATATAATAGCCAACACTTTCATTTTTACTGAGAATGTGATTTCGCTCTGATTATTTTTATTTCAAAGCACTAAAACTAAATTACTTTTTATGTGGCATTGTTTTGTTTGAAAATCTTCTTAACAAAACTAAATTAAACATATGTTTACCTAAGTTTTGTATATCTGACTGCGTTGTCCTAATGAGCAGCATGCAGTTGCCTGACAATTGGACTCTATGTGCGAATGATTAAAAATAACAAGCACATTAGTGTTTGGATGTCCCGGTGGACACTGTCGCTTCAATTATCACTAAGTGGAGGTTACAATTGCTTAGCCTTGTTGAAAAAAGTAATTCCTCAAAACAATCTCTGTGAACCAGAAGCGGATTTTTAAGGGAAGACACTAAGGCCAACAATCACTGTCTTTTTACTTAGGCCTTTAACAGACACTTTTATCCAAAGAGGCTACATATGACACGGACAGTCCCGCTGGAGCAACCTGGGGTCTTGCTCAAGGGCAAAATAATGACAGCTCATGGATTGTGGAGTTTGTACCTGTATTTTTGTGTACTGTTTTGCCCAGATCCTTAAAGCTACACCATCTTTGATTTGGTCTTTAGAGCTCAGTAGCTGAGAATGGAGCTTACAGTTGCACCAGACAATATAAAACCAACCTTTTAGTTCTCAACCTTTTAGATGCAGAAAATGTACTGATATAGGTAAATTAACCAAAATTCAACTGAATGTTCCTCATTAAAATAGCTATATTTAATTTTTTTGCATTTTCATTAAGCTAGATTTGTTTTAATATAATAATAATATTAATTTAATCATCTAAATAGTTAGTCATCCTGCCGGCCCCTTGGAAGTTTGATTAGACCCCCTAGTGGGCCCTGGCTTCCTGGTTGAGAACAGCTGCATATGATGATTATATTTCCATCCAAGTTTGAATTCAGTTTATGAAAAGAAATATATATATAAACTATATGCAGTGTTTCCATACCATTTTTCACTATAAAAAAGCATCACTGTTGAGCAAGTTTGTTTGAGCAAATAATTATCAAATGACTTAAAGAAAAACATTGTTTTGATACACATTTTGGAGTTTATTCAAGAAATGTTTCCATCATAGTTTTAATATGCTCATATCTTCTTACCGTATTACACAAGTGAGATTTATTTAGTGTTTCCATATAGCATTTTTATGCATTATCCAGTTTCGAAGGTCGTGTTAAAGCTGCACTATATAACTTTTCCGTCTGCTAGAGGTCGCCTATTCAAAACAAAGGCGTAGTTTGATGGCGCCAAGTTTGAGCATGGGAGATGTCGTCTTTACCTCACAGCGGTGGAAAAGAATCGGGATAGGACTGAAATCATGTTCATGGATGTGATTATTAACGTTACTGTAGTATGAAGCAGAGGAGGGCCGAGTGTTGTGGGAGCTGAGCAAGGCCGCGGGAGCGATTGTTAATAAGAAAAGAAAAGCGGAACACACGCCTCGCGAGCAGCAGGACTTTTATTATGGCATGGTCGCCGGTGGGACTTTTATTATGCCACAGTCGCAGACGCCATTTCCGCTTTTCCGGTCATGAGTATGAGGTAATGCAGCTCTGTTTGTCATATTAGATACATCTGAGTGTGTTGAAAAGGATGTTATGACATTACTCTGTGCGTTCGCTCGGCCGCTGCTATGACACTTGTTCACACTGCAGTGAGAGCAAAGTGTGTTTCTGCAGAATAAAACCAGAAACCGAGGGTAATGCAGATATGACACCATTGGCAGGCGACTCCCTCACACGTCCTGGTTCCTTGGGTAAAATAGCAATTTTCTCACAATTTACAAATAGTTGGAAACATTTGGGATATTGTAAGTACTCAACTGAACAAAATATAAAGCACTAGCCTAGTGGTTTTTGGATATTTTACTGAAAAAAATGTACATAGTGCACCTTTAACGGAATATTTTCCGTCATTGACTGAATTTTTTATAGCAGTGACAGGAAAATCGACACTGAGGGTGACATTTGTGACTTGTAACTGTATTTTCCACCCCTGACCAGTTGGTGGTGAGTGCACTCCAGTTTGGCAGCAGAATGCGGGTTCAGCCTCCAGAACAAAATTAAAACTGCCATAACTGTCCGAGGCACAGACGCAAAATCTAATTGCAAAATTTTGATTATGCTTAGGTGAGCACTTAAGTCCATGCAGGAAGGTTTTAGTTCAGGTAAATAAGGAAAGTCAATTCAGTTTATTCAGTTAATTGTTTTTTGTTCATATTTTAATCGTAATTGTAATATTGCATTATTCATAACATTTGCCTGTTCAGGCACAAAAGTCTTGTTTTAGTGGCCTCCGCTGTCACTGCGGAAAAAACAAAAAACAAACATTCATCTACTTTGTGTGGTCTCTCAGAATTTTTACGACCCTGTCTGTCAAAATGACGGACAATGAGAAAGTCAAATGCAAGTCAACCACCGCCCAGCTTATAACTGGTTTTGGAGAATGGCACAAGAGAAGCCTAATAAGATCCATGTTAACGCACACCTGAAGCCAAAAAAACATTAGACCCAGAAAATATTGCTGAGATGAGCCCAAAATCTAGCTTTTTATCCTTATTTCAAAGATATATGTGCTGCAAATCTGACACTGCCCACACCTCAAACAGCACCATACCCACTGTGAAGCATCATCATGCTGTGAGGCCGCTTTTGTATCAGCAGAGGCTGAGCATCTTGTTAAAATAGAAGGAAGACAGGATGCTGCAAAGATAAATTCATGAGATAAATTCATGATCCCAAACAGAAACACACACACACACACACACACACACACACACACACACACAAAACACTGTAGTGACACAAATAGGTGAATGTCCTATAATTTTCTTGTAAAATTGTGATGCACAACCATCATGCGACTAACCTAAATGCATGGCCTGGAGAAAATCTGAATTGACACATACTTAATTGGCCACGACTTAATGCTGTCTTCGCTGCATTACCGTTGCAATGTATTGAAAAGGTAATGCAATTACTAATATAAAATATACTAATGCACATAACATAAATGAATGTATATGTATATATATTCTCTTCTCTTTTATCCCTTTGTCTTAGCCATTATTTTTTTCCCTGCATTCCCTGAGCTTTGACAATGCTCTAGGGCGGCATTTAACAGGCTAGAAATAATGCAATTGTGAGGACACTGGGGGTTATTGAAACAAGGGTTTTCTCTCTTAATCCTCTGTACAGCATCAGCTAGGTTGCTGACAGAACCAGCCTGTCTCTAAAACAATTCCAGTCTGTGTGGGCAGGTGGCTAAACGACTCACTTTATATTTTATTTATAATAATGTGAAAATGTGATTCCTGCAAACAGATAAGATTTCATCCTACGACTTCCTCCATGTAAATACAGGGCAATGGGTTGAGACATGCTTTCCGGTTTTATTACGTGCTGGGACATCACAGAGATTTAAAAAGTCTACATACCCCTGATAAAACAGCTAGTTTTTGTGATGTCAATAATGATACAAAAATAAATTTTATCAGAACTTTTGCACCTTGAAAGGCACAATATGTAAGATTTTTGGATTCAAATATCCAAAAACCCCTAGAACAATGTTATATATATTTTGTTGACTTGTGTACTTACACTATCCTAAATTTTTACAAGATTGTTTGAATCCAGAGAAATAAGCCAGGACACGTGCTATCAATGACGTCATACCCACATTACCCTCAGGTTTTTATTTTGTAGAAAACATGGAAACACCAAAGAAGATTTATTATATTATGTGTTTTATTAGACATGTGAGCAACTGTTTGGAAACATTCATCGACAGAAAACTAATCAATGTTATATAACTCAACACAGTTAGTCTTATTGTTTAAATAACGTTTTGATTTACCGCAAGTACCATGTTTTACCATGCCTTATATCGATCTAAATTACTGCAGTGTGCAACAAGTGTCTTATAGTAGCTGCCAAGCAAATGCACAGAGTAGGATCATACATAACTTTCAACACTCAATGTATCTAATATGATAAAACAGCGCTGTTACCCCACATACACATGATGGGAAGAAGCGGAATCGGTCGTCCACGGCATAATAAAAGCTCCGCTACATCAAGGCGTCATCAAGCTATGCCTTTGTTTTGAATAAGCAACCTCTTGCAGCGAAGAATTACATATTGTGGCTTTAATGTAAAAAGTACAACCTAAGCAATGACACTGAAAACTAGTGACACATTTCAGAGAAAAAAAGATAACAAATAAAAACTTAAAATAATTTATTTTTGTGTAGATACTTAAGAAGTCTGGTGGAGATCAGCATCCAAACATAAACTATGTTGGCCTGTTCACCAGGGAATAACATTGCAAAATAATAAAACAGAAATGGTGACAAGGTGCCGTAAAAAAAATGTCCTGAGATTCCATATATGGACACTTTTGCAGTGCTGTGATCTCAGTGCTGTCTAAGATTTGACCATGGGTCCGTGCCCTGTGGTGGGCTGTCGTTTGCTGTTTTGGCAGGGTACGGCTGGAGGCCTTTTCGGACAACAGCGGGAAGCTCCAGCTGTCCCTGCAGGAAATCATCGAATGGCTGACAGCTAAAGACGAGGAGCTGTCCGAGCAGCTGCCCATAGGAGGTGATGTCGGAGCAGTGCAGCACCAGCGGGAGTTCCACCAGGTTGGCTTAACACACGTACACTTATTCATGCTGTCATTCTCCACATTAGCATATCTTCTCTTGCTGACTTTGCTCTTGAACACTGTTAATCTTGTCATCTATCAACATAACAGAATCAATTCAATATTTAAGATTGCAATATGGCAGCAGGAGTTCAGACAGAATGACATTAAAGATTCAAGCCCACCTACCTGTGAGCTGATAAAAAGCCGCTAAATCCATTATCAAGATGCAAAAGTAGACCTGAATGAAACCTGTTAATTGGAAATCTGAACCCCACAAAGGGGTTTCATAAGCCACAAAGATCAATACAAATAGAACAAAGAGAATAGTGGCAATAGTGGATGCATGAAAAATAAATTACTTATTTTATGTTCACATATTTTTCTCTCCAATTAAGGAATAGTTCACCAAAAAGACCTTTACTCATGTCATTCCAATCCCATATAGAATTCTTTCTGAGACAAAAGGAGAAATTTTGAATACCGCAATGTACATAGAATGGGATGCTTTCAAGCTTCTAAAATGAACAAAAAAGCACTAAAAAAAGAATCAAAGAACTGGTTCATATGACCTTTTGTGTGAGAAGCAGACCAAAAATTACATTATTTACTGACAATCTTGCCCTCCAGTGAGCTGATAACCATTGTAACCAGATCATTGAGTCAGTGAGTCACTAGAGAATCAGTCAGATTTGTGAATTAATCATTCAGAATTGGATTACCTGATTCATTGAAGCGATCTGACACAAAATAGTGATTTGTTCACAGATCACACATCATGTTTCTCTCATGAACGCATGTGAACCAAGGAAAGCTGTGGTGGATGCCAGAATTTTATGTCATACGGGTTTGTAAACGATTATTTATTTATTTATTTTTTCACTTTTAGGTGTACATACACATTATGTTCTGCACTTAAACATGTTCTTTTTCCCAATACACAAACTCACTCTCCCAGATAAACACACACCTTGTAACTGGTCCTGTATACTGCAGGATACTGCTTCCATCTTAGCACCAATTTCCAGTGTTGTCGGCTGAATAAAGCAGGAAAAAGAGAAAAAGATAGAGCAAGAGAGTGAGAAAGAGAGAGAGATAGCAAGCTCTTTCTTTCTGTGACTGACACACTGTGAAATCAGCCTCCAAATTAACAGGCCTGTATCTCACTGTCCCTTTCTTGGCTCTCACTTATTTCTTCCTTATTGCTCTCAATGTAATATGTACATGCACATATGCACATGCATGCACTCCTGTCCTCGCTCTATCATTATCCTTTCCTCCATTTCACCCCTGCAATGTATGATGTTCGTGTTCCCAATATGCCACATCGACAAAGCAAAGAGCAAAATCACATATGCTGCTCTGCAGAGAATTACAGCGTTTTAAGAAATTTTAATTATTGATCATTTGTGGATTTCGTCCTCTGTGTTTTAATATCAGACTCGTTTTGTCTTCCCCTGTGCTAATTCTTCTGAGTTTGTTGACAGATTTGAATACTTTGGATTGGTTTAAAAATTGTGTATATATTAAGGCTTGTCCTAACACACTGGTTTCCCATGAGTCTTTCAAGACTAAGTAGTTTTAGTGGGTACTTGTTAACATTACCAGGCTGAAACAACCATTTCTTGTGGCTTTTCCTTCAAATGTATAATTAATACATGAGTGATCTTAAGGCTTTATTTTTAGCTACTATTACATTTTCACTTTAGGTGGAATAAAAACATTTTCAGGCCTCAGTTATTACACGGAATAGCAAGAGGGCATGCTTTCCGTGAAGACCCTTCTGGAGATTTCCTGTGACTTTCCTGTGGGTAATACAGGATATTTAATAGTAGTCTCTTCTTGCTATAAGAAGATTGAACCGTTGGATCATCCAAATAAATGACTTTAAGTAGAGGGGCTACTGTAGCTCAAATTGCTCAAGAAGTTAACGCTGGTTCTGATAGTAAGGTGTCAGAATACACAGTGCATTGCAGTTTGTTGCGTATGGGGCTGCATAGCCGCAGACCAATCAGGGTGCCCATGCTGACCACTGTCCACCACCAAAAGAGCCAACAGTGGGCACATGAGCATCAGAAGTAGACCACGGAGCAATGGATGAAGGTGGCCTGGTCTGATGAATCACTTTTCTTTTACATCATGTGTATGGCCGGGTGCATGTGCGTTGCTTACCTGGGGAACACATGGCACCAGGATGCACTATCGGAAGAAGGCAAGCCGGCGGTGGCAATGTGATGCTTTGGGCAATGTTCTGCTTGGAAACCTTCCAGCCTTCCATGTGGATGTTACTTTGACACATACCACCTACCTAAGTATTGTTGCGGACCATGTACACCCTTTCATGGAAACGGTATTCCCTGGTGGCTGTGGCCTCTTTCAGCAGGATAATGTGCCCTGCATCTAAGCAAAAATGGTTCAGGAATGGTTTGAGGAGCACAACAACGAGTTCGAGGTGTTGACTTGGCCTCCAAATTCCCCAGAATGTGCTGAACAAACAAGTCCGATCCATAGAGGCCCCACTTCGCAACTTACAGGACTTAAGGGATCTGCTGCTAACATCTTGGTGCCATATACCACAGCACACCTTCAGGGATCTAGTGGAGTCCATGCCTCGACGGGTCATGGCTGGTTTGGCAGCAAAACGGGGCCCAGCACAATATTAGGAATATCATAATGTTATTCCTCATCTGTGTATATGCGTAGTTCATTTCTGGTTTGAGCTTCACCTTAATGCATTAGGAACCCAAATTGGTTTCTGTTGGACCCAAGATGTTGCTAATGGTCTAATGCAGGGGTTCTCAACTCTGGTACTCAAAGTCTACTCTCCTGCAGACTTTTGTTCCAACCCTAATCAAACACACCTGAACAAACTAATCAAGGATTAATCAGGATTACTAGAAAGTTATAGGCAGGTGAGTTTGATCAAGATTGGAGCTAGTGGCCAGAGTTGAGATTAAGGGTGCTTCTCAATATCCCTCCTCGTTTCCTCGCTCCTTTGTCCTCCATCCTATGACCCGGAAACTGACAGAGCTCAGCCATCTTGTAGGACATCTCAGTTCTCTAATTGCATCGCGAGGAGGCGAGGATCAAGGAGTGAGGAGGCTTCCTGAGGAGTCATGAGCGAGGATACATGGGCGGAAGTGTTTTTATCGACTAAACGTGACACACATATAAATTCTCCTCCCCCTTCACATCTTGCCACTAATGTTCAAGAATCCCGATGTGAAAACTAATTCCAGCGGTGTAGGGTCATCATTATTTGACGACGCTTTGAAGTGACGCTAAAGGGAGCGAGGATATAACATTTCACTTGATTCAATTCTTCCGTCCTCGCGTCTTTTCCTTGCGTCCTTCCCTCGCATCCTGAAGGGGTGGAGATAAGACGCGAGGAAAGGAAGCTAGGAAAGGAAACAAGGATGCACAAATAAGAATTGATAAGCACCCTAAGAATAATTTACTCATCCTCATGTTGTTCCAAGCAGTATGACTTTCTGTCTTCTGTGGAACAAAAATATGATGTCTCAATTAGGTCCAACAGTGGCTGCATCCGGAATCACATAATTCCCTACTATATAGTAGTCAAAAAACGTGACAAAAGAAGTATGTCCGAATTCACAGTACACAGTAGATTATGAATTCATAAATGTTTATTTATGAATTGCAATGAAGTGACGCAACTGATGCTGGTAGGTCACATGATAAAGACAGCATGGCGAATGTAGTATGTCCAGATTACATTCATACTATATAGAATGTACTTCTTAGCGGTCGTGAAGCAATTACGTATTCAAAATAACAACCTACTCAAGAGAATATGCAATTTTGGACACAGCCATTGTTTTGGATCCCATTGACTGTCATTATATGGACAAAAACAGTTCCTAAAAATATCTTCTTTTGTATTGACAGAAGACAAAAATGTCAAACAGATTTGGAACAATTTTTGGTTGATATAGATTGTTTGGTTGATATAGATTGTTACGTCACCATTAAATAAACAAGAGAATGCATAACATAACATATAAAGAGACCATAGAGACGAAATGACGGTGCAACAAATTAATTTAATAAAAGAAAGTTTGACAAACAGAGCATGGTGGGAAGGATAACAACCACCAAAGAAAAACATCCTGACTACACATGTCTGCAAAGAAAGATGAAACTTGCCTACCTCCCGTCCAAAACAAAAGACAAGTTCGTTGTGAATCTTCCGGTTCCTCTAGCTGCTACACTAAACTACCGATAAGATAAACAACGTGAAACCCATCACCAAAAATCCCACCAGCTCTCAAAACTACTCATAAACTAGGTCAACAACTCATCCCCTTTCAGGAACATAGCGAGATGTACGAGCGTGCCTCCCACGGAGCTTTCGCCCCGTCTACCGAGATGAACAGGTGGAAAAGAAGAATGAGAGACTTCCGGACATCAAACAAGGCGTCTTTAAGGCTGTTGCCCAACCCACAATCAGCACCCAGCGGACGCAGCGCGGCCTCTAGGGGAAACAGAAGGAACAGCAGCAGCACAACCGCAACCGAGCAGAATCAACACCGTTCACTTCACTCTTTAACACCCCACCCTTAAAAAAATAAATTGGGATTTAAAGTAACTACATAATTAATTTACAAATGAACATTTTTACAAACCATTCAGCAACGGCTCCATAAACTGTTAACTGAAACAAAGGGGAAAAGTATTTATATATAAAACTCAAGGATGTTCCCCTCAAGCACGAGACAATGCATCGGCAACTACATTGTCACGTCCTCGGATGTGTCTAATCTCCAAGCTGTAACCTTGAAGTATCAAACTCCAACTCATTAAGCGCTGATTACAATTACGCATGCGATCAAGTAAAACCAAGGGGTTGTGATCTGTATAAACCACAACCGGGCATGCAGCACCTCCGACATAAACCTCAAAATGCTGGACGGCGAGCACAAGAGCAAGGGCTTCCTTTTCTATGGTCGAATAAGCACGCTGATGACGGTTAAATTTGCACGAAAAGAAACAGACGGGGTGCTCAAGACCATCCCCGTCATGTTGCAAGAGAACAGCTCCTGCTACCAAGTCACTCGCATCAACAGCGATGGAAAAAGGCTGGGAAAAATCAGGAGCGGTCAAAACAGGTGCAGTAGTCAGCAGCGCTTTAACCGACTCAAAAGCAGCTTGACTTCGTGTAGTCCAGTTGTAGGTCACTTTCGAACTGAGCAAATCAGTGAGGGGTGAAGCAAAAGTTGAAAAATTCTTGCAAAATGACGGTAGTAACCTACCATGCCAAGAAAGCAACGGAGCTCGCGACGAGTGGTTGGAGGAGGATAATTCAAAATCGCCTCAACTTTAGATTGGACAGGACGCACCTGCCCACGCCCAACCACTTTACCCAGATATACCACAGTAGCCTGGCCGAACTCACACTAAGCCAGGTTAATGGTTAAATTAGCTCGCGACAGTCTGCGGAATACCGTTGAAAGGTGGGTCATATGCAAAGACCAGGTGGCACTATAAATCACCAAATCATCCAAATAGGCTTCGCAATTGGGCACACCATCCAGAACGCCATTGATGAGCCTCTGAAAGGTGGCAGGGGCGTTTCGAAGGCCAAAGGCCATGGCTGTATATTGCAGAAAGTGGTCTGGCGTCACAAAGGCAGAGACCTCTTTGTTGAGAGACCTCAACAGGTCAATTTTACTGACAAACACAGCGGAACCCAGGCGATCAACACAATCGGCAATACGCGGTAATGGGTAACTGTCAGGTTTGGTAACGGCATTCACCCTTCTAAAATCTGTGCAGAAACACATAGAACCATCACTCTTTGGAACAAGTAAACATGGCGAGCTCCACAAGCTATTACTAGATTCTGCAATGCCATTCTCCAACATAAATTTTACCTCACTCTGAATCAACAACCTTTTATATGGGTTGGTGCGATAAGGATGCTGTTTTATTGGGCATGTGGCCCCCACATCAATATCATGTTCAATTACCGTTGTGCGATGAGGCACATCAGGAAACAAACTCTCATGTTGCTTAATCAAGGAGATTAAATCATTACGTTCTAATGTGGACAGCTTAGACAAAAATGAATCTAAGTTATTAAGAATCTCAGAATTCTTCATTCTCCCTTCAATAACTTCCACGGATGGAACTCGACCTTCATCTTCCAACAAGGCATTTGCCACAGCACCCTGTTGTGCCGACAGAGGCACATGTTTAACTGGCTTCACAACCACCAGTGAAGAAACAACTTCAGCACCACATGTCTTCGACAGCGCCACTTCTGTTGCGCAAACATCACTTTTGACAACAGAAGTGCCAGGAGATTTGAGCTTAGAAATTGAACCTTCTCGATCACAATACAATTTCAAACGATTAATATGGCATAGTGTGGTCTTTCTCCTTCAGTCTGGAGTAGAGATAACATAGTTCAAATCATTCACTCGCCGTTCAACACAATAAGGCCCACTGTAACGAGCCTGCAAAGCAGAACCCAATCTAGGAATCAACACCAGAACTTTATCACCAGGACTAAAGCTTCGAGAAACAGCCTTCTGATCAAACCTCTGCTTCATCCGCTTTTGACAAAGACCTAAATTATCTTTGGCCAACTGGCATGCACGTCTAAGCCTATTACGCATGTTAGATACATAATCAGACAAACTGAGACACTCCTTAGGCTCAACGAGCCACGACTCTTTCAACAGCTTCAAAGGCCCACGAACTGTGTGCCCAAAAACAAGTTCCGACGGGCTAAACCCCAAACTCTCCTGCACTACCTCGCGCACAGCAAAAGAGCAAGCGGAACACCTTCATCCCAATCACGCTGAAACTCCAGGCAAAAACACTTGAGCATATTTTTCAACGTTTGATGAAACCTCTCAAGTGCACCCTGACTTTGCGGATGATACGGGCTGGATGTAACATGGTGGACCGCGAGCTGGCACATAGCTTGAGCAAATATACGGGACATAAAATTAGTACCGCAATCTGTCTGAATGGTTTTCGGAAGGCCAAAAAGAGAGAAAAAAACCATCAAGGCCTTAATGACCGCAGGAGCTGTGATTTTACGGAACAGCCTCTGGAAAACGAGTCACGCTACACATGATGGTAAGTAACCATTGATTCCCAGACTTTGTTCGAGGCAATGGGCCAACACAGTCTAATATAACGTAACAGGAATCGACTGTAAAGACGCAGGCGGAATCACCTGGTTAGGTTTACCAATGATCTGGCATAAATTACATGTTCGGCAATATCTCACATCTCGACATCTCTTTTAATACCTGGCCAAAAAAATGGCGTAAAATTCCGTCGGTGGTCTTATTTACGCCAAGATGACCTGCAAAGTGATGGTCATGAGCTAAACTCAAAACCTTATCACGAAAAGAGACTGGAACAACCATTTGCAAAAGAACTCTCCACTCATCTTGCGCTGAGGCCATAAGAGGTCTCCGCTTGCGCATTAAGACACCATCTCGTAAAAAATAGCCGTGTGTCGAATGCTCAATGTCTTCTTCAGACTTAGCTTCTGAAAAAAAAGAAGACAGGGATGCATTCGCCGCCCGGACGAGCCCCCATTTATATGTTACGTCACCATTAAATAAACAAGAGAATTCATAACATAACATATAAAGAGACCATAGAGACGAAATGACGGTGCAACAAATTAATTTAATAAAATAAAGTTTGACAAACAGAGCATGGTGGGAAGGATAACAACCACCAAAGAAAAACATCCTGACTACACATGTCTGCAAAGAAAGATGAAACTTGCCTACCTCCCGTCCAAAACAAAAGACAAGTTCGTTGTGAATCTTCCGGTTCCTCTAGCTGCTACACTAAACTACCGATAAGATAAACAACGTGAAACCCATCACCAAAAATCCCACCAGCTCTCAAAACTACTTATAAACTAGGTCAACAACTCATCCCCTTTCAGGAACATAGCGAGATGTACGAGCGTGCCTCCCACGGAGCTTTTGCCCCGTCTGCCGAGATGAACAGGTGGAAAAGGAGAATGAGAGACTTCCGGACATCAAACAAGGCGTCTTTAAGGCTGTTGCCCAACCCACAATCAGCACCCAGCGGACGCAGCGCGGCCTCTAGGGGAAACAGAAGGAACAGCAGCAGCACAACCGCAACCGAGCAGAATCAACACCGTTCACTTCACTCTTTAACGTAACATAGATAGATAGACAATCTCAGAATGAAACATTTTTGTGTTAACAATAACATTTTCCCTAACAATATCTACCAAAGCAGAAAAGCAGGGTTCGTTCAGTAGATTGACACCTTAGTAAGTAAGTAAATCTTTTTTTATATAGCACCTTTTAAAAACATTGTTTACTAAGTGCTTTACAGACGAGAAATACAAATGTGGATTCACAGAGAAAAAAAAATATAGGAATAAAATAAAGAAAACTAAATACAACAATAAAACAAATCAAGGAAAGGCCTTAGTGAACAAATATGTTTTGAAATACTTTTTAAAAGTGCATAGTGAGTTGTCAGGAAGAGTTTCATAGCTTAGTACTGAAATGACTAAAGGCTGACTCTATTTATTCAACAAATTAGAAAGGTAAATTAGGGCAGTACCATGAAGACGTTTAAAAACTAATAAGATGATTTTAGGGGATGATGGATGTTGTAGGTGTCCCATTCACTGTATGTGAACTAGTTTATGTGTGTCAGTGAGGCTGCTTTCATGTTTATGCCTATGCATGATGTTTGATCATGTCAGCGTGATACACTAGTAAATATCTGCTCTTGTGTGCAGGGTTTCATGGAAGATGTCAAATCCAGAGGGCCCTACATCTATTCAGTGTTGGAGTCAGCTCAGACTTTCCTGGCACAACACCCATTCCAGGAGCCTGAGGAGACGCTGCCTGATAGCAAAGGTCTGTTCTCTAGTGATGAAAAGTGGCTAATGAACCATTTTGATACATTTAACCCTTAAATGCATGACTGTTTTGCCAATCATTATTACATATTCGGGTCTTTAGCGACCCGGATCAATATCTAATACAGATGGATTTCTACCTGTTGCAATAATATAAAACTCTCCTGATATTAGAGTAACAGTTACAGAAGAATAAATAAAGCATATATTTGTTACCTTTTTTAGCTTGGAAGGGTTCAGTTTGAGCAGATGTTTTATACCATCATCAATGTCCTCGTTAGAACTCATTTCCCAGTACATTCAGCATTTGGCTCATATTCGCCATCTCAAACATATTCTCAAAACTATAATTTTCAACATCTTCATAATCAATCTTTTGATCGCTGAAAGTCTTCAGTCATCAAAGATTCAATTATTGTTGTGGGAATTTTTTTTTTTGACCAAAAATGAATGGGGTTCTTTTATAATTGTGTTTTTTTCTCTTGTTATATTATTTATAATGAATTGTTTAAGCAATACTAAAAAGATTAATTTCTAATTTTAATAAATGAATGAGGGGGAGTGTAGTGAATGATGTCACATGATATTTAGGGCTAAGGTTATTGGCTCAAAAGCAAGGAGGTCCTGTGCCAGTCAATCAACAGCCACTACGTTCTACGTCGGATTAGAGAACAGCCGCCAGAACTCGACTCTTGTGAAAGTACGCAATTTATAAAGTTTTAAATATGGATATTTTTTCTTACAAAAACCCATTGCTTTGATTCAGAAGGCATTTATTAACACACTGGATTTTTGGATTACTTTTATGATTGATGGATGCGCTTTTTGGAGCTTCAAAAACTCGGGCTCTATTCAATTAGAAAGAAGATAGTCATATACACCTAGGATGTCTAGAGGGTGAGTAAATTATGGGATAATTTTCATTTTTGGGTGAACTATTCTTTATTCAATAGTTATTCAATAGCTCAACCAATTCTCTTTTTATTTTAAGCTTATTTATACTAAACACAAATCTTAAGTCTCAATGTTATGCAGTGTTGTTTCTCAAGTAAATTTATTTTATATAAATGTTAAATATTTTAATTTTTAAATATTATAAAAATTAGACAAAATACTTAAAAAATATTGGCAGATAGCTCTTCAGTTATAAGCTTAAGTTATAAGTTATAAGCCAACATTAATTCAGTACAGGTGCATAGGCATTACAATGCTTGATGAGACGATGCTTCCCTTTATGTAGGTCATCAGCCAAATTCTGCATCCACATGTCATCATGAGTGTGTCTGTGTGTCATATGGAAGAATTAATAATGGAGAGATCAGGGCTGTTGTTTTCACTCTGTCATTCTCCATTCTTCCCCTCCTCTCCATCACAGAGCTCTCTCCTCGCCGGCGAATGCTGAATGTAAGTCGCTCTGTGTGGAAGCAGGCCAATGTGGCCAGTGACCTGTGGGAGAAGTTGACGGCACGCTGTGTGGACCGACACCGGCACATGGAGCGAACCCTGGAGAGGCTGCTGCAGATCCAGGCTGCCATGGAGGAGTTGGCTGCAGCTCTGGAGCAGGCGGAGGGAGTGAGGGACGCCTGGGAGCCTGTGGGAGACCTGTTCATTGATTCGCTGCAGGACCATATAGACGCTACCAAGGTAATGCATCTTCGATGACCTGATCACAAGTGACTAATGCAGACAAATCACTGTTTACACATTTGTAATTGGATTTTTAAAAGGAATGGTCTCTTATGGTCTTTGGTGACTACATACATAATTTGCTACTTCAGTGTGCTGCCACATAGATACACAAAGCACAAAACAAGTCAGCACAGTGTTACTCCCAAAAATACTTAAATCCTCCTGCATAATTGAAGTTTTGTGTGGAATTCTCAAGGTTATTTTAGTCATGCATGTCGTGCTTCACATGATCTGTGTCTGCATGATATCAGGAAAACCTAAGAAGTTATGTGAAGTCTGTATGTGTGCCAGTTATTTTTTAAAGCTGCATGTATTTGTCAAAGTTATATAGTTATATAGTAATATAGACACAATAGTTGATTGATGTGCGAGTAGGCGGCTGTCTAGGATGCATCAGGGTGTATTAGAGTTTACACTACATTGTGACATTAAACCACAATGCGCTGAATTAGATCTATTTTGGTAGTAGCAAACTAAACTTTAAAAACATCCAAACTGCAGTGTTAAATCTTGCACTGGTAGAAATGTTTAAAAAGCGAAAAAGGGACTTGCATTTGTCTTTTGTATGGTTGGCTGTTGAGACCCTGTGATGCATGTAGCCAATTTACTTCTAGATGTGCTGCTTTAAATAAAGATAAAGTGGCTCAGTGTGCATTTATATTATCACATGTATTTTGATGTATTATGTGAGGAATTCTGATGGACTTTAGATATTTTTTACACTCTTTTTTTCATTTGTTAGAGGACCACACATCTTGCTCAGTTACTAATTCTAAGAATTTCAGCCAGATTGTAATAAGACTCTCCACAGGGCACATTTCCTTAATGGCATATAATGTCTTACTCATTTCATTTCACTGTAGGGTTTAGGGAGGTTTTTTTTCCAGACTTTAAATTAATTGTACTGTGAATGTGTGATGTGATTTGCCACTGATGTGAATTATCTGTGCTATTTATTTATTTATTTATTTTCAGAATGAGCTTTATTCACCAAGTCCCAACAAGGGATTTGTATGGTTACCAAATACACATATGACTGCATATGGAGTATACCGGGGTATCCAGCCGCAGGTGGAAAACATTTTAAACCCCAGGCATGGCAAGGTGTCTTGCCAATGGAAAACACGTGCTCAGAGAGACTTACCATGGAGATACACATGTGGGGTTTACCCAAGGGGGGAACTATGCACATGGCGGCACCTAGCCCGAACGCGAAAGCTGACCACTCTGGCAAACACACTGGCGTCGACATCATAAGTGCTGGAGGAGCTCAGGGCCTGCTGAGAAGCTCACCTGAGTAGAATAGCGCACGTATCCAGTCCGTGGAGTGGAATGGCGCAGCAAGCGATGACACCTGAGCCTGTCCAGTTACTGGCCACTTAGGGCGAGTACACGAGCGGACACAGGCTCCACTTGGAGGTTATAAAACCTGGCGAATGTGTTAGGTGTCGCCCAGCCTACAGCCCTACAAATGTCTGTCAACGAGGCACCACGTGCTAAAGCCCAAGAGGAGGCAACACTCCAAGTGGAGTGTGCTCTCACCCCAAGGGGGCATGGCATGCCTTGAACCTGGTAAGCCAGGATAATGGCGTTCACTATCCAGTGGGACAACCTCTGCTTGGAGAGGGCCTTCCCTTTCTGCCGCCCACCGTAACAGACAAAGAGCTGGTCTGAGGTCCTGAAAAAACTGCGTCCGGTCTATGTAAGCGCGAAGGGCGCGTACTGGACAGAGCAGTGCCAAGGCTGGGTCTGCCTCCTCCAACGGCAGTGCTTGCAGGTTCACCACCTGGTCCCTGAAGAGAGTAGTGGGAACCTTGGGCACGTATCCAGGCCGGGGTCTCAGGATCACGTGAGAATCGGCCGGCCCGAATTCCAGGCACGCTTCGTCAACCGAAAATGCCTGCAGGTCCCCTATCCTCTTGATGGAGGCCAATGCAACCAGGAGCGCTGTCTTCATTGACAGGATTTTAAGCTCAACTGATTGCAAAGGCTCAAAGGGAGCTCTCTGCAGGGCTGATAAGATCACTGCGAGGTCCCAAGAGGACATCTGAGGAGGGCGAGGCAGATTTAGCCTCCTCGCCCCCCTCAAGAACCTGCTGACCAGGTCGTGCTGTCCAACCGTTTTGGAATCCACTAGGTAATGAGGGGGCTGAGATAGCGGCCACATAAACCTTTAGGGTGGAGGGAGACAGCCTTCGCTCCAACCCTTCTTGGAGGAAGGAGAGCACGGACCCAATCGGGCATTTCCTGGGGTCTTCTCGGTGAGAAGAGCACCAGGTGACGAAGAGGTTTCACTTCAACGCATAGGCCTGTCTCGTAGACGAGGCCCTAGCGGAAGTGATGGTAGCCACCACCTGAGGTGGTAGGGTACTCAAACCTGCCGCGTCCCGTCCAGGAGTTGGGAACAAAGAACAGAATATAAAGTGCCTTTTGTTGAGGCCATCTCTGAATGGACCCAAGGAGGGTATGTGTCGGCATGATTAGAATTGTTCCAATAAAGGATTTTATTAATATTACAGGACCAGTAATATTGTTGGAAGTTGGGAAGTGCAAGTCCTCCTTTAGACTTAGGCAACTGAAGACATGATTTCTTGAGGCTTGTTTCCCCAGATAAATGAATGCAGAGTACTATCAAACTTATTAAAAAAAGACTTATTTATGCAAATTGGAATATGTTGAAAAAGATAAAGGAATTTAGGCAAAATAACCATTTTAACTAAGTTAATGCGCTCCACAAGGGACAGGGGAAGTGAAGTCCATCTAGACATATCTAACTTGGTTTTATCGACCAGCGGCTGAACATTACTAACAAATAAATTGTTAAACGAATTTGTGAAGAAAACCCCCAAGTATTTAAATCCTCCTGAAGCTATCTTAAAAGGAAAAAGAGAATAGGAGATCTTACTGGCCTCAGGGTTGACAAAAAATAGTTCACTTTTTGCAAATTTATCTTGTAACCAGAGAGCTGGCCGAATTTATCCAAGACATCTAAAATTACTAGCAAGGAGGAGGCAGGGTTAAAAATATACAATAACAGGTTATCAGCATAGAGAGAAAGTTTATGAACTAAACCATAACGTGATATTCCTTCAAAACCATTATGGCTCCGTAGCCAAATAGCTAGAGGCTCAATAGCGAGATTAAAATGTAAAGGGGAGAGGGGGCAACCCTGGCGCGTCCCACGCTGGAGAGAAAATAGGGGTGAATGCCAGCCATTAGTGTGTACCGAAGCCACTGGTGATGAATAAAGAAACTGAAACCAAGAAATAAAGTTGGAGTCAAACCCAAACTTTTCTAAAATAAAAAATAGATAAACCCATTCAACCCTGTCGAACGCCTTCTCGGCATCTAAAGACAAAATAATTTCTGGTGCACCAGATGTGGGGGAGAAAAGAATATTCAGAAGCCTCCTAGTGTTAAAGAATGAATGTCTCCCTGGTGTAAAACCTGTCTGATCTAAGCAAATTAAAGATGGTAGTACCAACTGAAGACGAGATGATAAGACTTTCGCTAAAATCTAAGGTGGGGTCCTTATCTTTTTTAAGAAGCAGGGAAATGGAGGCCTCACATAAGGTTGGAGGGAGACGGCCTTCCTTGAAAGAGTCATTGTACAGCCTAGCCAAGGTCGGGGTTAGTGAGGAGGCAAATGATTTGTAGAATTCAGCTGTGTAGCCGTCTGGGCCAGGGGACTTTCCAGATTGCATAGATTTGATCGCCTCTTGTATCTCTACCTCTGTGGGAGCTCTCAGACATATACAATGTAGAATAGTAATCTAAAAATATAGAATTAATCCCCTTCTGATCTGATATCAGTTCACCTGCTGTTGATTTGACTTTTGCAATCCACCTAGAGGCACTAGCCATGCGAGCCTGGTGAGCAGGAGCTTCCCACTTTGTCACCGTGCTCTAAAAAACGTTGCTTACACTGTCTAAGTTGCCTCGCTGTTAAATTTGTCATCAGAAGATCATATTCTGCATGCAAATGTACCCATCTAGTATAAAGAGAAGGAGAAGGTGAAGAGGAATACAATGAATCTAATTTGTACAGATCATCTGCAATCATAGACAGTCTAGATGTTTCGGTTTTTCTTAAATGAGAAACATAAGAAATAACCTGCCCTCGAATAAATGCCTTGAAGGCCTCCTAAAGAGTGAGACTACTGATATCTGGAGTCTGATTAAATTCAAAATATAAATTAATTTGCAGGGCAACAAAATCTTAAAATTTATTGTCTGATAATCTAGAGGAGTCAAATCTCCAAGTAGGAGGTGCGGGTCTACCAAGGGATAAAACCACATCAATAGATACAGGGGCATGGTCCGAAATGACTACTGTGTGATATGTACATGTTTCAACACAACTTAACAATTTGTTGTCCAGGAGGAAGAAATAAATTCTTGAGAATGTGTGATGTACATGTGAAAAGTATGAGAAAACTTTATCTTGAGGATGCTTGAATCTCCAGGGATCGGAGAGTCCCAATTGAGAGGCATACTCTGATATTACTTTGGCTGATTTAGATAAGACAGATCGTTTAGAAGAAGACCTATCAAGTGAAACATCCTGGACCAAGTTGAAATCCCCCGAAATAATTATATGGTGATCGTCCACATTTGGAAGGCTTAAAATTTTTTTACGAAGAATTCGTCATCATCCCAGTTAGGGGTGTAAATTGAAACTAAAATGACTGGCACATTACGAAGCTTACTTGAGACCATCACAAAACGACCATTAGGGTCGAAAATGGTATTGGTCTCTTCAAACATTACCTTTCTATGTATAATAATAGCAGCCCCACAGGCTCTCTGAGAGAATTTGGAATGATACAAGTGACCCATCAAGGCTCTCTTGATACGTAGCAAATCTGCAGTTCGCAAATGTGTTTCTTGCAAAAACATAATATCAGCCTTTAGTTGCTGTAAATGCAATAAAACCTTGCTGGCCTTGACACTGTTATTCATTCCTTTGACATTCCAAGAGACCAGACATAGTCATAGCGACACTAGCCATTTTAGCAAATTAAAATCATAGAAAATTCTGGTAAAGTCAATTCTGAAGGAAAGGATGATAAAGAGTGAAGAGAATGCAAAACAGAGAGAGAGACAGAGAAGAAGAAGAAAAAAAGAAAAAAAAACACCCGATAGAGAAACTAGACTTGACCGAGCACTCAGGCTCAACATCTTCTACCACGTGTATCACTCTAGGTCAGTCTCCCTCGTGTTACCAACAATTTGAGCACTCTCTCTCTCTCTCTCACACACACACACACACACACACACACACACACACACACACACACACACACACACACACACACACACACACACACACACACACACACACATACCAAGAAATGCGGAGCAAACTAGGTTTTTAAAAACAAAACAACAACAACAAAAAAACCTGACTTCAACAATACTGTACTGTAAAAGGTAAAAATAGGTAAATAAAGAAGGAAAGCAAAATAAAATAATATATACATATGTGAGCTGTTGGTTTACTCTCAAAAAACAGATTGTTAACTAAGTAAGGCACATAGGTAAAACCAAAACAAAATGAAGAGCCTTTCAGATGAATGGTCACTTAACCAGTGGTCCAATCCAGATCAGACGCAGAACATAAATAAACAGTAACACTGTCATAGTATAAGTCCAGCACAGTATTATGGATGCAGTAAATGGCCCACTGTCTAACTAAAAATCATCAAGTCCAAATGCCTTAATAGAAAAGGATAAATAAAATAAAACTTTAAAAAAAGAAAAAAGAAACCGCCAGCCTCACTAAATATATCTGCATATGAAACACCAACTAGATGTACAGCCCCTCAATGAGCCACACATTGAACTTGATGTAAAACATGAACTCAAAGTCAGCATGGGTCCAGTCCAGACCAGTCCCAAAATACAAATAAAGAATCACTCTCATAATATTGGTACATCATGATATTAATATAATTGTCGTAAATGGCCACTTTCAAACTGAATATCAATAAGTCCCAGAAAACTTTAGCTGCACTAAAATATCTTCATGTGTGCGCCTCTCATATACAAGCAAACGCACAATATACAGTGAGGAAAATAAGTATTTGAACACCCTGCTATTTTGCAAGTTCTCCCACTTGGAAATCATGGAGGGTTCTGAAATTGTCATCGTAGGTGCATGTCCACTGTGAGAGACATAATCTAAAAAAAAAATCCAGAAATCAACATATATGATTTTTTAACTATTTATTTGTATGATACAGCTGCAAATGTATTCTTCAGCCTCAGTCACAGACGAGAACGAACTCTTGCTCCCATCTTTAGTTCTGATGGAAAGCCTTGCAGGGAAGAGTAGAGTTGGTCTAAGTCCCAGGTTATACAGTTCTGTCATAACCTGCCGATATTTAGACCGTTGTGCCATCACTTCAGGTGCATAGTCCTCATATATGGCGATCGGGCTACCTTGGAACATCAATTTGCCTCTTTTAACTCGAGCCTCGCCGATGATCCGATCTTTTTGCTGATAGCGGTGAAGCCGGATGATGACAGCGCAGGCCGCGGGTTTGCTAATGAGAGCTCTATGGGCCCGATCAATCTCCGGTGGAGAAGACAGAACATCCTCTCCCAGGACGTCAAATAAGAGCTGAGAAAAGAAGGCAGAAGGACGGGGTCCTTCAATCGATTCTGGTAGGCCGACAATGCGAATGTTATTATGGTGGCTGTGAGACTCAAGATCCGAAACTTTAGCTAGCAGTTTAGCGTTACTGTCAGACAGAGCGGTGCAAGTCGCTTCCAGCGCAAGCATGCGTTGATCCAGAGCATTAGCATTTGTTTCAAGAGAAGGAATCTTGTAGGAATGGTCAGATATTGCAGTTTGAACGCAATCTATCTTGGCCTCGAGTGTAGATATAGTCGACTTAAATTCGGACAAGAGGGCCTGGCGATGTTCATCCAGTAGCTTGGCAATTCCCACCATATTGAGCTCGCAGGAATCGCTGTCAGCAAGGTCCGTTTTGTTTTCTTTTCTGCTTTGTTTACTCGATTTGGAAGTCATGTTAACAAAAGAGTATAAATTACATCCGTGCGATCCGTTTAAAACTAAAATAGATGTTTAGAATGGCTCAAATGAAACAGTAAACGCGGGAGACGTACGCAAACACGTCTACTCCATTTGCCTTCCGGAAGTGACCTCCTTACCTGAAGATATGAGCATTCTATAAGATTAGAATGCTGACGACCATCTTGACCATCATACAATCCTGCATTCAGTTGCTGTTGTAGCAGCACATAACCCTGAATGAATGTCCGGTATACTGATGAGATGGTCTGCAGTTCTGTAGGTCTGACTCTAGGTGAGTTTTAACCACCTTCTTGATATAGGAGACCCGTTGGGAGTATAAAAATTGCAGAATGATTAGGGGTGCAGGGATGTGCTTAGAAATATCCTCTTTTACAGAGATGAAGGCCACGTTGACGAAGCCGCGGTAGGCCACATAGAGATGAAGGCTACAATAAGCCACCTGGACAGAGACCACGTTAGGCCACAGAGAAATTCATGAAAGGCTTATAGTTGGAGGAGTTAACATAACACGGAATATACACAATCAGGTTTGAATGGTTCAGCGCTTGTTCACTGACTAATTCTACCTTCTAGTGCATACGTTTGACCAACGGAGAGTAGAACATGCTATAGATTCATGATTTGATGTAGTCAGATTGACCGAAACGGTTTCCACTAGTGTAGGAGTTTGGTTGAACTGAAGCATTTGACGGTTTCATGCGTTTATAAAGGGAGCGCACTCTGCTCACTTACTATATTCATAAAAGATTTGAATAATTGTATTCCCGTGCTGCGATTTAGTTGCTGTACAGGATGCAATTTTTATGTAAAATGGGTCGGATTGAGTACGGAATTAAATTTTTGCTGCTATTGAATATCCAGTCAAACCTTGTTTTGAATGCAAACCTTATTCAACATATGGTGTTTTGAGTACTAGCGAGATACACATTTGTTTAATTCATAATTGTAGCCATGGCGTCGTAGTACAGAAGGACCAAGTGAGATGTAACACAATTCTAAAGTTCCTAAAAATCCAGATATCAGTAGCTGAATAAAACACGAATAGAGTCAAATTAACTGGAGTAACGAGAAGACAAAAGCACAATTACTATACATGTTTGTTTTTATTAACCAATTTATTAATATATAGCGCATATTTATAAAGCAATAAGCAACGGCACCTTTATATGAGCACAGAATGCTACGGTTCTTCCGCATAGTAAAGGAAGCCATGTCGAATCACACAAGGAAGCCATTTCAACACTGGGTGCCTCGTATGTTTGAGCAAAATATGTACTCTGCTGGATGACAGGCCCAAAACACTTCTAAGCTTGAAACTATTGTGTCAGTTTCAATTGCATATTGTATGTGACGAACTCACAGCGCTTGCAAGATGAATAGCACCATTGAATTAGAACGGATCAAGCAGATGTCGGTGCTGTACTTTAAAAACTATGCTGAGCAAATTAGCATAGTTAATTCACCTTTAGCGATCTGATAACACTGAACCCATTTGCGATTTCAGCTTAACTTCTGTTAATCATGAAGCCCCGATTAACTGGGTGCATGTTGCTTTAAAACCCGTGTTGGTTTCCTTGCATTCGTGGGGAGAATGATAGAGGCTAATATGCTGTGCCATCTGTTCTGTTTCAGCTTTTCTAAACAAAATACAATCGTTAACGGTAACCGGTGTCATGCGAATCATTTACGAGGCACTGGGGATAGTTTACAACACGAGCAAGCGATAACGAGCAACGTTGCACAAGCAGGTGCGTGTCTCATACGATGCATGCATGCATGTTTGCAACAAATTGAGAAAGAGTAAAATACTACACTCAATCGATATCGGAAATGCATAATCATATACATATCACTGTGATGAATGCTGATGTAGTGATGATGCCAGAATGGTGATGAAGATCACAGCCGTGTCTTTGATAACATGCCCAGATAGTCCCCCTGATTGTTCTGGATTTTGCTCTCGTTAACTCGTGTCTGTTGCCGCGACAGCCCAATGAACAGAATGATAGGCTGACGTGGACTTTGAACACCACTGTGTTGCACATTATTAATTTTATAATAGGACCAGCGATCGACCGCTACGGAACGTCCGGATCGTCAACTGAAATGTTGGCTTCAGCATCTG
The DNA here is from genome assembly GCA_023566225.1 of Romanogobio albipinnatus. Classification (NCBI taxonomy): domain Eukaryota; kingdom Metazoa; phylum Chordata; class Actinopteri; order Cypriniformes; family Gobionidae; genus Romanogobio; species Romanogobio albipinnatus. The sequence goes on from CM042246.1 coordinate 18,068,251, forward strand.
TGAACTCAGACATGTGTGTGTAAGTGACCATCTTTTATACTCTGATGATTAGGACATGATTGGTTAGGTCTGGATGTGATAAGTGACGTAACATTGAATCTTCCTGGCAGAACTTTATGCTAGAGCTTTCATTTCTACCAGAAAACTATAGCATCTGCCCGAGGGCAAAAGTGCACATGTGTCCTACAGTAGGTGAGATGTGATGATGTTACCTGCCCATTTCATCAGGCTGGAGGTCCTGGAGGTTGAGCAGGTGCATACCAATTTTCATCTAAGCAGTCCTAACAGTATATTGCAGTCTACCAAATGAGATCTAGAAAGCAAATGGCAGTCATAATCCATCCAATGGATTTTTATTAATTTTATTTTCTGGATGTCCTTTGTATAGTTTCCAGCGTTTTATGGTTTTCTGATAGCTCACTCAGCTGTACGCTGCTATTAGTTTTGCCCTTAAGATACTGTACTCACTACTCAGTCATTTGACTGTGATTAAACAGAGAGATCAGGGTCATAATAAAAGCACTGAAAGATGATGGATATGAATATGTTATCCTTTAATCTACCATACTATTTCAAAGACTTGAGCGTAAAAGCATATCCCCCTAATGTTTCCCCTTGGCAGCAGGGGCTGCCAAACAAAAACCATGAAATTAAAGTAAAATATCTTAATTTAAACAAGGAAAAAATCTGTAAAATATTTTATGTACATTTCTGTAAAATTATTGTTTTTGCACTTTATTTGAATTAAGATATTTTACTTTAATTTTACGTTTTTTTGTTTGGCAGCCATAGCTGCCAGTCATTTGACCTTTTTTATGATTTTATGTGTAAATATAAAACTAATAAGATTTACTTTAAAATTACAAAGAATAATATTAAATTGTTAGCATGGACATAAACCTTTATTATAGTGGGCTACATATTTAATTACAAATTTATGTAAAATTACAGAAATAATACAGTAATTTCTCTGTATAAAAATGAGAATTATTGTAATAATCCTTAAAATAATGGTCAAGTTTACAGATATTGTTTGTAATTTTACATGAATTTGTATGCAAGTTATTAAAACAGAAAAATATTGTATAATCTAATATAATATAGAATTGTTGTAATTTGTCATTGATATAATCATAAAAATAACAGTCAAGTTGTTAATTTACAGATATTGTTTGTAATTTTACATAGTTTTAAACATAATTTAGAATTACAAAATAATACTGTAAAAAATTGAGTTTTTTTTTTTTTTTTTTTTTACAGTGTACCATCAATGGTGTACAGAATCAAACTCCCTGAGCTGTACAGTAGGAGGTCTTTTTATTGACAATACAATCATGGTTGTTTCCGTGGAGATAAGCTGTGTTATTATAAATATGGAACACTGTAGGTATCTATTTGCAGTACTACCTTGTGCATCAGTGAGTCAGATATTCTATTCTGCCATTGGGGTCCCAACAGATTACTTACTGTGTGGAAATGGTATTTCCGTTTCTCTATTAATGTAAACATGTTTTTGTGCTTTTTGTGAATAGTACAGTACATGTCATTGTAGCCGCGTAATTAAATAATTAAATAATTTGTCTCCCTGGAGCTGTACCTTGATGCAATATGTTGAGTTTTTAGTTCAGGCTGAAGCAGGACTCAGTGAACTGACATGTTCGTGCTATGCTCTGACAGGAGGTGGGGCATTTATCAATGTTTCCCCTGCTGTCAGAACCAGAAAGCACATGGCAAGTCATGCAGGCTTAGTTTTTCCATTTGTTTTCCTGGCTGCCTGTCAAAGTCTCGAACAAGCCAAGATCAATGCTCCTATACACTTATCTACATGCAGTAGGGTTCAAAATTCTGAGGCCACATTGAATGTCTGGAATTTTTTTATTTATTTATTAATATTTTTATTTGGGAAGGATACATTAATCAAAACAATAAAGATAATAAATTGACAATAAACACATTATGGGCCAGATGTATTAAAAGCTTACGCCAGGGCAATCCCTCTTTTAGTGTTAACAAACTTCTGTTTGGAGAATGGTATGTATAGACTTATCTAACTCTGGGGGATACGGTGAATAAGCTAAAGTCCCAAAAAGTCGGCGTGTTCCTTTAAAGGGCATATTGCAGGTTAGAGACTCCAGTGAGTCAATGTATAGAAAAATAATGTAGGAACTAGATTTTCTGTAAAATATACTTATAAATACGCTATTAATGCTTTTGGAGTCGTTTTTGTGAGAAAATGTTACTTCCGTGTCTAAAAAGGCCAAAACCGGACGTGACGTAACGAGAGGGAGTGCGGTGAATTTCAGCGATAGGAAAACAATGGATCGCAATGACGGACGCTGAGGAAATTATACATTTTTATTAATACTCATATGGCAGACCACAGCCATACAATTATGACACACAATTAGGGACAGACCAGGATTAGACAGAACAACGATCAGAGGAGACAAAACTAATATGCTTTGACCATCAGGAAAAGTCACACTCGTTAATATCCGTCCACACTAAACGTTATGTGATACAACGTTAGCGGTTTCTCATCACGACTGATTTGGTAATTAGCAAATGTTTAAAAAACAAGACTCAGGTCACGGTGCACCATTCACGTTTTCTCCGAGCTGCATCTTTGATGGATCCGTAAGCGTCACACCGAACCACATATAACGTTATTGTGTTTATCCTTTATTCATTAATTCTGTATTTTGGGTTTATTTCGTGCCGATTCACCGATAGTGTGAGGATGTATATGACGTTATGAGTATGTATTTGAGTGAACTTGAATGTACATACATGGCATGAATAAAATATTTACATTACCAGCACATAATTCCAATTTTTTTTTTGAAAAAGTGTAAGACTGTATTCATTTGTGTTAATGTACATACTTTGTATTCATCAATGTAAACACAACGGCAATCACAAATGAATAAGCATTGCGTGTGGATGTTTATTCATTTTATATCATCCTTTAGGCAAGCTACACTCTGGCTACGTGACACGCGAGGCTCGAGCCGAGCCGAGCCGAGCTGAGCCGAGCCGAAAGCACATGCTAGAAATAGAACCAACGCATATTTTTCACGACACGCAAGCATGTTGGAAGCGTTTCCAGGCAAAATAGAATAGGAAAAGCTGTTTGTACATATTAATAAATTACATTTTGATGTTTGAAAGTCTCTAGGTTTGCAGATTTCATTTTCCAACAGGAATTGGCACCTGCACACAGTGCCAAAGCAACCAGTACCTGGTTTAAGGACCATGATATCCCTGTTCTTAATTGGCCAGCAAACTCGCCTGATCTTAACTCCATAGAAAATCTATGGGGTATTGTGAAGAGGAAGATGTGATATGCCAGACCCAACAATGCAGAAGAGCCGAAGGCCACTATCAGAGCAACCTGGGCTCTCATAACACCTGAGCAGTGCCACAGACTGATCGACTCCATGCTAAAGGGCAAAAGGAGCCCCAATTAAGTATTGAGTGCTGTACATGCTCATACATTTCATGTTCATATTTTTCAGTTGGCCAAGATTTCTAAAAATCCTTTCTTTGTATTGGTCTTAAGTAATATTCAAATTTTCTGAGATACTAAATTTGGGATTTTCCTTAGTTGTCAGTTATAATCATCAAAATTAAAAGAAATAAACATTTAAAATATATCAGTATGTGTGTAATGAATGAATATAATATACAAGCTTCACTTTTTGAATGGAATTAGTGAAATAAATCAACTTTTTGATGATATTCTAATTATATGACCAGCACCTGTCAATGCAGATATAATTGTAATCAAGAAAAAAAAAATATTCTCAATTTTCAAATATTGCTACTGTCAATACAGAACAAAATATTCTGTAGCCTATTTTTCTGTCAATACTGCCGACGTTGTCTTTGCTGTATCAGTAGGCTATATATTTATGTTTAACATGAAGTATAGCCCTCCCTGTACGTCACCTAGCAGCTGCAGCGCCGCGTCAGGCGCTTCTGGTGTGTAAAGACATAGAAAACGCCATGCTCACGACACGCAGCCAGTGTGTAACCGGCCTTACATGAGTATAACAATGTTTGACTCCATCATATCGCTGGGATGATAATCCTCCGGACTAAAGCACTATACACACCACCGCGTGTTTTGAAGCAGATCTCAAAAGTCCCGTCTCTTCACCTGCACAAAACGCCACCATGCAGAATTCCTAAATTTTAGTTTTTTAGGAAACCTGTGGACTTGATGACCTGACATGCTGGACACAATAATTTACCATAACAATGATAAATTGTAATAGAAAAACTACCGAAAATACACAGACTCGTCCTGAATACCAACCTATTCTGCACTGAGCCAAAGCAGAGCTCGGGAAGGGACTCCTTCTCGTGACGTAATATGACGCGATGTTGATAGGAAAAGCGCTTTTTACAAGCGGCCAACGAAACGGCCACTTTATCTACTAAATGTGTGCTCTTATGTCCTTTTAAAACATTTTCAATCCTGCATTACCTTTTCATATGGTATTTTCATATAATGTTGTATATTCATTTGTATTTTTTTTTTTACTTGCAATATGCCCTTTAAGCAGCACTGTTTTCAGTACTGATCAAATAAGCCTTGGTGAGCATGAGAGACTTCTTTTAAAAACATAAAATCTTCCAGACCCTAAATGGTGGTGTATTCACTCGGCTTTTCACTTACAAAAATATTTATTTAAATTTTTTCAAAATTTCTCTTGCCACCATTTCGCACTCTCACACACATTGGGTCCTGTCACACTTCGACATTTGGTGCGGGTTCAGTGCTATCGACAGACTGGGTCTCTCTTGCACTTTTGCCCAGTGTAGCGCCTCAATGTAAATGTGTGGAAGGAAGCAAGCAGTGGTGTTGGATGGAATGAAAATGGAGTAGACTGTGAATGGAATAAAAGATCACTTTAAACATCTAAAATATCCACCCTGTGGCCAGCCTGTCAACTCTTTTTCATCGTTTAAATCGTTTGTAGTCGAGAGCAGGCAGTTGTAACACTTAAATGTAACATAATTCAGTAGTAACACTTATAATAGTAATAGTGTAATAGTGCACTCAGAAATCAGATGGAAAGTTTCAGTAAGAAATCATATACAGTATATTTTTTAATTTAAGTGAAAATGTAGTGTTGATCATCCATCTAATTTTCTTTCTTTTGTAGCTGTTTAAAGAAGAGCTGACCCAGGTGAAGGAAGGAATGAAACACATAAATGACCTGGCCCATCAGCTGGCCATATCTGACGTGCATTTGTCCATGGAGAACGCCAGAGCCCTGGAGCACCTCAACAACAGATGGAAACTTCTGCAGGTAGTAAAATCACACGCCATATCTCATCCTTACCTGTCCAGCATAACTAATGGACCCCTATGGATATCATACAATACAATGGTCACCACTGCCATCGCTGGCTCCAGCCAACTAAGTTTGTGCATATGCACTATGAAAAATGGAGCTTAGGAGATGGAATATAATACGCCGGTCTTGCCTGGCTGGGAGCGGTGATGGCTCCATTATCATCGGTCACGGGGAGTGCCTTTTGTCTACATGCTCATGGGAAAACAAAGGCCTTTCCAATGAGAAAATAGAGGAGATGTAAAATTAAATTGAGTGTTTCGATTGCATCTGGTTGTTTTATGTGTGAGATGAGCTTAAGAGAGCCAGAAAGAGATGCAGGGAGAATGAGAAGTACACTTGAATGTGTGGGAGTGTGTGAATTCAGTTATAGAAAAATTACTATGAAATGCATATCTGCAGCTGTTTGCGTGTGACCTAATGTGAGGGAAAACAAACAGGACTATAGTCTATAAGCATTTCTCATATGTTTGTACTTTTTAGTATAAATGCCATGAGAAATTCTCTGTTGATAAATCCTTGGCTTTTAATGCTCAAACATTCATATAGTTATGTGTCATATAGTCATGTTTTACAGGTGGTTTTAGCAGGACTTGGAAGGCCTTAAAATTAGGCAATTGCAAAAGTTTGCAAAGTTGCATTTGAACAAACCACACGACTTCTGGAAGTCCTTTGGACAGATAGACAGCACAAATACTTCATACCAACTGTCAAGCATTATAATGGAGGGGTGATGATTTGGGCTTGTTTTGCAGCCGCAGGACCAGGGCATCTTGCATCTTGTAGTCATTGAGTTGACCATGAACTCCTCTGTATACCAAAGTATTCTAGAGTCAAATGTGAGGCCATCTGTCCGACATCTAAAGCTTCCTTGAAATTGGGTCATGCAACAGGACAATGATCTTAAGCACACCAGCAAATCTACACCGGAATGGCTGAAAAAGAAAAGAATCAATGTGCATTAGCCCAGTCAAATTCCAGATATCAACGCAATTGAAATGCTGTGGCAGGAAGAGAGCTGTGCATAAACAAATGCCCACAAACATTAATGAAGCATTATTGTAAAGAAGAGTAGGTCAAATCTCCTCCACAATGATGTGAGGGTCTGATAAAGCTATATAAAAAATGATTACTTCAAGTTATTGCTGCTAAAGTTGGTTCTACAAACCATTTGTCACACATGGCTTCTCCATTTGGCTTTATTTTTGTTAAATAAGTAATTACACTGAGTTGTTGTTCCTCTTAGGTTGTATTTACCTAATTTTAAGACCTAATAAAGTCTCTCATGCTCACCAAGGCTTAATTTATTCAAAAATTTAATTTATACTTGTGACATCTTTACTGTCACTTGTAATCAATTTAATGCATCCTTGCTGAATAAGTGTTAATTTCTTTAAAAAACAAAAATCTAAAAGACACAATCCCCCCCCCCCTGTAGTATATATATATATATATATATATATATATATATATATATATATATATATATATATATATATATATATATATATATATATATATATATATATAAAATATTATCATTAATTGTACTAAATGAACATGTTAAATTAACAGCCCTAATATTTATCTAACAAGACATTTAGTGGCTCAATAGCTACTGTGATTAACAGAGATATCTGCCTTTTACATGGGGCAATATTATATTTCTATTATTGCAACGCAGTGCTGGTTGTCCTTGAAATGCCTCATAGAAACAGAGAGAATACAGGAAGTGAGTGAGGGAAAGAAAATACTTCATGCTTGAGTGGATTTGCTGGCCTTTGTATATGTCAGTGTTTTGACATCCTCTGAATGATTTACATTATAAATAACTCCGATGCACCGATACCGATACCCGTACTTGGGTGTCGGTCCGATACTGTTGTGAAGTACTCATACTCGTAAAACTACCCGATACAACCGCTCCCGATACCACTTTATGGCAACGCATCTTCGGATGCGGAGCCGTGTGGAAAGTTACATGATTCGCCGTGCACACCCGCACACCTCCGCGCCAAGTGCAAAGGGGTCTCGCGCTCTCAAAGCGCACGACAGCCATAGTATGGCTTCATTTTTTCCGCGCGCACCCGAGCACTAGTGCGGACGTGGCGAGTATAAACCCAGCTTAACCGCTCGCGAGGCAGATACCGCTGTAATGTCTGTAAGTGAAGGGCTGTTTAGTATGGATGTGCGCAATGACTAGCCTAACCCCGGTAGTATAACAAGCCTAAGCAAGCTTAATTGTTATACTAGTTTGACATGACATGGAAGAAAATGGAGCTTTCAAAATCCTCCTTCACCCGAGTGGAGCTTTATCTGAAGCCTCCCCGAGCGCCAGAGAAAATCAACGCATGCAAAACCTGAGGTAAAATTAAATGATTTTGTTTTGCTGCAGATATACACTTTTCAAAATAATATATTAATTTCAAGACATAACATTAACACGACAGTAATTTAAACATAGCCTTTGTAAAAAAATAAAAAAATAATAATTATAATTATATATATATATATATATATATATATATATATATATATATATATATATATATATATATATATATATATATATATAGCAAAACCTTAAATATGCCAAAAAATGTAAAGACTAGTATTTTCCAAGTCGTCTTGCAGCACTATGTCACATACCTGTCCTGTCCTGTGTAGCACTTGTGGTGGTTTGTTATTTTCCGTCCTGGTCTAGTTCCCACCCTCCTTGTTATCTTGTCATTGGTTTAATTTGCCCCACCTGTGTTCCCTAATCACCTGCCTCTTTTGTCCCCTTTAAATAGTTCCCTTGTGTTCTCAGTCCTTGTCGTTACGTTGTGATGTCTACGTTCTTCCCTCCGTGATCTGCTCCTTCCTTTGTTTGGTATGTTTGTGTTTAAGTATTATGTTGTTTCGATTATGTTCTGTTTTCCCCCTTGTGGGTTTTTGTTTTGCGTTTTTGTTATTTTGTAAATAAATCTTCATTCCCATCCTGCGCATGAGTCCTCACCTCAGTTATTCCTAAGTGAACGTGACTGAACGTAACGACCATCAGAGGACATCAGCTGGATGAGTGGAAGCCGGCCCTTCCCCGGGGTCTAACTACACTCCGGCAAAGGGGAATGGACATTTGGGCATTCACCCAGAGGTTCTGGGAAAGGGCAGAGAGGCTTCATTGCCTTGATGTGGGCCTCAAGGACATTTTTAATCTTTGCCTGGATTGCCCTCTTTCGCAGTGGGAAATGGAGTTGGTGAGCCACTTGAACTTTTGGAACTTTTCAAATTATCTATTCCACCGCAAGAATAAGGTGGTCCCTGTTCCGGTGGTCCCTGTTCCGGTGGTCTTTAAGCGGAGGAGGAGAAGGAAGGCTCCCTCCGTGACGGTTCTGGTGGTCCCTGCTCCGGTGGTCCCTGCTCCGGTGGTCCCTGCTCCGGTGGACCCAGTTCCGGTGGACCCAGTTCCGGTGGTCCCTGCTCCGGCGGTCCCAGTTCAGGCGGACCCAGTTCCGGTGGACTCAAGGCCAGAGACCATCTCGACGGTTCCTGCCGTGTCCGTGCCTCCCGAGCTCTGCGGGCCGCCCTGGCCTCCCGAGCTCTGCGGGCCGCCCTGGCCTCCCGAGCTCTGCGGGCCGCCCTGGCCTCCCGAACTTTTTGTTTCCCCCTTCCCTTCCTGGTCTGTCTGTCCCTCCCGGTCCCGGTCCCGCCCTGTTCTTGTGGAGCGTCTGGTAGCCACTCCTTAAGGAGGGGGTAATGTCACATACCTGTCCTGTGTAGCACTTGTGGTGGTTTGTTATTTTCCGTCCGGGTCTAGTTCCCACCCTCCTTGTTATCTTGTCATTGGTTTAATTTGCCCCACCTGTGTTCCCTAATCACCTGCCTCTTTTGTCCCCTTTAAATAGTTCCCTTGTGTTCTCAGTCCTTGTCGTTACGTTGTGATGTCTACGTTCTTCCCTCCGTGATCTGCTCCTTCCTTTGTTTGGTATGTTTGTGTTTAAGTATTATGTTGTTTAGATTATGTTCTGTTTTCCCCCTTGTGGGTTTTTGTTTTGCGTTTTTGTTATTTTGTAAATAAATCTTCATTCCCATCCTGCGCATGAGTCCTCACCTCAGTTATTCCTAAGTGAACGTGACACACTAACGTTTAATCGACTAGTCTCGCACAACCCTAAGTTAGCTCGGTGTCACACATTGTAGATGAAACGGAAACAGGCTCATAGCTGATAATGCAGAGAAGCTTCTTTTCATCAAAAAGAACCAGCCTCTCACTTTTCCGAAAAGGGCTGTATGGCTATGATAACATAATAATTTAATTCAGTTGTGTGGTACTGGAATCCACAAGAATGTTACAGGTTACATTTATGTGAAATGGGCAGCAGTGCCATGTTTGTTTAGGAAAACACCAAGTTGAATATTAAAATATCAGCAACAGCATTAATTTGTGTATTTGCTTTGTTACAGTCAGAAAGTGAAAAACATCTGATGAAAATAAAACATTGTTATAAGAACTGTAATGGTGTTATTAAGTACTCGTATCAGTACTCGGTATCGGCAAGTACCCAAATGTAAGTACTTGTACTTGGTCTGAAAAAAAGTGGTATCGGTGCATCTCTACTCAGAATTAGATAGTCCACCATTCCCTGGAGACGTCTGGTTGGTGGTGAAAGCGTCAGAGGTGGAATACTCTTGGGAAACTTCTTATGCAACACCCTTGCCATTTTCCTTATTACCGCTCACAGACTTTTCACAGACTCTCAGTAATTTTTCATTTATCTCAGTCACTGCTCATCTACTCAGTATGTATTCTTCAAAAAACTGACTGGGGACAGTAGACTGGTACACTGGCCCAATAACAACTTAAAGGTCTGAATTCGCTCACCGTCATGGTGTTAAAAACCCATCTGACGTTGTTTTTTGGTGGACCATCCCATTAACACAATCAGAGAACTTTGATTTAGTATGTAAAATTATTCACTCCTCTTTCTCCTTTTCTTTTCAAGGGGTCTATTGAAGAACGACTAAAACAATTGCAAGATGCCCACAGAGATTTTGGCCCTGGATCACAGCACTTCCTTTCCAGTAAGTGTGGTATAACTCATTCGAAGCCGTAGAGAGTGAGCTCCATTAGCCCATACTTCAGTGTAGAGAACGGTTGGCACAGGGCTGTGTTTAAATGGGCAGGGTGGGCTGTGTCTTTATTCATTTTCGCCGTCACATGAGATCTGTCTGGTGAATAATTGCCTGACAAAGACAGTCCCTGCTACAAATATATCCTCATTTAGAAGTTGTCCACACTTTTCTGTCTCTCTAAATCACTACAAATCAGTGCTACATTGCAACGCTAAAATGAGGACACAGGGAATGTCAGTTCCAAGTGAAGTTTCAAGCAATGTTGTAGTACTCAAGAGCCCAAGACCATATTTGCATGATCTTGGTATTATCATGGCCTTGAGAGAATCTTGGCTCAGATCTAGACTTGAACTCAACCAACTCACACAGTTCAGTTATAAACGAGACTGGCTCTTTCAAATAGGAGCAGAATTTTAAAGGTGCACTCAGTTCGGAACACTGGCTTGTTGTGTACAAATTGATTTTGATAAAGTTACGGACTGCAGCTTTAAATTAGGACATTTAAGTAGCCTTTTTAAAATGACTGATTTCTAAACATTACTGGTGTGTATCTTGAGACAAAACAATGGTACTGACATATTTTAAGATGTCAGTGCAAGTTGCTTTCAGTTATAACAGCTCGCTTAAGCCTTGTCTGTGAAACTGGCCAATTTAAGCCTGTTTAAGATTTAGTTTTGTTAGCCTGTTTGCCTTTAGCTCAGGCCCTTATCTGAAAATGAGGCTCAGAGGTCTATTAGTGGCTGGCAATATTTTTTTTAAATAATCAAAATAAAGTCAATTTAGACCTTTGTCAGTAGCTCAGTATATAAGTAATGATGTATTTTAGCCCTGTTTCCACCTAAATTACCTGGAGCAATTTGTCCCAGGAACTTTTTTCCCCCAGACCTGTTCCTGTCTGCATTTCCATCGCAGTCTAAAGTACCGTGAAGATTAATCCGTTGATTTAGGACTGCACGCGACTTTCCAGTTCCCACTGGATTTCTTCCTCCTCATATAAACTTAATAAAAATGTTTTTTAAACTTCATTGTTGATTCGATGTCCCACCCCTAAAAGTTCCTGAACTTTGAAAAAGTACTACCTCACGAGCAGGGATGTTTTGAGGGGGACTTTTTTACCTGTAACTTAATTTAGACCCTGGTTCCTGCGATCGAAACACAGAGTACTACCCAAAAGTCCCCAGTTCCTTGGGAAAGTTCCTGTGGTGGAAACGTGGCTTTTGTGGTACTTTTATTTTGTGATTTCACTGGAACAGAGAGTGAGTTAGGAAGGAGAATTAAAGAAGTATAATGTACATATGAAAGCCATGTGTGGAGGTGGCACCCTGTCCTCTCTCTTGGGCCTCGTTCCACCACTGACTAGAAGGAAGGATAATACTTGCAATGTTATATAAACCAAGAATAAGGGTGCTGACACCTAATTCATTTCAGATTGTAAAAGCAGCTAAGAAGGAAGACAGGGGTGCTGAAGCCCCCTAAATGACCTCAGAGACTATAGTTATCTACGTTCTTACCTTTTGTATATCATAGCAAAGCAACGTTTGACCTTAGAAGTTCCACATAGAGAAGTTTACACAGCTCCACTTACAGAAAAGCTTTCTACTATTCTGAACACTTTTGAGGTGCTGTTGTTTAATAGCCTCTCCGTGTGGAAGCAGTATGCTTGAAGGACCTTGAGCTGTGCCGTTTGAGATTTTCAGAATAGCTTTTCATGCTCGACATGTCTGTTTGATTGATATTGCATTTTTTCTTTCTTTGTCACTCCAGGCTCTGTGCAGATTCCTTGGGAACGTGCCATTTCCCCCAACAAAGTGCCATACTATATCAAGTAAGTCCACAGTTTCGACTGTGGCGTTCCTTTTGTCATGCAGCCCAGTGCATTTTTGGCAGTTGGAGTTTATCCGCTTGTTAAGTCGTGACATAAGGAACGCCGTTTCTGGGTCCAAGCCTCAACTCGTTTCACTTGAGGATGCCATCGACGGCCGTTTATGAGCGCTGTTTATTCATATTAAACATCAAACATTTTAAAAAGTTAAATATTTTAAATACTTATAGTCTACACAACAGTCTCTGTGCTCACAGCGTCACAGACATAATATTTGAACAATATTTTTAAAAGATGAATCACTGTCTGGCCATCTGGAATTTTGGTATGGAGATAAAGGTTATGATTATAATTTTTGTAGTATTACACCACATTGTATGTGTATATTAGCACCGTTTGTTGTTTTTCTTGTGGTATGAGATATGAGCGTTTGGAAGCGCTGCTGCGTGACGTCAGACTTATCAACCAAATAGATGTCACAGCAGTGTCTGTGTTGGGTGGGGATCGCAGTTGAGAGGAAGGTCTGTAATAATTTGAAATATTTCCTTTAGCATTCCTATTCATCTTAGTGTTAGTTGTTAGGCTCCCCTGAACGCCACTGTTTGAAATCTTTATTCATAGCAATCAGTATTTTTTTTTATAATTAACTAAAACTATTAATTGAAGTAAATAAATCAAGTAATTTAAATAAATAAAGCTGTAATTAAATACAATATAATTATAACCTGAAAATCTCAACTTAAATAAAAATTAATGCTGCCTTGGCAACTAACTGCAATAAATAAGTTGAAATTAAAACACATATTATAAAAAGAACTCAATGACAAAAGCACATAACAAAATTACTAAAACTTAAACTAAAATGAAAATAGCAGTGATGGGAATCGCAGCTACGGCTCAGATGATTGGCTTAAAAAGTTATGTCTAGTTTATTTAAATACTATTATAGTATTTATTAATATTTTGAAAGTCACAGACTGCCATGTGACTAATCATTCTGAAGTTGCAGGAGTTGGCTGATTGAATGACAAGAATAAATGACTAACCGTGACGTCAAAGGAAGCAGACAGGGAAAAATCAATTTCAATAAAACCCAAATGGTGAGATGGGTGGTCCATGTGAACAAGCCACAGGGTAAAACCTTCTGTTGCATAAGTTTTATGTCACTGGCCAATCAATGTAATCACTAGCGCAGGTAATGATGAGTGAACAGCTGGCAAACTTCCCTCTTCAAGCCCTGTCACTTATTTATTTGTTCCTATCATTTATTCATCTTATATCTTTATCTCTTGGCTGCTGGTACTATAGAGGCTGCAGAGTGCAGGAAGTGGAGTGGTTGTTGCAGTAAAGCATGTAGCACACGTGTATCAGATTTAGCTTGCTCTTATTGTTCTTGCCTGTTCGAGCCTTGTGTAGTATTTGAGCTTTTCGTTGAATGACAACCCTTATGTTTGAGGACATTTGAAGACATTGAGATCTTTGTTCAAGATTACTGTAGTTGTCTCTCATACTATGACTGTTTCATTTGCTGTATATTTCACGACTGATAACTGCATATTAAATTAAGTGATATACTATGATTGTGATCTACTTGCGTTTTACCTTAAATGTACTGATAACTACAAAAAAATACAGGTGGTTAAATAAAAACCACATAACGAATTGGAATTCATCATAAATGGTCTGTTCATAAAACGCAGCCAGTACTCATACACTCACACACGCACGCGTGCACACACACGCACACACACACACACACACACACACACACACAAAAAGACAAAACAGCATTAGAGTAACACACGACACTAAAATAATGCAACAAACAATAACTAAATAACAGAAAATGAAACACGCCAATGCACAACATTACTGATAACAAAAATAAGAAGAAACTAAATGATTTATCTAAATATCATATGTGATATTTATATGATATGCAGGGACTTCTGCTTTTACTGTTTATCACTGCAAAATTTACAGTAATTATTAGATTTTACTTGCAAAACCTAAATATGACAGTAATTTACAGTAAAATTACATATTTACAACCACTTACCGTTTTCAAAGCATTTCATACCACTAGGTAACACAGTTAAACAATTTAGAGGTTTTTACGGTAGCATTTTTTTCATTGAAAAAAAAGCTGGGGATGTGCATACCAAACATTTGTACACTTAAAGGGATAGTACACCCAGGAAGGAAAATTCAGACATCATTTATGCACCCTCATGTCATTCCAAACCCAAATGGCTCTTCTTTTTCTTGTTCTTGTGTGCTTTGCAACCAATTGCCAAATTTGAATATGCAGATATGCAAATGAATTTTGAAAGCTTCGACAGAGGGGGCATTTTTCAGTACATAATGATTTGGATTTGAATTTGCATTTGTGCATAGAAGAAAAAAAATAATATGTGTTTGGAGTGGCATGAGGGTAATAAATAATGAAAACGTGTAAATAATGGCAGAATTTTCATTTTTGGGTGAACTGTTCCTTTAATGTTTCTCTCGCATGTGTTCTCCCTCTTCTCTCTATGTTTTTCTATTTTTAGCTCTTATATCTCTCTCTTTCTCTCCCCTTTTATAGCCATCAGGCCCAGACAACCTGCTGGGACCATCCAAAGATGACTGAATTATACCAGGCTCTGGGTGAGGCAATTAAACACAATTAAACTTCCCACAAATGTGTCTACTTCCCACTGGGCAACCGTGATGTGGACACACACAAGCTCAAATACACCAACTAGAAGATGGTCTCACACTGAGCACGATTTTTTTACCTGGACCTCTAATTATAACCTAATATCTCATCCCACCCCAGAGATGTCGACAGCTCTCTCGTTAACCCGAGGGCAGCTGGGCCAACAATATCCATAGCTTCTAATTAATAATGATTAAAGGGCGTTTACTCTGTGTGTTAATCTGATGTGACGTGACACAGGTAGTCGAAACACTCCGGCACGGCATGAGCATAAACCGCTCAACCCCACTGAAGTGACGCATTGCTTTCTGTCTCTCTATTTGCCGATTTGTGGCTTTTTATTCTCTTTCCTTACATTATTATCTCTTTTTACTGTCCCATCTCCCCTGCTGTTCTCTCACAGCGGACCTGAATAACATCAAGTTCTCTGCATACCGGACGGCCATGAAGCTGAGGCACGTGCAGAAGGCTTTAAGATGTATGTAAAAAGCAGCACTCACATTGGTTTGCCCTTTTCCTATCCTGTTCTCTGAACCCAAGTCATTGATTATTCGCGTATGGGGCCGGCCCTGCTGTGCGCTTCTGATCTGTCTTTTTCATTAGAGCCCAGTGCTTTTTATGTAGCTTAATTAAGCTTAATAATTGGTATGATTGTACTTCTTCGGGGGTGGTAATTAAGAAGTCTGCATGAGGAATTAACCACTGTTCCCCCTGTGAAACGCTTTGTGGGTGGAGGTTTATCTGCCTCTGTCCAGGCAGGAGCTCTTTCTCGTTGACAGTTCACTTCTTTCCCTCAGCCCCCCCACTGTGCACATAATATAAATATACACTTGTCCTTATAAGTCCGTTTTATGCTTTTAATTGCCTTTCAAAAATATAATCGAGCGCTGTAAGACATCTGCTTTAATACACTGAAATATTTGGGATTCATATGCGTCTTGCAAAAGAGTCTATTTCTACCTTTCAATGTCTGTCAACAGTAAAATATTATTTGTGTAATACTGGTGTAGTTGTACAACATCTACTAGTAGGGGCTTGGTCATGCTAACTAGCCAAACTTGACTCCTTTGTGGAGAGTTTTGATTCTTGGATTCTTCTATAAATCTTGTGTGTTTGGTGAGATGGTGGTCCGGTGGGTTAAACCATGGAACTGATACGCAGAAGGTTGTTGGTTCGATCCCAGTGGTCACCACCAGTGTGTCCTTGAGCAAGGCACTTTACTCCATGTTGCTCCAGGGGGATTGTCCCTGTAATAAGGGCACTGTAAGTCGCTTTGGATAAAAGCGTCTGCCAAATGCATAAATGTAAATGTTTCCCATTTGATAAGTATATTTAATCAAGTAATGTAGTAAAAAAATATATATATTTTTTAAGCATTAGTAAAATGCATTGTACCATATTTTCTGAAGACATACTTCAGAAAGTTATCAAGGTTGATGGTTTTACAGTTTAATTTGACACTGCAGACTTATTACTCAGGGTTTTGAAACCACAAGGTCCTGCTTTTCTACATTTTTCCCTTAAAATTCAAGGTAAGATTGTCCTCAACAGACTTATCAAAGCATGGTAAAGTGGAGGAGACTTTAGCTAGTCCTTGAAATGCACTCTGTACATTTAGACATCTTGAAATGATGTCATCACAGATAGACAATTCAATTTATTCAATATTCAATTTAAGTTACACATGGTTTCCGTGTTTTATGGGGACCTTCCTTAGACATTATGATTTTTAAACTGTACAAACTGTATATCCTCCAATCCTACCCCTAAACACATCCCTCACAGAAAACGTTCTACATTTAAAAAATAATAATAATTTGTCATTTAGTATCAGTTTATAAGCTGTTTTTCTCATGGGGAAAACTATGTATTACTATGTTGGTGGGGACCAGAGGTGGACCATAGTGAAGTATTTTTACTTTCTTCTCAAATACATTTTTCAAGTACATGTACTTTTTTTTTTCTTCACTACATTCCATAAATAAAAGTTGTTGTTTTTTACCTTTAATACTTAATTACACAAAAATGTAGTACTTTCTTACTTGTATTCAAGTAAAACTTCGAATTACTTTTACTTAAGTAAAATAAAGTACTTTTAATTTATGTAATTACGTATTAAATTATATTCAATATGAAACAGTGCAGTGAAAAAAAGTACAATATTATGCTTTAGAATGTTGTGGAGTAAATTTTTTCCAAAGAAAAGCACTCTAGCTGCGTCTGAAATCGAATACTTCTCGACTATATAGTATACGAAAAACAGTACGCCAACAGAGTAGTATGTCCAAATTCATAGTATTCGAAAAACATTAGGTGAAAAATACCCGGATGACCTACTACTTCCGCCGTACGCATCCGATGGACACTTTACTATCCCATGAGGTCACGGGAGATGATTTATGAATGGAGGTAATGGGACTCAACTGACGCTGGTAGGTCACATGATCATGACAACATGACAGATGTAGTAAGTCCGGATTACATTCATACTACAGTCATTCATACTATATAGAGCGTACTTTTTTAACGGTCGTGAAGTTCATTCAAATTAAAATGTAGTACTTACTTACATAGTACTCGATTTCGGATGCAGCCTCTGTCTCTTTCCTTTCTCTCTGTCTCTCTCTCTCTACTTTCTACTCTCTGTCTGTGCTCTTTGACTCCTGTTTTGCTAGTCTATGTCATTATCTTAAAGAATAATCAGGCTTCTATAGAAACTGTGTAGATGATTGAGGATGGCTGTATAAAGAGAGCATCAACAAAAAGCCTGTTAGTGTCCGTCTACCCACCTAACCCTGAAAGCACCGTGGCCACTCAGCTTCCATATTTCAGATCATTATCCAATTAGGATGACATCAGCATACCACCTTAATCCCTATACTCTCAATGCTGCACTAGAGATGGCCAGATAAAATGATGTTAGAGCTGTCAAATCCAATTAGTTAACACTCCACATGCAGTAATAATAAGCATCTGGCCTATATGTGCGTGTGTTTTCTAGTGGACCTGTTGAAGCTGAGCAGCGTGGTGGACGTTTTTAGAGAACAGGATTTGCAGCATGCCGAACATGTGATGGATGTGGTCGAGATCATCCACGCTCTCACTTCCCTGTACGAGAGACTAGAGGAGGAACGGTCCATCTTGATCAATATCCCCCTGTGCGTCGACATGTGTCTCAACTGGCTGCTGAACGTTTACGACAGGTACTGACGGTAATGTCACCCACAACCCCTTTGACCTGCTCCCACAAATGATGTCAAACCAACTCTGCACCCTCCGGCTGTCTGCGAGACACTTTTACTGGTCAGTCACAGCCTGTGTATAAATTAAAGGGCCACCCTTTTTTATGATTTAAGGATCTATGACATGACGCTCTTGTCCTATCTGTTAATTGATTAAAATGCCTTAAACATGCAAAGCATTTCTGCATTAAAATTAATTTTGATATTTTTAGGGGTGAAAGTAAAATGTCAGTGATACAATTTTTATTTTATACTTTTAAAATGTTTTGTAATTGTATTTGCTATATTAGTTAATATTTCCTTTTAGCATTCATTTCTTTTTATTTCAGTTTAAGTTTTAGTAATTTTAATGTTTGAACTTAAAATGATTTTAATTCTGTTAGTTACCAAGGTTATGTTTCTCTTTTTTTTTCGTAAGTTTTTTAAGTTCCAGTTTTCATCTAATATTCATGTTTTATTTTATTTAATTTCAGCATTTCATTTAATTTTAGTTAACAATAACAACATTGGTCTTATTATTATAATGAAGAGAAAATTGTAATTCTTGAATTCCCCAAGTCATGTGGTACACACACACACACACACACACACACATATATATATAGATATATATATAGATCAGATATTCTGGCCTTTTTATGACAACATAAGGTTAGTTTGTTGTAAACTGTGACGCGTGACTTCCCAACAATGTATATACTTATGAATTAATAATTTTTAACCTAGAAACATTTATTTTTAAACTGTACACATATTAATCACTACTTTTGAAAACACTCAAATATATATAAGGTGTAAGGAAGAATATGTTATAATGTTTTACTTTCATTCAATTGAAAATGTATAAGTTATTATAAGAAATTACAGTATATAATTTTTCAAAACCTTATGAAACCAACATGAACATTTCTAAGAACTTGCCAAATGTGGACACTTTTATTGACCCTTAAATATCTTACCAATAGGGAAAGCTGTGTTCTCCTTTTCCCTCAGTTAAGGGAATGACTGAGAAATCACCAGCAGGCAACTAATCAGACTGTAGGAGTTAAAAAGTCCACTGATTTTCTCTAAAAATCACATTCTGTGCCAAGCTATTGGCTTCTTAGCCAACTTTAAAAAATAATTAATGAATTAATTAAAAACAGATTTATTTCTTTGTTTTTCCATCATGGATTTGTCTCAAATATATACCAGACTCTTAACTACCTACTGCTAATGACTGGAAATCAGAGCTCTCACCCTGTGAATAATTGGTAGTAATTGCTTTTTTGTTTTGCTACAAACGAATGTGAATAAGAATGAGCAGCATGCATGAGGATGATAATGACAAACTCTCAGTCAAACAAGAAAGCCAAACAAGGTAGGAAATGTTCCCTTTAGTAACAATACTGACAGGGAATTCCTTGTTATACACAGCAAAATGTGTTTTGGTAGTGCTTGATCAGTTTTCTATAATATTTTTGGATCTGTACAGTAATCGGTTTGGATTTGCTGATGAGATTTTGATCTCAGTGGAGCTCAAATGCTTCCTGACCTGTTTTAGTCTTTTTGACAGGTCTATCTGGGGCAGTAAATGCAATATGTCTTTTCCTGTAAGCATAACACATTGAATAAGGCGAGAAATGTTCCACTATACAAATATCTGAAAAGTTCACTGTGTATATATACTTGCTACATCACTATTTTGCTCAGCTAGCAGTACCAGCCCCTGGCAGCATCCTCATTAAGGATTCAGATGTTTTGGAGGAAGATTTTTTATTTTTTTTTGCATTGTGTAGTACATCCATGGAGAAACATTGAGCCGACTGTACCACACAATGCAGGGCCTTTTAGTTTGGTTTGGTCCTGGTTACCTACTACACGGTCATACTAACTGACAGGATCATTTCAATATGTAGAAGAACCTCTTCCAAAGTAGAATTTTTTAATGTTGAATATGTGTTCTTATTTCTTTCAAATTTTTGGCATGTGTTCCTTTCTCTAGTGGTCGTAATGGTAAGATGCGAGTGCTCTCCTTCAAGACGGGACTGGTTATTCTATGCAATGCAGACATCCAGGAAAAGTATAAATGTGAGTAGAGATGTATTATGTTTTTAAAGGAAAAGTTCACCCACAAATGAAGATCTTTTTGGTGAACTCTGAGAACTTTCTGCTCCTCTGCTGACAGCTACGCAACTACCATTTTGACGCTCCAAAAAGTTTGTAAAACTAATCCATATGAATCGAGCGTTTTAGTCCAAATTTTCTGAAGAGACAAGATCGCTTTACATGACGAACAGGTTTTTATTCACATATAAACATTCATCAACTCACACATTAGTTGTGTTAACCAGAAGCTCCCATGAGACAAGAGATTTATGTATTTTATGTATGGAAAAAAGCCAGGAAAAAGCAAATATCATATTTTAAATATCATTATCATTCTCATATGTCATCGGAGGCTTTTTTGGCCATAGGCTTAAGAATACAGCCTGTAGTAGGAGCTAGTTCCGCATGTTTTCAACCCACCCATAGGGCATAGGGATCTCACTCACAGAATGTAAGACACAGACGGCTGCACGGACATTAATAACGGAGTCGTGTGGAGCAAAGCGAGTTTTCTCAATGAATTCAGATGAAAGCTAAGCTTCCATAGGCATGAACTGAAAATGCGCCAGACTGGACACGCACCGTGAATGACTGTGAGGCCATGAATGAATGACAATGTAGCCGTGAATGAATGCCGGTCGTCTGTGCTCATTTTAGTTTCAGTTTAAAATTAGCGCCAATTCGGGGGCGGGTTGCTTGAATTGTGGGTTGCTTAAATCTGTTGCGGGTTGCTTAAATCTGTTGCAAACAAATCTTCCGCAATCATCTGGTCTGTCAGCTCCTCACTCTCTGATGAATGAAATCTGACTCCTGCTGCGTTTGTGCTCGTGCTGTATTGAGCAGACACGTTCAGTTTTTAATTGCAGTGTCTGTTCTCTAACTGAATTAAATTTGTTTATTACTATAAAAATCGAAACAACGGTGGGGTGGTGCCACAGTGGGCAAGAGATGTAACCGGTAGATGTGGCTTGGGAGTGGCCTCTTAGGGGAGCGAAGCAAGTGCATTCTGGGAGTTGTTGTCTGTCTTCCATATGAGCCAAAAAAAAATTTTCTGGCTTTTCTCAGTCTAGAAGGCACCAGCTTCTAAAATAATTTTACATTTCTACTACATAAATGACCCAATTTAAATACACATTCATCTTTCCAGCGCTGAAGTACCCCTTTAAGCAACATTTAAGCCACCATTAGCTGATCCTTACATCAAACACAAAGAAGTCTTGCGCTCACCAAGGCTGCATTTATTTATATTAAAAAAATTACATTAGAAACTGTAATATTGTAAAATAGAAATTCAAATTCTTATTATTATTATTTCTTAATTTTTATTACTTATTATTGAAAATAGTTGTGCTGCTTAATATTTTTGTGGAAACTGAATTTTATATTTATATTATATATGAATTTTTAAAATGTTATAAATATCTTTACTGCCATTTTTTAAATCAATTTAATGCGTCCTAGCTGAATAAATGTAATTTCTTAAAAATTATATTTCTTCTTACTGACCCCAAAGGTGAATGGTAGTATAGATGTAGGTGATTTAAAGTTCCCTTTCGTTCAGTCATTACGACGTAATGTTAGTGACTAACGAATGGGGGTTTCGCTTAGAAGCCTATCATCTTCGAGTACTAAGAAAACGCCCAATGGCGTGCCAATGCCATGGGCATGCGGAATTTGCATACGTAA
Source organism: Romanogobio albipinnatus (assembly GCA_023566225.1). Taxonomy (NCBI): domain Eukaryota; kingdom Metazoa; phylum Chordata; class Actinopteri; order Cypriniformes; family Gobionidae; genus Romanogobio; species Romanogobio albipinnatus. The sequence goes on from CM042246.1 coordinate 18,090,271, forward strand.
CTCCGCCTCACCGTGTGAGTATAAAAGGAAGTACGTGGCAATATTGCATTACGTTTCTGCTTTCGGAGCCAAGAGTACCTACCTCTTCACTCCTCACAAGCCTTCTGAGACTCTGTCAGCTTCTTCGAGATGAGCAGCTTTCCAGTCTGTGTTGGTATGACGGCACCCGTGCACTTCTGGGTGCGGTAGATTTCTCTCGCCCTTTGATAGGCACGAGCACTGTGTGACGTGTTTGGGCTTTCAGCACGCTCAGGCAGCGCTCCTGGATGATTCATGTTCCCACTGCGGGAACATGATCATCTCGGTGTTACGGTCGAGACTCCGTGAGCTCCGTGCTGATGCCGGAGCAAGAGTCCCCTCTGCCACACCCCAATCTGCAGTCTCCACGAGAGGCGGCACTTTGGCTGGTGGCCAGGGTGACCTGAGGGTGACGGTGTGGAATAAAGCTCTGACGCTCATGCCTCGGCCCACACCCCCCTCTCATGCACCGAACCCTGTCTGTCTTCAGGCGTCTACATTGGGGCCGGCTCCTGCTGTCCCGACTGTGGCGTTTGGCGCGGCAGAGGCTAAGAAATGTCTATCGCCGCATCACAAGGTGGGCTGGAGTCATCTGAGGATGATGATTCGGCTGTGCTGCCGCCTTCGGGTGTGCCAGCATTGCCCGAGTCGGACCCAGATTTGACAGCCATGCTCTCTCGGGCCGCTGCAGCGCTTGGGTTGGAGTGGAACTCTCCGCCCCAACCTGAGCGTTCGCGGTTGGATGATTGGTTTTTGGGGGCGGCGCGTCCAGACACCTGTCTGGCCACCCCTCCAATTCCTTTCTTCCCTGAGGTGCATGAGGAGATCGTGCGGTCCTGGAAGAACCCGTTGTCTTCCAGCGACCGTTCGGCGAACTCCTCCGCCTTCTCCGCCCTTGATGGAGCCGCGGTACACTGGGGTCTCCCTGGTCGAACGCTCTGTTGCGATGTCGACCTGGCGCGGCAATCCTAAGCACCCCTCCAAGGCCTGTAGGTTTTCGTCATCCCTGGTGGCGAGGACCTATAGAGCTGTGGGGCAGGCCGCCGCTTCTCTGCACGACATGGCAACTCTTCAGGCCTACCAGGCCAAGTTGCTATGTGACCTGCACGAGGGCGGAGCTGATCCGGGACTCAGAGATGAGTTGCGTGCCGCCACCGACCTCGCTCTCTGCCCAACAGTTCTTGGCCGCCCAGAAGCAGACTGAGGCCATAAAACATATACTGCCCCGGCAATCCGCTGCTGCCTCCACCCAGTCGCCCGCACAGTTGCCTTAGCCTGCTTGCCGCCAAGGGCACCCTCCTGCGGTTCCCTCAACCTCTGCGCCACCCAAGCAGCAGCCTCCACCCGGGCCACGCAGAGGTAACTGCAGGAAGGCGCCCCAGTCCACTCCAGCCCCACAGCCCACGAAAAAACGCCAGGTCAAGCGATGCTCCTGACGCGGACAGCTCAGGGATGGGCAGTTCTTTCTGGGAGATGACAGCAGGGCCGCTCCTTCCCCCGGTCGAGGGCCGGGGGAGAATCTTTTGTTCAGCTGCTGGCCCCCGGGCCACCCTCTGTCGCCATCCTTCCCTGGTCTCCTCTGTCAGGACGCAGCCGTTAACCGTGCCCCAAACACCGGGATGCCCAAACGCCTCCCATGTCCGGGCCGGTAACGCTGCCTCGCTGCCCCACCCTGGGTACGTCTGTGCTCCGTATGACCCCGCTGGTGCAGTTCCTGGGAGCCTGGCTTCAGCTTCCGGTACTGTCCCGCTGGGTCACGTGGACCATCAGGCTCGGCTACGTGATTCAGTTCGCGCAGGCTCCTCCCCGCTACAGGGGAGTCCGCCATACCGTCATGCGTGCGGAGGTTGCCACCCTGCTGGCGAAGGGTGCGATTGAGCCTGTCCCTCCAGCCGAAATGAAGTTGGGGTTCTACAGCCTTTACTTCATTGTACCCAAGAAAACCGGTGGGTTACGACCAATCCTGGACCTTCGACCAATCTCCGATCCCTTCACAGGCTTCCGTTCAAGATCTTGACTGTGAAACGCCTTTTCGAATGCGTTCATCCGGACGATTGGTTTGCAGCGATCGACCTGAAGGACGCCTACTCCAATGTCTCCATCCTTCCTCGACACAGACCGTTCCTACGGTTTGCTTTCGAGGGGCGGGCATATCAGTACGCGGTCCTCCCATTCGGGCTATCTCTGTCCCCTTGCGTCTTTACGAAGATTGTTGAGGCAGCCCTTGGGCCCCTCCGGCAGCATGGGGTTCGCATCCTGAACTACCTCGACAACTGGCTCATACTGGCCCACTCTCGAGCGCAGGTTTGCGGACAGAGATATGGTGCTCCAACACCTAGCCTGTCTGGGCCTTTGGGTCAACTGGGAGAAGAGCAAACTTTGCTCCGTGCAGAGGATCTCTTTACTCGGTATGGATTTCGACTCGGTCGTCATGTGCGCGCAGCTTACGAGCGCGTGCGCAGTCTCTGCTGACTTGCCTCCGTCAAATCGAGAGCAAGAATGCGGTTTCACTGAAACTATTTCAGAGGCTCCTGGGGCATATGGCATCTGCAGCCGTGGTGACGCCGCTCGGATTGCTTCATATGAGACCGCTTCAGCATTGGCTTCGCGACCGAGTCCCGAGATGGGCATGGTGGTCTGGCACGCTCCGGGTACAAGTGACTCGGGCCTGCCGACAGACTCTCACCCCGTGGTCGAACCTCAGCTTTCTATGGGCCAGTGTGCCCTTAGAACGAGTTTCCAGGCATGTTGTCGTATCGACGGATGCCTCTGCCACGGGCTGGGGTGCCATGTGCAATGGACAAGCAGCCGCGGTCTCCTGGACAGGACCCCAGCGCCTTCTGCATGTCAATTGCCTCGAGTTGCTGGCAGTACGGTTCGCCCTGCACCGCTTCCGGGCGTTGCTGAAGGGTCAACATGTACTAGTCAGGACAGACAACACGGCCGTTGTAGTGTACATCAACCACCAGGGCGGTCTACGCTCCCGCCATATGTCTCAACTCGCCCGCCATCTCATACTATGGAGTCAGAAGCGCCTGAGGTCCCTTCGTGCTGTCCATATTCCGGGTGTCCTGAACCGTGCAGCCGACGAACTCTCACGGTCTCAGCCACTTCCGGGAGAATGGAGACTCCATCCTCAGACGGTCCTGCTGTTTTGGGAACAGTTTGGTGACGCACAGATAGATCTGTTTGCCTCCCGCGACTCTTCCCACTGCAGCCTGTTTTATTCCCTGACTGAGGGCACGCTCGGCACGGATGCACTGGTGCACAGCTGGCCACGGGGCCTACGCAAATATGCGTTCCCCCTAGTGAGCACAGCTCTTGTGCAAGATCAGGGAGGACAAGGAGCAGGTCCTTCTGGTCGCCCCGTATTGGCACGGCCGGACCTGGTTCCCCGAACTCGTACTCCTTGCGACAGCCCCTCCCTGGCCTATTCCTCTGAGACCAGGGCGAGAGTCGGGCACCCTATGGCACCCGCGTCCCAATCTTTGGAACCTCCACGTGTGGCTCCTGGATGGGACGCGGCAGGTTTGAGTACCCTACCACCTATGGTGGTGGCTACCATCACTTCCGCTAGGGTAGAGTCCACTCGGCATGCCTATGCGTTGAAGTGGAACCTCTTCGTCAACTGGTGTTCTTCCCACCAAGAAGACCCCTGGAAATGCCTGATCGGGTCTGTGCTCTCGTTTCTCCAAAAAGGGTTGGAGCGAAGGCTGTCTCCCTCCACTCTTAATGTTTATGTGACCGCAATATCTGCCCACCACGATCTCTTGGAGAACAAAAAGGTAAGTCAGCACGACCTGATCATCAAGTTCCTGAGGGGAGCGAGTCGACTGAATCCTCCTCGCTCTCCTCTCGTACCCTCTTGGGACCTCAGTAATTTTAGATGCTCTGCAGAGGCCTCCCTTTGAGCCTTTGCAGTCAGTTGATCTTAAATATTTGTCAATGAAGACAGCGATCTGCATTGGCCTCCATCAAGACGGTTGGGGACCTGCAGGCATTTTCGGTTGACGAAGCGTGCCGGGAGTTTGGGCCGGCTAACTCTCACGTGATCCTGAGACCCCGGCCTGGATATGTGCCCAAGGTTCCCATCACTCCGTTCAAAGACCAGTTGGTGAACCTGCAAGCGCTGCCCATGGAGGGGGCAGACCCAGCCTTGGCATTGCTCTGTCCAGTACGCGCTCTCCGCGCTTACGTAGACAGGACGCAATGTTTCAGGACCTTAGACCAGCTCTTTGTCTGTTATGGTGGAGAGCGGAAGGGAAGAGCTCTCTCAAAGCAAAGGCTGTCTCACTGGTTAGTGGACACCATTGTTTTGGCTTACCAGCAGCAAGGTCGACCATGTCCCCTTGGGGTTCGGGCCCACTCCACTCTTAGTGTGGCCTCCTCTTGGGCTTTAGCACATGGCGCCTCGCTAACAGACATCTGCAGAGCTGCAGGCTGGGCGACACCGATTCTATAATCTCCGAGTGGAGCCAGTGTCCGACTATGTACTCGCCCCCCCGAGGGGCCGGTAATGGGCCAGGCTCAGGTGTCTTCGCTTGCTCGCCATTCCACACCATGGACTGGATACGTGCGATATTCTCCTCAGGTGAGCTTCCCGAAAGCCCTGAGTCCCTCCAGCACTATTTACGTCGACACCTGTGTGTCTGCCCTCTAACGAGCCCAGACCTTCGTGTCCGGCCAGGTGCCCCGTGTGCATGGTTCCCCTCCGACGACCCCCACACATGTATCTCCACCTTAAGCCTCCGCAGTGAGCAGGTGTCTTTCCCTTGGCAAGTCCCTGCCACCCTAGGGTTAAAAATCCACCTTCGGCTGGTACCCTAGAGTTTTCCCATATGCAGCCCTTAGCGGGTTAAATGTGTACTCTCTAAGTCCTCCCTACGGGTAGGCATCTTTGCATACCTCCACTGGAATATGCTTCCCAGTGTACCTTGGTATTCCTGTGATAATTGGGAGTCCTTCGTCTGTACTAGTCTTACGACAGGGAACTCCCACTTACGCAGGGCACTGGAAGACAGCCGAGTATATTGGGACCCCCATCGTTAGTCACTAACGTTACGTCGTTAGTGTCGTCGGATGTAACCCTCGTTAGGGAACGGAGGAGGGAACGGAGACGTAACGTCCCGTTGCCACTTCGGCTGTGTTGCTGGAACATGGAGTTCAGTCTTGGTCCTGTTAGGACTTTTGGTCACCACAATGTCAGCAACACCTGATCTACACACCTCCTCTAACCTTCATTGGAAACTGTGGTCCATTAACACTAAAGTGAAAAAAGCATGTGTCACAGTGCAAAGACATAGTTTTTCTCTCATGGGGTTTTCCTTTCGGCCTTCTCTAATGTTTTAAAATTCCATCTGTGACCTAAATCTGAAGAGAGTGGGTTAGAGGGTAAATTTGACTGCACAGTCACAAGCAGGACTCAGTAAATAAGAGTCGGAAAACATCAGAGGAGAAGAGTCCAAGTCAGAGGTGGACATTGGGTCAGAATACTTTCTGGTGATCATTATAACACCCAAAATATTGCCTAAAATGTGAGATTTCTCTCTTTGTTCTCAATTAGCTCTCTTTGTTATCAATTACTTTTTCATTTCAACAGTGATGAGCACATCCGCCCTTCTTAAGACTAAGACTAATGTGTAGATGGAGACCTATTGGCCATGGACAAATTATGGTCCTGCAGAGCCCTTGTGGAAATTGTGATTTGTTTGCTGTTGGTAAATCCTGTTTAAGCCGTTTTTTGGAACATGGTGGCTTGTTTTTTTCTGGTCTAAGCTGGTCATTAACTGGTCCAAACTGTTCATTAATTGGTTGACCAGCCACCATTCCAAATCTGATTTGATCACCATAAGTAGCTGGTTTGTTGGTGGTATCCAAGCTTATAACAGACAAGCATAAAAACCAATACGGAAAATTCCTTCATATTTATACAGTATATTTGTATATTTTATACAGTGCCCTATTTTTCCAGATTTTTTTACTGTGTGTGTGCGTGTGCGTGTTATTGGAGAATATATGTTGAATTAAGTTTTTTTTTTTTTTCTAAATAGTTTTTTTCTAAATCATAAATCTTATCAGATTTAATGAGATTTATAGTTAAATTGAGAAAATAAAATTTGTCATAGGCAGTTTTATTTTAGTATTATTTATATGATATTATTGTATTTACTGGTATTATTAATAGCTATAATATTTTGGATTTGCTTTAACTTCACAACTTATTTCAGTTTCTAGCAAAGGCACCATTTCTAAATTTTCAACAAATATTTATTTATTTATTTTATTTCAGCTTTATTTCAATTAACATAATTTATTTGTAATAGTTTTAGTTAACAATATCAAAACTAGTAAGAGGGGGGTAGACTTAATTTAAAATGCACTGTAATGTGAAAGTCTTTCTTAACAATGGTTAAGACTTTTATTTTTGCAGTGCCAACACATCAAAGTGTTAGCCATCTCGCCTCACACCTCTATAACCTAAAGGCATTTAAGTCTCACATTCTCAATTTGCCCATCTCCAGATTTCTCCACACTGGCACAAAGCTTCTTTTCCCTAGTGTCTCCTTTTAGTGCAGTATTCAACCAGGACTTCTGCTTGTGTATTGCAGACCTTTTCAGACAGGTGTGTGGTCCAGGTGGACTGACAGATCAGAAGCATCTCAGTCTGTTACTGCACGAGGCCATTCAGATCCCTCGGCAGCTCGGGGAGGTGGCGGCATTTGGGGGGAGCAATGTGGAGCCCAGTGTCCGAAGCTGCTTTCGGATGGTAAGACTTCTTTAGCTAACCAGATTCTCTATCAGTATCTCATTACAGTATTCAGATTCAGTATCTCTCTTTTTCTCTGATATGCTCTCTGTTCAGATGATGAAAGCTACTCCCTCTATACAGACCCTTTGCTCTCTGTGATGAGCAAATCTTCTTAAATATTTGGACCGGAGGCATAGTGGTTTTAGTGAGTCACTGGCCAGAAACATACTCAACACAAATGCTTGGTCAGTGCTTGGCTGTCCTGTTGTACTTATTAAAGTGTATTTCTCCTTTACTGTGCCAGTATCAAACTTGCATACTCAAGGGGACAATAGAGTTACCTTCTAACATCTGTGCCATTAAAAGTGAAGTGTGTAATTGCAATGCCATTTATGACACTAAACAGAATATCAAAAACAATGGCTATTTATACTAAGTTTCCTCAAACAGTCTTGTCAGCCATTTATATACACCGACCAGGCATAACATTATGACCGGTGTAGTGAATAACACTGATTATCTCTTCATCATGGCACCTGTTAGTGGGTGGGATATATTAGGCAGCAAGTGAACATTTTGTCCCATTATTCATAACATTATTCCGCAGATGTCAATCTAATTGAGCATCTGTGGGATGTGCTGAACAAACAAGTCCGATCCATGGAGGCCCCACCTCAGAACTTAGAGGACTTAAAGGATCTGCTGCTAACATCTTGGTGCCAGATACCACAGCACACCTTCAGTGGTCTAGTGGAGTCCATGCCTCAACGGGTCTGGGCTGTTTTGGCAGCAAAACGGGGACCAACACAATATTAGGAAGGTGGTCATAATGTTACGCCTGATCTGTGTTTTTTGATAGCATCACAGAGACACAACTTTTTGGGGAAATCAACCAAGAATGGCTATTATTATACTTTTGTCTTTCCATATAACTAGGATTAGGGAAGGTATTTCATTTGAACTATTTTATATTTTAACATCTTTTGAAAAATTTTAAAAACTAATTTTAAAAGCTGTAAAAATGCTTCCTCTTGTCAAGTCAAGTCAACTTTATTTATATAGCGCTTTTAACAATGGAGATTGTTTCAAAGCAGCTTTACAGTGTTAAACAGGAAAATAATGCAGCATAATTTTATTCAGCTGTATAGCCATTTGATGTCATCAGTTCATTTCAATTTCCATACGGTGACAGTGTGGGCTTTAGATCAATAATTAGATCAGTAATTTAGTTTATATGGTTAAATTAGTTTATTAATTAGATTTATTTCGATGTTTAGTTGAAAAATATAGTGTCCCCAACTGAGCACGCCAGTCATTCATAGATTTATTTTCCCCCAAAAAATGTAAACGCATATCATTGTCTCATCTAATGGTTTGTTTGGGAAACCTGTTTGGAAGTATTTTTGCTAGTGACACTAGAGGCACAGAAATTACACCCTTAAAGGTGTTTTAGGCAATTTCGGAGAGGCTAGCAATAGCAAACTTGCTTTGAAATATTAAGATCCACCCTCCCTTCAGAGCATCTCCAAAGCCACACCTCCTTCAAAACACATGAACGCACACAGCCAGAGCAGAGTCTGCAAAGCATCATGAGAGACGCTGTTAAATTATGTCTCAAAGCACATAACATTACAATAATAATAAATGTAAACAACTTAAAGAGCGCTGACTTGTAACACCTGACGGCTGCAGATTAATTTCACCATTGATAGTGTTGCAATAGAAACACATAAATCTGAGTCTGAGAACATGAACCGGTCTGAGTAGAACGTTGCAGGTTTCCATCTCGTAATTACGGTAGTTATTGCATGAAGGCAGCATAAGCTCATTGTTTTGGTTCAGGAAGAACTATAAAAGGTGGCTGCTGTTTGTTCGTGCCGCTTGATGACTGACGTCTGTCTAATTCTGCATAGCTTCATGAAATGAAGAAGATGTGTGATGTCTACGCGAACAGGGTGCACGGAGGTATGGAAATGCATAGGTTCACAGTCAGGTTGGACATCGGACTGAATGCAATGATTAGATTAACAATGTTTTGGTCCTGAGACTTCCACAGAAGAGTATACTGGTATTTCAGCCAGTATAACAAAAAGTGTTCGATACGTTGGCGTCGATATTTTAATGAATAAAATAAGGCACTCTAAAGAGATTTCCCTGCTCCCAGCGTCACTACTTCATGGCTCTTCGAGGTGGCACTCAACACATGAATGAGGGAAACATAAGAAAAGGCCTAAGAAAAAGAGGATTTTAACGTGATGGCAGACAGCAGTGTGAGGAAAATAATAGATGCCCCAGCCACATTTAAGTCCAAAGCCTGGAAAACCTTTTCACAGGCATTCGTGATTTATCATTATAGGATTTTCTACCAATATATTGATTATCGCAATATTGGTAAGTATCGTGTATCGTATCACATCGTGAGGTACCCTGTGATTCCCACCCCTAGTGTCACATGATCCTTCAAAACTCATTCTGATATGCTGATTTGGTGCTCAAGAAACATGTCTTATTATCAATGTTGAAAACAGTTGTGCTGCTTAATATTTGTGTGGAAACGGTAATGTTTTTTCAGAATTCTTTGAAGTTCAAAAGAACTGCATTTTTTTAAACAGAAATATTTTTGTAGCAATGTAGAATTCTTTACTGTCCCTTTTGATCAGTTTATTACAGCCTTGGTAAATTAAAGTATTCATTTTTCTTCTTTTTTTTAAATCTTACTGACCACACATTTTTGAATGGTAATGTAAATTTACCTGAAAGTGAAACTTGATCATTTAATAACATTTGAATGCTTGACATAACGGCTTTCCGTAGTGCAGATAATACAGTGCATACTTGCATTATGAATTGCATCCTGACAAATTTCAAAACACAACTATGTGAAATCAAGCTTTCAAAAGAGTTTGGGTCAAAATACCAATTTAATAGGAATTAGTAGTCCATTATAAAGAGAAATTAAGGCCTAATGCCTCCTGACATCTTCTCATCTCTCTTATGAGGCTGTAATTCATTATGGAATTGGTGTAGGCCACAGGTTTCCTGTACAATGGCCTTAAACCTTTCTTTCTTAGAACAGGATTTAATTAAGGACTGGTGCACTAAGAACATGTGCGCAATTGCAGGCACATATAATCCAAATTAATTTATTTTCACGTTTGTTCCAAGTCTGCCTTTTTATTACTGGAGGAAATGCCACTATGGAAACCAGTACTTTCCAATTGCACAATTTTTCTCCTTGCTGCATTAATTGTGACAGGCCAAGAATGATGCAGCTCAGCCATCCGGCATGTGTTGTAGCATGTTTCTAGATGAATTCTAGATGAAAAGACTGGTTCACTTTGTTTGAAGTTATGGACCATCTCATGAGAAACTCTTGGCTCTCCCTGTGGTGTGGACTGTTTAAAAGATCCTCTTTTTTGTTTCATTGAAACTTCTGAAGTGTTCCACTTAGCTCTACACAGACTCAAGCACTGCTAAAGACACACACACACACACCCACACACACTGCAGTGGCCTCTGAAGAAGACTGTACACTCTAGCGACTACTAAGGGCCACGCTAGAGATACTCGTGTTAATTATAAATCTCTTCCTGAGCTTCAGAGTGCGCCCAAGGGAAATCAACCTTTTAATGCATCTTCGATGCGTATTTAATGAGAATTTAGCATGTTTCAGATATTTGTAATTTTTTTTAGATCATTGCCTGTCATCCATTTCCCATCAGGTCACTGTAACAAGGGGAGAATGTATCTCCTGAGAATGTATCCTTGCCTTTCATGGGGCCGTGATTCCCCGGGATGTGCTCTTACAGGCTTGTGCCATCCACTACCAGAAGTGGTTTTGGTGCTTAATTAGGCATGCGCAATGAACAATATGGCCGCTGGGTGTCTTGAGTCATGCTACTTGTTGCTCTGTGATTTTTCTCTTTCTTGTGTATCTACCTCTAGGCTCCAGGTAAGTCTGCAATCGAGGTGTCTCACTTCCTGGAGTGGATGATTCTAGAGCCTCAGTCGGTGGTGTGGCTTCCTGTTTTGCACCGGGTGACTGTGGCTGAGACTGCCAAGCACCAGGCACGCTGCTATATCTGTAAGCAGTGCCCTATCAAGGGCTTCAGGTGAGCTACTGCAGTGCTGATCAAAGGTTTTGAGGTAATAGCACTATATTTGAGAACTGTGAGAAATATACATGGGTTGTTAATGGACTGGTTTTGTGTTGTAAATTAAATAGGGCTGATAATAATTGAATATGTGAACACTGTTAAATTTATACACTTATATAACATATTTTCACTTATTTTTAATATTTATTTTTGATAACATTTTTAATTAAATTGTAATAACTATTATATATGATTTCCTTCAAAGAGAAGCGGAATGCATTAAAACTGAATGTGATACAGTATATGATTCATTCGAAAATTATTCGGGGGGAAATAAACAAAAATCATGAGATTTACCTGCTGAAAAAAACAAACAGCTTAGTAACCAGAATGCAATATGTACACTATCATTAAAAAGTTTGTAGTAAATAATAAATTGATACTTTTATTCAGCAAGGATGCATTCAATTGATCAAAAGTGACAGTAAAAACTTTTACATTTTATTTTACAGTGTCTTTGTTACGGTACATGTACTTACCATAGTAATAACAGTACATTTTTGCATAATTACATGATGCAACTAGCCCTCAACTAAACCCTAACCCTATAGTATGTGTACATGCAGTTAATTACTATTTCTCAGTACTTACACTGTAATGATGGCACCTTCAAATAAAGTGTAACCAAAAATTCTATATTCAAATAAAAGCTGTTCTTTTGATCTTTCTATTCATCCTGAAAAAAGTACAATGGTTTCTACAAGAATATTAAAGCAACACAACTGTTTTCAACATCGATGATAAAAATAATTAAAGCTGCAAGCAGCATTTAGCGGGGTTCAAGCCTTTAAGGCCTTTAAGCACACAAGCATCAAAATACATTAAGTTTTATTTAGCAAGATTTTAAACACTGAAAAATAGATGGAAAACTCAAATTACAGGCAAAATAGGCAATTTACCATAGGAAACATATGGTTTTTAACAGTTATAGCGCCACCTATGGTCCGATCTCTATAAAGCTTTGCATGCTTGTTAAGGATCTAATGTCACACATGCCCACCAATTTTCGTGAAGTTTTGAGTTTTCCCTTAGAATTTTTAGGCTTTTGAGTGTATTTTGCCACGCCTCTTTTCTAAATGACCCTGTTATAGCCATCCAAATGCAAAAGTTCAACTTTCTTTCGATAATTATTGATCTAGAGAGTCCAGAGAATTGTCCTAGACTGGTTTGGTTCCGATCGGGCAAAAAACCAGGTACTAGTTCGCAAAAGTAGGTTTTTAACATAATTGCAAATATTTAATGAACGATTTGATTGACAGCAATAGTTCTAGAGGCAAAGTTGTTCAATATGAGGAGATCTATCAAATGCTATGCATATTTTGTGGATGTGTGCAACACCACGTGATTACAGAGCCATAAAACTTGTTAGCGCCAACTAGTGGCCGATTTCTTTCAAAATTCTTACAGACCTCTAGGGCCATGAGTCAAACATACCCATCGAGTTTCGTTCTGATCGGCCTCCGTTAACCTTGTCTAATAGGTGCTCAAATTTCATTGGCCTTGGCGGCCATGTTTTTCGAGATACGCCAATGTCCTCATAGACATACATGGTACCTTGGACCAAGACACTGCATACCAATTTTCAAGTCAATCGGACTAGCGGTCGGGTGGTTATAGCCATTTTCATGTTTTTTTTCGTGTTATAGCGCCACCAAGTGTTCAATCGTCGCAATTTTTTTATCGTGTCCAAAGACTGAGCCCATACACATGTGTACCAAGTTTGGTGAAGATATCTCATTGTGTTCTTGAGTTATAGCTATTTTAGTAAAATAGGCTCCTCCCACAACATTCGTTTTCTGCCCCTTAGCGACCGTGAATAGAAATTTCAACTTTTTTTCGATCATTATTGATATTCAGACTCCAGAGAACATTTCTGCACTGGTTTGGTTCTGATCAAGCAAAAAACCTAGGACTAGTTCGCAAAAGTAGTTTTTTGACAAAATTCAAAATGGCGGTTTCACTTCGTGCTTGAACCCCTAATAATTTTTCTTGAGCACCAAAACAGCATATTAGAATATTTGGGAAGGATCATGTGACACGGAAGATTGGAGTAATAGCTGCTGAAAATTCAGTTTTGCCAGTTTTATACAGGTATAAATTACATTTAAAAAATATTACAATAGAAAACAGTTTATTTAAATTGTAATATTTCAGAATATTACTTTTTTTTTTTTTTTTTACTGTATTCATTGGTGAGCATAAGAGACTTCTTCTAAAAAAAATGTAATTTGTAAAAAATGTAAAATGTTAGTGTACAGTAAGTATTATTGATTTGTATGCTGATTTTTTTTTTAATGTCCCCCCAAACTTGATTAGTTTAACCAGAAGGTTATCTTAGTCAGTCTACTTCACTGGAAAAAGCCAAGTTTTGCTGGTGAACACAAGATCCACTAACCATCAGAATCCAGCATAAAGCACCCTGCTAGCCTTAAGTTGTTATTGTCAGCAGGATAGTCATGATTCATTATTTTGATATATTCGCGATCCTAAAATTAACACATCTATATATGGATGTAAAATGTGTCTCTGCCTCATCACTTTTTCAGATACCGAAGTCTGAAACAGTTCAATGTGGACATCTGCCAGACGTGTTTTCTGACAGGCCGGACTACAAAGGGCAAGAAACTACACTACCCCATCATGGAGTACTACACCCCGGTACATACGCTTTGTTACTTTCCTTGCCAACTGGCAGTTTGTGCTTGCTCAAATGTTTTAAATTCAATCACTATTGTTCAAGGCACTGTGCAAAATAAATATGAATTGATCTTCTGCAGTGAAATATAGCATTCGGCCATTTGCTTAATGGTTTTCCCAAGCTCCAGTCTGAGTTTTTTTAGGTGGGTGTCTTTAGTATGCACCGGCTTTCTGTAGCTGCTCAAGAGATGATAGATTGAAATGGGAGGAAGACAAATGTGTGTGTAGGAACTGATGTACTGGCTGTGTGTTGGAAGAATGTTACGAAGGGGATGTTTTGTGTCTCAATCGCTCATGTTCTCTCATTTTTCTCTCTGCTGACTCTTTTTCTGTCTCTCTCTCTTTCTGAATCATTCCAGACGACCTCAGGCGAGAAAATGAGGGACTTTGCAAAAACACTAAAGAACAAGTTCCGCTCAAAGCAGTATTTTAGCAAACACCCTCAGAGGGGCTACCTGCCCGTTCAATCAGTACTGGAGGTGGAGAGCTCTGAGACGTGAGTCTGACTTCCTGTCTCCGCTGATGAGAATCACACCTAAATGCGTTGTGCTCTTTTTGAAGGTTTATAAGTGGAGAACTGTGAGACTAAATGCAGTGCACTGAAAAAAAAAAATTCTCTTCCCTGCTGAAAAGAAGCATCTTAAATTGCTTCTTTAGCTGGTCAGTTGCCTGGTCAGGGTGGGAGACATCTAAATAGCTAAAAAAAAACAGCAGCTTATCCAGGCTGGAAGGACCCGCAGATCATTTTAGGCCAGCTTATCTAAACATCCTTAACTATTTTGTTGATAAAGCACATGAATAAACCTAGATGGTTTGCTGGTCTTGGCTGGATTAAGCTGGTCGTCCAGTTGTTTTCTCAGCCTGTCTGAAAGCGCCCAAAACTCTTCTAAATAAAGCAAATGGATCAGTCTGTCTAGGTTGGTTGACCAGCTAAAACCCACAAGCCATCTTAGGCCAACTTATTCTTTGTCTCGTTTCCTAGTAAAAATATTTAAACCTCCTTAAAACCAGATCATTGAGAAATTAAATTGAAAAAAGCCTAGTTGATTTGTGGGTATCCCAGCCTTGCCAAGCTGGTCTTTAGCTGGTTTAGCTGGTCGTTCAGCTGTTTCCCACCCTGGCTAGCTAAAAGCATCCAAAACTCCTCTAAAGAAAGCCAACGGATCCGTCTGACCAAGTTCATAGACCAGCTAAGACCAGCAAACCAGCTTGAACACAGGCATTTATACATAACAAGCTACTTTGCTAACAGACGTGTATGTATGTGTGTGTGTTTTGACAGGCCCTGCTCATCTCCTAGGCTGCCTCATGCGGACACACACAGCCGGATCGAGCATTTTGCCAGCAGGTGAGAGTTCAGTCTTGCATGGACAGTGATCACGCATCAATTTTGCTCTGATATTCTCCCAGCAGCCACATCTGCTCACTCTCCTAAGCTCTGATTGGCATATTGATCCTCGTTACATGGACTCTGTGTGTACCGAACAGCAGGGCCTTAACAAAAGCCTTAGAGGAAGTGAGAGGGATGTGAGAGAGAGCGAGGGACATCAAAAGAGAGAGGGTGAGATATGGCTTTCAGAGGGGTGGACAGGGGTCAGCTGCTTTCCACTAGAAAAATGAAAGGTCCACACACAAAGTCTGGATGGCTTAAGGGAGCTGCTAGCACAGATCAGTCTCATCTGGCCTGGACGGAGTGTACATTACACACTCAGGAAACATTTTAAACATGTTAAAACGCTCATACCTACACACAGTTTTACCCGTGGAGTTTAGAATTAGGGACAGTAGTACTTCAGGCTTATGTCACCCTTACACACATATTTGATGCCACACAAAAACACGATTTCTGTCATTTTACTGCTGAAAAACCAGCCTAAGCGGAGTTCTTTGCTATTCCAGCCTGGTCAAGCTGGTGTTTAGCTGGGTGATACCAGCTGGTCTCTCACCCTCACTGAAAAATGCCCAAAGCCAGCTAAAAGACTGGCCTGGGAGACTAGCAAACCAGCTTAAGTCACAAAGAGAAACAAACACTGTATGAGACTGTTATCAAACAGTAAAACCAGAGTAATAACCAATGCGACAAAAGTAATCCACATGATACAATTACAAAGCAATAAATATAAAATAATTTAACTTATAACCCTTTCAATGAGACGCACAATATACAATAGAAAAGGGAAAACCAACAAATGATTGAGGTGAGCGCCCGTCCACACACACAGAGAAGCATTTTATACGGTCACATCGGCATGTGTTAGAACGGTCAAAATCGTAGTCTTGCAAATATAAAATTCAGCAATACAGACTGTACAAATTAAATTGAGCAAGTTATCAGGTCATTTACAAAACATTTTCAGTTGAAAATCACATGAGTTTGGAACAACATAAGTGTGAGTAAATGACAGAATCTTCATGTTTGGCTGAACTAAGCCTTTAATTCGGCTGTGGCAGCGCAGTGAAGCTAACGGCCCAATGTGACTGGTTTGGTTTGACTGCAGCAAACGATCAGGGATATGCTCCTCTGCCCCGACTAACGTCCCTGCCAACTACCTAAATACACACAAGCACATGCACACATGAACGCACAGATCAGCCCTTTGCCTGCCCTTCCATACTGTGCTGCCAACTGTCTCAGCTCACACTCTGCTGCAGCTCTTATCTGTACTACAAATAGACCAGAGCACACACACACATACACACACACACACACACACACACTCTCTTGACTTCAATGTCCTTTTGTCTTCATCTGTCTCTATCCTCCTCTGTCATATGCTTGATTTCTACTCCTTCCTTTGAATGTCTTATTTCATTTCCCCATTTCCTTCTTAATATCAATCACTTATCGTATCCCACTTTTTCCTCTCTTCTTGTCCTATTTAATTCCCCAAATGTTTCTCTTTTCTCTTATGCCATCTCTGGTTTCCCCCAACACACATCAGTGCCGTCCGTGTTAGTTGTCCCTGTTCAGAACAATATTCATTGTTTTTATTCAACTGTCGCCTGTTAATATATTTCACATGGGTCTGTTTGCAACTGACTGAATGTGTAAAATGTTCTGGGATCATCAGTTTACAGAATGTCAACATTAATTAATTTATTCATAAAACATACAGTTTAAAGGTTAAATGTTCTTCATGGAATATATATATATATATATATATATATATATATATATACATACATACATACATACATACATACATACATACATACATACATACATACATACATACATACATACATACATACATACATACATACATACATACATACATACATACATACATACATACATACATACATACATACATACATACATACATACATACATACATACATACATACATACATACATATACATATATATATACACTCACCTAAAGGATTATTAGGAACACCTGTTAAATTTCTCATTAATGCAAATATCTAATCAACCAATCACATGGCAGTTGCTTCAATGTATTTAGGGGTGTGGTCCTGGTCAAGACAATCTCCTGAACACCCAACTGAATGTCAGAATGGGAAAGAAAGGTGATTTAAGCAATTTTGAGCGTGGCATGGTTGTTGGTGCCAGACGGGCCGGTCTGAGTATTTCACAATCTGCTCGGTTACTGGGATTTTCAAGCACAACCATTTCTAGGGTTTACAAAGAATGGTGTGAAAAGGGAAAAACATCCAGTATGCGGCAGTCCTGTGGGCAAAAATGCCTTGTTGAGGCTAGAGGTCAGAGGAGAATGAGCCGACTGATTCAAGCTGATAGAAGAGCAACTTTGACTGAAATAACCACTCGTTACAACCGAAGTATGCAGCAAAGCATCTGTGAAGCCACAACACACACAACCTTGAGGCGGATGGGCTACAACAGCAGAAGACCCCACTGGGTACCACTCATCTCCACTACAAATAGGAAAAAGAGGCTACAATTTGCACAAGCTCACCAAAATTGGACAGTTGAAGACTGGAAAAATGTTGCCTGGTCTGATGAGTCTTGATTTCTGTTGAGACATTCAGATGGTAGAGTCAGAATTTGGCATAAACAGAATGAGAACATGAATCCATCATGCCTTGTTACCACTGTTCAGGCTAGTGGTGGTGTAATGGTGTGGCGGATGTTTTCTTGGCACACTTTAGGCCCCTTAGTGCCAACTGAGCATTGTTTAAATGCCACGGCCTACCTGAGCATTGTTTTTGACCATGTCCATCCCTTTATGACCACCATGTACCCATCCTCTGATGGCTACTTCCAGCAGGATAATGCACCATGTCACAAAGCTCAAATCATTTCAAATTGGTTTCTTGAACATGACAATGAGTTCACTGTACTAAAATGGCCCCCACAGTCACCAGTTCTCAACCCAATACGTAGAGCATCTTTGGGATGTGGTGGAACGGGATCTTCGTGCCCTGGATGTGCATTCCACAGATCTCCATCAACTGCAAGATGCTATCCTATCAATATGGGCCAACATTTCTAAAGAATGCTTTCAGCACCTTGTTGAATCAATGCCACATATAATTAAGGCAGTTCTGAAGGCGAAAGGGGGTCAAACACAGTATTAGTATGGTGTTCCTAATAATCCTTTAGGTGAGTGTATATTCCATGAAGAACCTTTAATATCCAAAGAACCTTTTGTGCAATGGAAAGCAGAAAGGTAGCACAGAAAGGTTCTTTAGACTATAAAATGGTTATAAAAAAAGGGTTCTTTAAAGAACCTTTCAGAAAATGGTTCTTCAGGGAACCAAAAATGGTTCTTCTATGGCATTGCTGTGAAAACCCCTTTTTGGTTCTTCCTGGCACCTTTATTTAATATCTGGGGGCTTGTCCGGTATTATTACTTCACTACAGTCAATATTTTTCCTTGCACCTATATTTATACATTTATACTGTTGCTCTGACCCCCATCATCAGCAAATGCTTTGAGAGACTAGTCAGAAACCACATTTGCTCTGTTCTCCCCCCCTCACTGGACCCACTGCAGTTTGCATACCGCACAAACCGCTCCACTGACGATGCCATTTCATCCACTATACACACTGCTCTCTCCCACCTGGAAAAGAGGAACACGTATGTGAGAATGCTGTTTGTGGACTACAGCTCAGCATTCAACACCATTGTGCCCTCCATACTTGACGGGAAACTCCGGGCTCTAGGCTTAAACAGCCTGTTATGCAGCTGGATCCTGGACTTCCTGTCAAACAGACGCCAGGTGGTCAGAATGGGCAGTAACATCTCCTCATCACTGACTCTCAACACTGGAGCCCCTCAGGGCTGCGTTCTCAGCCCACTCCTGTACTCTTTGTACACACATGACTGTGTGGCAACCCACAGCTCCAACACCATCATCAAGTTTGCTGACGATACGACGGTGGTAGGTCTTATCACCGACAATGATGAAACGGCCTACAGAGAGGAGGTGCACACTCTGACACGGTGGTGTCAGGAGCACAACCTCTCCCTCAACGTCAGCAAGACCAAGGAGCTGGTGGTCGACTTCAGGAGGAATGAGAGAGAACACCGCCCCATCACCATCGATGGAGCACCGGTGGAGAGAGTCAGCAGCTTCAAGTTCCTCGGTGTCCACATCACAGAGGAACTCTCATGGTCCGTCCACTCCGAGGCCGTTGTGAAGAAGGCTCATCAGCGCCTTTTCTTCCTGCGACGGCTGAGGAGGTTTGGAATGAACCGCCACATCCTCACACGCTTCTACACCTGCACCATCGAGAGCCTGCTGACTGGCTGCATCACCACCTGGTACGGCAACAGTACCGCCCGCAGCCGCAAGGCCCTGCAAAGGGTAGTGCGCACGGCCAGCTGCATCATCGGAGGTGAGCTTCCCTCCCTCCAGGACATTTACGCCAGGCGGTGTGTGAAGAGAGCTCAGAGGATCATCAGAGACTCTAGCCACCCGAGCCATGGGCTGCTCTCACTGCTGCCATCAGGCAGACGGTACCGCAGCATCAGAACACGCACCAGCCGACTTCAGAACAGCTTCTTCCCACAAGCAATCAGACTACTTAACTCTTGATCCATCAGGATCATAACACACACTGGACAGAATATCACTCAGCACAACCCACTGTAGATACACACACATTATATACACATTTATTTATCATATAGCACCTATTGCACTTTGGATTTCAATTTTTCAATCTGTGAATAATATTTTATACTATACATTGTATATTATTATTATTATTATAGCGTAATGTATATTGTTTAGTGTATGTTTAGTGTATATTGTTTAAAGTATATGTATATTGTAAGTATGTGTATATTGTTTAAAGCTGTGAGAACTATACTCACATTGTGCAAATTATTTATTGTTTATTGTAGAGTTTACTGTGCTGTGAGTAATTGTGGGCGCATCAGATGATGTAATCTGATGCTGCTTAAATGTTGTACATGTCATGTCATGACTACTATGTTGCTCAGAACTGCACCTAAGAATTTCACCTACTGTTGCACTTGTGCATATGTAGAGTGACAAATAAAGTGATTTGATTTTGATTTGATTTGATTTGATTTACTTAGTCACAAATTGCAATCAAATTGCAAATGGTCACGTTTGCGGCGTTTTCTAGTTTTCATTATTTCGTTATTGAATTTGGCTGCTAAAACATGGCTGACAAATAAAAAACATGGTGATAAACAACATTATTTGACAGGTGTCATTCTTTGTAATGAAATTTCTCACACTGTCTTTGTATGTTCACGTTTGATTCTTTGATCTTGATGTGCTTTCAGAAAACTTTCGAGCCTTCTACTCATATCCTTACTTTTGTGCATTCTTAAACTTAACAGCTTTATCTAAGTGTTGGCTAAATAAGAAAAGACAAGCAGCTGTACAGATGCTTCTATAAAGAATTAAAAATACACATCTCTTTTGCAGCCTATTGGAAAATCAGTTTCATTCATTTTTTATCAGATAGTTCGGTCCTTCACAAAATATGAGCAATAGAGAGCATGTGCTAAATGAGGTGACACATTATTTATTTCCAACATTGACACGACTTGCTTTGAATTCAAATAGAAAATGTAATTCTTGTCAGATGTTTTAGATGTGTTATCTGCAGTAAGAGCGCAGAGGGAGAACATTATAGCCAAGAGAACAGAGATTGTATGTGCGTTAATAGTCTAATCAAGAGTAATGACTGTAGGACCTCAAGATCGAGGGGGTGGGAGAATAAATCCACTGGCATTTGATGTCCTAGACTCGCTGTACAGGGGTGGATTTAGACAGAGTCTTCATGAGTCTTCATATAACAGAGTAAGTGGTCTGTAGTGATGACCTTTCATCTGAAAAGCTGACAGCATATCAGAAAAAGCTATTATTCTGAATCTTAACACACAATGTCCATTTCAATAAAGTGCTTCTCAAAGGAGGAAATTGTTTGTCATGTACTCGCTGATCTGTGTATGTGACCTCTCTTTTTCCCTTTAACAAGAGACAACACTAACCACACACCGAGAAATACCCATTTAAACAACTACAAAGACATACATGTAGAACCATGAAATCCATTTGACCTCGCACCCTGTGTGCATCTGTGGCATCATCTGAGACGTTTGATTGGATCTGAACTGATGAATTCTTCTGTGGATTCAATTAGAAGTTGTCACAAACAGACGTAGGGGTTAACCAGGACAGCCAGTACCACCGTCATTGGCTGAAGGACACCTGGTGGGTGAATGTGTATCGACTTTCTGCTATTCTCTGAGGCAGCCCCATCCTGCATGTGGGTTCTGTAGTCTGCTGTATTCTGAAGTTGAATCCAGACCCTTCTCTGGCAGCTTTTCTAGCAACATGACATGAATGCACTTAGCACTCCTCATTACGGTCTATAGAGGCTCTTATATTGTTGCTAATTCACAGGCTGTCCTGGTAAGGCAGTGAAATCTTCCCAGTCTCTCACCTAGGGTAAGCTAAAGCAGGGAAAGTGCAGTGCATTGCTAAAAGCACATTTTCACCCCTGCGTTGCTAATGGTAAGCACAGGGACCATTGTCAACTCTCCGTTGTGTTGAAAATACTTCTGCTGTGTTGGGCTAATCTTGTCTGTTCTGAATGACACAGAAGTTTGCTGGAGGCACAGGGTTAGCATTCTAGCCATGCAAGCTCATTTTCATACATTGTTGGATTCTGATGTTGGTCGGAGCACAATTTGTTGCATTTTCAAAGTTGCCACAATAGTGAGCGTTAGCATCAAGTGTGTCGCACATGTCCTGAAAAGTGAAGCCAAAACATTTTGATCACCCCCTTGTTGTTGGCTTCAGTATAGGTCATTAACCCTTAAACGCATACCTCGGGTCTTTAGTGACCCGGGACGTCATTCACTACCCTCCTCCTCATTCATTTTTTTAAAGTTAGATATCAACCTTTTTAGTATTCCTTAATCAATTCATTATAATTAATACAATTATAAAATAATGCCTGTTTTCCCATTTACCTTTTGTGAAAA
The DNA here is from genome assembly GCA_023566225.1 of Romanogobio albipinnatus. Classification (NCBI taxonomy): domain Eukaryota; kingdom Metazoa; phylum Chordata; class Actinopteri; order Cypriniformes; family Gobionidae; genus Romanogobio; species Romanogobio albipinnatus. The sequence continues at coordinate 18,112,355 of CM042246.1, forward strand.
ATGGTATAGGGTTGCTAATGACCCGAGGTGTTTAACAGTGTAAGTAGATTTATTTTATGGACAACAATAATCAAATCTTTGATGTGCAATTCACATTTATTTCACAAGGTGGCAATGTTATACACAATGATTAAGTGTTTCACTCATAGTTACCACAGGCAGTAAACAAAATAATAGGAAGTAGCATCAGCAAAACTTGAAATGACTCAGCGATTTACTGCAGCGCAAGTACCGAACGCAATCAAATATTAGTGTCACTGTTATTTTTCACAAGCTGTCAGTGATCAAAATAAAAAAAAACATCTGCCCAAACTGAACTCTTCCAAGCTACAAAAGCTAACACAATATGCTTTATTGTTCCTGTAATATCAGGAGGCTTTTATATTATCGTGACAGTTAGAGATCCATTTGTGTTAGATATAGATCCGGGTTGCTAAAGACCCGAATATGTAATTATTATTATTAGCGAAACATTAATGCATTTAAAGCTACACTGTGTGATATTTTCCCCCATCTAGCGGTGAAAGGTATATGACCATCCAGTAAATATTAGTTTCTTTTCCTCCCAATTCGGATTTCGTTTTAACTCCTACGGTGGCCGATTTAGTCCAAGATTAACATGGCTTCCAGTTCGATCCAGCAATCCCCCTCTTCACATTCGCCATCGAGTTGTAACGCGTGTGTCCGGGTGAAAAATACGGATAGCTCACTCAACGCAACTGGAGTCGATGCAAACACGGAGGCGATTGACATCAAACAGCCTGCACTTTATTCCCCGCGGAACCCCCCACAAGAGTCCGCCACAAACTCCACTTCAGGCCACAGCATTACCCAACAAAACAAAAATAAATTAATGTTAGTGTGGTGAGGTGGGCGTGGTTTTCGCGAGGTCTGCAGGCGGAGAGAAGGAAAGGATCCGAGCGGTGAGTAAGCGGCTTGAGCGCTGATTAAAAACACCTGTCTCTGATTACAGTAATTGGCGTGGAGAGAGCTATAAAGCCGGTGCGAGAGAGAGATGGAGAGAGAGAGGGACTGGGACACCACTGCTGTCACGTCAATGAGCTGTGCCAAGAATATTGACTGTTTGAGAGAAGTTTTGAGTGACTGTTGCGGTCTAAGGACCTGTGTGCGACCACGAGCGCTGTTTGTTTTCAAGTACTGAGTATAATAAAAAGCAAGTGTCCCAGTCACGCCGACCCCTGTCTTCTTCCTTCCTTACCCACACGAACCTTTATCACAGTTAGCAACAGAAGACAGAAAATAATCCGCACACATGGGAGCTCGAGGCGCAGTGCACACACAGAACGCAGGCGCTCCAACCGGGGCGAACGCTTTAAAGGGGCCACACTATTTTCCTACTCGTTACAGAGTGTTAAAAAGCGAAAGGCGAAGCTTGAATTTACGGGTATGTCCCTCTTTGGCTAATGTACTTTCAAGATGGAGGGGCAACATGGCGACCTCCATTCGAACCCCTTACCCGTATGTATTTTCAATGGCATATTATAAACTTACGAGAATACTTTATTACTTGAAAGAAGTAAATATACATTAATGAGCACATATATTTTTGAAAGAACTAAGTTTTTAGCTAAGAATAAACTAAAAAAGTTACACAGTGTAGCTTTAAGGTTTAAACTCCGTACTCTATATGAAATCAAATGAGACACAAGCCAAACTAAAAAGTCCAATTACTGAGATGTTTTCTGTCATTTTAGGTGGTTCTTATCGGGTTGACTTATATGCAAGTGCTTGTTTTTCTAATAAGTTTGGTTTTAGTTAGTTATTTGATGCTCTAAAAACTATGTGTAATGTCATGATTAGCAACTGTGCTTGTGATTCAGTCCTGCGGGAGTATGTGTGGGAGGGACCTTGATACTGTCATGTGTCAGGTTCTTTCTCTTTGCGTCTCACTATCCTTTTCTTCACTCACTCTCCTTCCTGATTGTTTCAGACACACACACACACACACACACTTTCTCACTCGCTCGTTAGGCTCATCTTCTCTCTGTCTACCTGCACCTTTTAGTCATCACAATCAGCGCCTCGCTGCCTTGCGATGACACCTGTTACCACTTTTGTTTGAGTGCTTACCCTTTATCTAGTGTTTGTTCTTATTGCCTTTTGTTGGATCATTGTTTAATGTCATGCGTTACGACTGCTGCTTTCTTCATGTCTGATTTGCTTTGGAAGTGCTCACCTGGTCTTGTTTGTCTGATACAGCCTTGCGCCTAAGTTTAGTCTGAGTTCTGCATTTGCTGCAAGTGTACCTTCGCGGTCCTCTGTTCCTGACTGTGATTCTCAAGAACTGCCTCCACCTCTACTGGTGTCCGGATCTCTCTCCTCTTCGAGACAGGATCATCTCAGCTGCCTTCTCAGTTTGTTTTACCAGTTCTGTGTGCCTTAACGACAGACTTGTTTATATTCTCATTAAAGATTGTTGTTATCCTGTCAACCTCTGCTTTTGGATCCATCCTTTATTGACTATGACAGATACAGCAGGTTCACCTCAGGATCACTACTGTTTGGGCTATAAATGACGTAATTGGCGCAAGATGTCAATGCTCATTTCTGGGATATTTTACCTTCATTTTTCTAGTTAAAGGAAGTGGAGACACTTAGACAGTATAGACTAGACCTCTATAATGAAGATGTCACCTGTTTGTCTACATCATGCATGCCTATTTATTTGAGATATCTCTGTAAAACTTTTTAGAAACGAAAAGTGCTACACAAATATACGTGACTTAATAAGCTGGACCAGCCTAAATAGTTTATTTTAGTCTTTTTTATGATTGAGCTAAATAAACATAATTCATCTTTATTTCTATTACATTTATTTATATTGTGCATTTCACAATACACATTTGTCTCAAAGCAGCTTTACAGAAGTTATTTTTCACAAGCTTTGCACAAGGTTTATATACAGTATATAAGATCTATATATCTAGCAAATTAGAGTTGGGCGATTTGAGTTATTAGAGTTGTGACAAAACAAGCAATCATGCATTTGAGAGATGCTATATATTAGCCTGGATGCCAGCCAAACTTAGCCCCGCCCACAACATTTGAGGTTGGGTAAGTTCGGGCTGGACTTGATCCGTTGTGGAGCAACTATGCTCAAACCAGAGCTATTTGGACCAATCAAATTGTCAGGGTGGGCTTTATATTATGATGGACAGATGATCAACAGTACCTATCGTAATCATGCATGTCACCAAAAAGCACTTGGGTTGAATTTATTCTAATCCTAAACTTGTTCGTATATATGCATTCACCTTTACTATTTCTCTCAAAAATGATGATCGTGTTGGTAAGTACTTTGTGTATCCTTAATTTTTTTTTTATAACACCGGCAAAGATCGTTTACACTCATCTTCTTCTTCTACTACTTCTAGCGTGCGTGCAGTTGAGTTCTGTTGACAAGTATGCATTGCTCTGATTGGTTGTAGGTCTATCCAATTGAGTGCAGAGGCATTTTCTTTCCTGGTTCGGTTGAAACATGCCTCATAATCACAGCCCAATGGAGCAGTATCAGACTCATATTCTGACTAGAGTATGACGACGTCAGGCTAGCTATATATCATTATGTATGATACCAGTGCCATCATATTTTTTTGATTTCATACTATATCAAAGATGTTCTCCCCTGGCTTTGTCATGGCAGAGGGTGAAGACGGGAGGCACAATTTTTAGCGGTTACATGATCATTTGCCACCCAGGTTAGTCGTACACGGTATCTGAAAAGCCTGGATCACAGCATGCAATTTTTGAGTTGGAGAAACTGCTCTAAGGTGTCTCTTATGCAGTCGCTGAGAGTCTCGATGAGTCACAGCTGTTTTCATTGCCAACCGTGTGCAATTTCATTCCTCTGCCTCTTGTGTTTGAAGCCACAGTCCTTGCCGCAGAAAACAAATATCAGTGCAAAGTGGCTTTGCCTTTATACGCCTTTTTGTATGTTGTGACCCGTGCTCCATAATATGACATTTTCATTTCGCTTGCTTTTTCTTTTCAGGTTGGCAGAAATGGAGAACCAGAACTGTTCCTTTTTCACTGACAGTCTCTCTCCTGATGAAAGTTTGTGAGTACACCACCTCCCACACACACTCAAATCTGTCACAGCTGCTAAGTCCTCATGCATGGGTGTGTGGATGTGCGCATGGCCATGCTTGCTTGCCTTCATGTTTGGTGTGGCTGTGCAGTCACATTAATTAAAAAAGATAATGAAAACGACCCATGGCAATGTGCAACGTTCACCCTCCATCGTATTAAGTCGGTGTGATTAAGGAGCACAACAGTAGGGATGAATAGAGCAGGCTTGAATGCTGACAGGAAAGGGGGAGAGGGGGAAAGAGAGAGAGAGATTGGGCTATTGAAATGCCACCAAACAAGATGTTAAGAGCTGCTGGCCGACGGACAAGTGAAAGCCACTGAATTATGGGCATATATAGGTGAAATAAGGTGAGCGCTCAGCCGCTCACAAAATCAAAACTAATAAAAAAGGTCAGATCATCACAGCCCAGAGTCATGGCAGCGCATACTTTGTGCTGGAAATTACTGTGTGTGTGTGCATGAGTGAGAGAAGAAAAAGAAATTTAAAAAGAATAGTTCACCCAAAACTGAACTTGTCCTCGTGTATTCCTGTGCTTTATGCCTTTCTTTCTTCCATGAAACACAAAAGAATCACTCTTTTCAATGCAATTACAATAAGTTATCCAGCTTTAAAACTCATGCAAAAGGTCCATTCAACCATCATAAAAGCGACATTTATGTAGTCGCTGATGGCGTCATTAATGAGCAAATAAGCCTGAACCTTGAGTCGAGACTCAAAAGCGGTGCTATTACACTGTGCTATATTACACTGTGCTGCCCACAAGGCTATTGCTTCTACAACAGCTTATTTTTATCAGTTCGTTTGTCTTTGAGTCGTTGTATTTCTCACTGATTTCTGCTTGTTCTAAATCAGATACAGATAAAGTAGCACAGTAAAGATTACATTTATATGAATGCATTAGTGAGAGAGCGATTGCATGTGAATTAATTCTACCTGGCAGCGTATCTCTACTAATAGTAAAGCTGTGGGTTTTAGTTACTAAGAAACTGAAAAGTTCAAAGTTCTAGCATATATTTCTACATTATTTTATTGCACAGAACAGTGTTGACAATACATTTCTGTGCTACTGAATTATTCTGTGTGTGTGCGATCTGCACGCTACTGTCTATGTGTGTGCGTTACAAGGCAGCACGCATTAGTTTAGAACGCCAATTAACTTATGTGTAAAATAAGCTATTTATAATGTGAATTAACCCTATCAATAGCATCCAGATGGTATAATCAAACATGTCTTGTGGAGCGCTCTGAGTATGCATTTATTTGTTATTTTAACTTTTTGGAAACAGAGTGTAAAAGTGGACTTCAATGATTTCTTATTCTCAGCCCTCTATAGACAACGACCAGCGAGTTGACATCAAGCTGAAAAACATCATGGTAGAACATTTAAAGTCGATTAGTCGATTAATTGTGAACAGATCAATGGGTCAGTTTGTTGGACTTGAGAACAAGTACAATCCTGAATAATTTAGACCAGTGGTCAGAAACCTAAGGCTCATGAGCCACACTGGGCTCTTTGACAAAAAATCACGTGGCAGGTTTCTCACCCATCACCTGCATTTGGTCATTAAAAACTTAGACACATCAGAATTCAGTTTACTGCAGAAAATGCAAAGTTACAATTCCTTTGTTGTACAGTCTACCGATGTTAATGAAAAGTCAATTTACAATAATATTTTAAGTTGTTCCAAATTCAATTTGCATATGCAGGACTGTACGGAACACCAATCAAAGGCAAACCACTTGTTTTTATGAATACACTCACAAATATTTGGAAATGACAACCACATTTATTTGCATATCTGATTCTCAAAATGTTCTATTCACACAGCATCTTACAGTAGCGGCTCAAATAGCCCTATTTTCTGTATGAACAAACAACTAAATCACGAGTCTGTATTCTATTATCACACTAGCCTTGAATATCACCTGTAACCAACCATGACAGTGATTTAAAATAAATATCAAAGGCATCCATAAAGCTAGAAATTATCATCGCCATTGTCAAGTTCATCATTCAAACCTTAATTAACCGACTGCAGCTTTTACACTTATACAGACAGCCTTTTTTATATAGTTGAGATCGAAGAATTTGAGTCATGCACCGATCACACAATATGCAGCTCAGATGGAAGACACCGACTGAATCTAAAACCTTCACATGACAGACACAGCTTTCATCTCTGTCTCTGTAAGATAGCAAAAAAAATTTGAAAACAAGCCACACACGTGTGCAGCGCAGAGTGTTGCTTCCGTGTTGTATGACGTGACATACAGTGGGGAGATCTTATTTGATACACTGCCGATTTTGCCCACTTACAAAGCATGTAGAAGTCTGTAATTTTTATCATAGGTACACTTCAACTGTGAGTGACGGAAACTAAAACAAAAATCACATTGCATGATTTTTAAGTAATTAATTAGCATTTTATTGTATGACATAAGTATTTGATACATCAGAAAAGAAGAACTTAATATTTGCCAGTGAAACCTTTATTTGCAATTACAGAGATCATATGTTTCCTGTAGTTCTTGACCAGGTTTGCCCAATCATCCCTCATACAGACCTTCTCCAGATCCTTCAGGTTTCAGGGCTGTCGCTGAGCAATACGGACTTTCAGCTCCCTCCAAAGATTTTCTATTGGGTTCAGGTCTGGAGACTGGCTAGGCCAGTCTTCTTACAGAGCCACTCCTTAGTTACCCTGGCTGTGTGTTTTGAGTCGTTGTTAAGCTGGAAGAACCAGCCACGACCCATCTTCAATGCTCTAACTGAGGGAAGGAGGTTGTTGGTCAAGATTTCGTGATGCATGGCCCCATCCATCCTCCCCTCAATACGGTGCAGTCGTCCTGTCCCCTTTGCAGAAAAGCATCCCCAAAGAATGATCCCACCCCACCTTCCACCTCCATGCTTCATGGTTGGGATGGTGTTCTTTGGGTTGTACTCATCCTTCTTCTTCTTCCAAACACGGCGAGTGGAGTTTAGACCAAAAAGCTCTATATTTGTCTCATCAGACCACATGACCTTCTCCCATTCCTCCTCTGGATCATCCAGATGGTCATTGGCAAACTTCAGACGGGTCTAGACATGCGCTGGCTTGAGCAGGGGGACCTTGCGTGCGCTGCAGTATTTTAATCCATGACGGCGTAGTGTGTTACTAATGGTTTTTCTTTGAGACTGCGGTTCCAGCTCTCTTCAGGTCATTGACCAGGTTCTGCCGCGTAGTTCTGGGCTGATCCCTCACCTTCCTCATGATCATTGATGCCCCACGAGGTGAGATCTTGGATGGTGCCCCAGACCGAGGGAGATTGACCGTCATCTTGAACTTCTTCCATTTTCTAATAATTGCGCCAACAGTTGTTGCCTTCTCACCAATCTGCTTGCCTATTGTCCTGTAGCCCATCCCAGCCTTGTGCAGGTCTACAATTTTATCCCTGATGTCCTTACACATTTCTCTGGTCTTGGCCATTGTGGAGAGGTTGGAGTCTGTTTGATTGAGTGTGTGGACAGGTGTCTTTTATACAGGTAACGAGTGGAGAACGGGAGGGCTTCTTAAAGGTCCCATGACATGAAATTTTCATTTTATGAGGTTTTTCAACATTAATATGAGTTCCCCTAGCCTTAATATTGTCCCCAAGTGGCTAGAAATTTTGATCAGTGTAAACCGAGTTCTGGCTGTCTTTCTCTGCCTTTGAGAAAATGACAGCTCAGACGAGCTGATCTTGAATTTTCCTGTTATGACATCATAACAGGAACGGTTACCTCCCTTTCCTCCGCCTAGAGAATTTGGCACGCCCATGCAAGCGCCATATTTGTTTGTCCTCGAAAGCCTTCAACATCACCGAACCCCAGTACTGCCTCTGGCCCACAGCGGAGACACAGAACGCTGCGCAAGATTAAGCAGAAGGGGGGTAAGCGTGAGGGTCTCCGGGCTAGGCTAGCCAGCTATCCCCACAATAAAATGTATTACATTCAATTGCTGCTGTTGTGTCTTTGTTTGCGCTGTGTACTCAATTCACGTCACTTTCATATACAGTGAGGAAAATAAGTATTTGAACACCCTGCTATTTTGCAAGTTCTCCCACTTAGAAATCATGGAGGGGTCTGAAATTGTCATCGTAGGTGCATGTCCACTGTAAGAGACATAATCTAAAAAAAAAATCCAGAAATCACAATGTATGATATTTTAACTATTTATTTCAAATCAAATCAAATCAAATCACTTTATTGTCACTCTACCATATGCACAAGTGCAACAGTAGGTGAAATTCTTAGGTGCAGTCCGAGCAAACATAGTAGTCATGACATGACATGTACAACATTTAAGCAACAACAGATTACACATCTGATGCGCACACAATTACTCACAGCACAGTATACACTACAATAAACAATAAATAATTTACACAATGTGAGTGTAGTTCTCACAGCTTTAAACAATATACACATACTTACAATATACATATACTTTAAACAATATACACTAAACATACATTAAACAATAACAGTATACATTAAGCTATAGTAATAATATACAATGTACAGTATACAATATACAATATGTTCACAAATAGAAATCCGATGTACAATAGATGCTATATGATAAATAAATGTGTATATAATGTGTGTGTATCTACAGTGGTTTGTGCTGAGTGATATTCTGTCCAGTGTGTGTTATGATCCTGATGGATCAAGAGTTAAGTAGTCTAATTGCTTGTGGGAAGAAGCTGTTTTGGAGTCGGCTGGTGTGTGTTCTAATGCTGCGGTACCGTCTGCCTGATGGCAGCAGTGAGAGCAGCCCATGGCTCGGGTGGCTAGAGTCTCTGATGATCCTCTGAGCTCTCTTCACACACCGCCTGGCGTAAATGTCCTGGAGGGAGGGAAGCTCACTTCCCATTTGTATGATACAGCTGCAAATAAGTATTCGAACACCTGAGAAAATCAATGTTAATATTTGGTACAGTAGCCTTTGTTTGCAATTACAGAGGTCAAACATTTCCTGTAGTTTTTCACCAGGTTTGCACACACTGCAGGAGGGATTTTGGCACTCTTCCACTTCTCTAGATCAGTCAGGTTTCTGGCCTGTCGCTGAGAAACACAGAGTTTGAGCTCCCTCCAAAGATTCTCTATTGAGTTTAGGTCTGGAGACTGGCTAGGCCACACCAGAACCTTGATATGCTTCTTACAGAGCCACTCCTTGGTTATCCTAGCTGTGTGCTTCGGGTCATTGTCATGTTGGAAGACCCAGCCTCGACCCATCTTCAATGCCCTAACTGAGGAAAGGAGGTTTTTCCCCAAAATCTCGCAATGCATGGCCCCGGTCATCCTCTCCTTAATACAGTGCAGTCGCCCTGTCCCATGTGCAGAAAAACACCCCCAAAGCATGATGCTACCACCCCCATGCTTCACAGTAGGGATGGTGTTCTTGGGATGGTACTCATCATTCTTCTTCCTCCAAACACGTTTAGTGGAATTATGACCAAAAAGTTCTATTTTGGTCTCATCTGACCACATGACTTTCTCCCATGACTCCTCTGGATCATCCAAATGGTCATTGGCAAACTTAAGACGGGCCTTGACATGTGCTGGTTTAAGCAGGGGAACCGTCCGTGCCATGCATGATTTCAAACCATGACGTCTTAGTGTATTACCAACAGTAACCTTGGAAACGGTAGTCCCAGCTCTTTTCAGGTCATTGACCAGCTCCTCCCGTGTAGTTCTGGGCTGATTTCTCACCTTTCTTAGGATCATTGAGACCCCACGAGGTGAGATATTGCATGGAGCCCCAGTCCGAGGTAGATTGACAGTCATGTTTAGCTTCTTCCATTTTATAATGATTGCTCCAACAGTGGACCTTTTTTCACCAAGCTGCTTGGCAATATCCCCTTAGCCCTTTCCAGCCTTGTGGAGGTGTACAATTTTGTCTCTACTGTCTTTGGACAGCTCTTTGGTCTTGGCCATGTTAGTAGTTGGATTCTTACTGATTGTATGGGGTGGACAGGTGTCTTTATGCAGCTAACGACCTCAAACAGGTGCATCTAATTTAGGATAATAAATGGAGTGGAGGTGGACATTTTAAAGGCAGACTAACAGGTTTTTGAGCGTCAGAATTCTAGCTGATAGACAGGTGTTCAAATACTTATTTGCAGCTGTATCATACAAATAAATAGTTAAAAAATCATATATTGTGATTTCTGGATTTGATTTTTTAGATTATGTCTCTCACAGTGGACATGCACCTACGATGACAATTTCAGACCCCTCCATGATTTCCAAGTGGGAGAACTTGCAAAATAGCAGGGTGTTCAAATACTTATTTTACCGGTCGAACCAGTTCACCAAATCGGACTGAATCGTTCTAAACGGTTCGCGTCTCGAGTCAGCACTGATCCATTATTTACTAAAGTTACTAACTTTCTGACATGAGTGACAGTCCCTCCGACTAGAAATAAACTAATAACCTGAAGTATATGCTAGTAACTACAACAGTTCACTGAACTGAGACGTGCTGAGAGAACTGATGAGAAGTGAACTCAGGTCCATCCCTCTCTCTGGCAGGCTCTTGCCTGCTAGTGCCTCATAGACCTCGTTAAACCACGCCCCCTCTGCTACAAGATCTGATACTCATTTCAAATGCAAAGATGTCAGCCAATCACAACAGTGGGCATTTTTACTGAAGTCTCACAGCAGACACGCCCCTTGAAACAGGGCATTCAGCCAGAGGGCAAACATCAGTATAGAAAAAATGCCTTTTATTTCTAAATTATGACATTTTATGATGTAAAAATCATACTAACAATATAAGTACACCTCAGAATACATTATAAAATAAAATAAAAAATCCATGCCATGGGACCTTTAAAGAAAAACAGGTCTGTGAGAGCCTTAATTCTTACTGGTTGGTAGGTGATCAAATACTTATGTCATGCAATAAAATGCAAATTATTTATTTAAAAATCATACAATGTGATTTTCTGGATATTTTTTTTAGATTCCGTTGAACTCACAGGTGAAGTGTACCTATGATAAAATTACAGACTTCTACATGCTTTGTAAGTGGGCAAACCTGCAAAATCGACAGTGTATCAAATACTTGTTCTCCCCACTGTATCTAGTTGTCCAGTCCGGTTCACACAGTGCAGAAAATGCAGTTCTCAGATTTCAGAGAAGCATAAAAATGTCAGTGACTGGATTGACACACACAGAACAGAACACTGGATAAGTGTTATGCTGCTCAGGTGGAAACTTAACCTCATAATGAAAGTCCTGATTTAGACCATTTTGTGAACTGGATCAACTTATTCAGTGAAGCGATCCGACTAAAAATAACTATTCACAGTCAAACTCACGAGCCAAGAGAATTAGCTATTGCTATTGCATTACTTCAAAAGACCTTGAATAAACAGTAGCGCACAATGAGATTGTATAAATGATACACATAAATAAATTAAAACATTTATTTACGAATTACAAAAAATTAAGTGGTCATTTTTATTCAGGTTTTTGTGTGAAAAAGCTTGAAATATCTTATCCCACATTTCACTGTAAAGAGCATACTAAACAATCATTCAGGATTTCATCGTTTGTGTTTCACAGAAGGAAAAAAGGAACCACTTTATATTAGGTGGCCTTAACTACTATGTACTAACATTTTAATTAATCACTTGATACAATGCACTTATTGTGTACATACATGTTTTTACATTGTACTTACATTTAAAAAAATACCTGCATGTAATTACGTCTGTAATTAATTTATGTAGTTACATTTGTAATTACACAGTTGACACTTCCCTTACACCAAACCCTACCCTTAAACTTACCCATACCACCACACCTTTCCCTAACCCTACCCGTATCCCACCTCAATATCAGCAAAGGTGTTTTGCAATACAATGTGAACACAGTAAGTACATTGTATTTATTTTTTGATGTAAGTACATAGTAGTTAAGGCCACCTAATATAAAGTGGGGCTGTAAAAAAAACTGTTTTGGAACGATAAGAGTAGAGAATATTCACATTGTATTTTTAGTAAAACTGTTCCTTCAAAGGCAGAGAGAAAGTGCAACAGTGATTCATGTATTTTATCTATTTGACAGGGCATATGTGCCATTTCAGTGGCTTTTATCAAATCGCTTTCATCCAGCGCTCTATAAATGGCCTTGGATTACTGATGGCCCATGTAATGGAACCTGTATAATTACAGCAGAGTGCATTAAATATTTTTTTGTTTTATTGATGTGACTAATGTGAGGCCAAGATTATTTCACTGCTTTCTGTGTGTATTGGTAATTCCTCTTTACTCGTGCTGTATGCCTGTATATTGGCTGTGCCTTTTTAGCTTTTTTTTGTATTCGATACCATGGAGAGCGCTTTGCTTACCAAGAGTGTGTGTGTGTGTGTGTGATTGCCTATTGTTTAGCATCTACACTGCTATTTGTTTTATGGATGCTGGCTTGCATTGCTCTGTTTGTCTACACTCTTATTACGCCATCCGCAGAATATGCGTACATGTGTGCTGTATTGATATGCCACTGCTGCATTGTGTGCATTTGGCTTATGTACCTGCTGCTTTGTGTGCACGCTTGGCACTGCGTGTGTGTGTGTGTCTGTCTGCTGCTGCGTGGCACCGCTAATGTGTTCAGTGTGCGCTGTCTCCTGTGTGGGGGGACTCAGGGATGAAGATCAGTACCTCCTACGTCACTCCAGCCCCGCCCTCGAGCAGGACTCCCCCCACAGCCAACTGCTGGCCCACCTGGACTGCCAGGACAGAGAAGAGCTGCAGCGCACCCTCCACCGTCTGGAGAACGAGAACAGGTGAGGACACAGCCAGGAGCACATTCAAATGTTCACACTTGTGCAGCTTGTGCAGCACTAATCGGAATTCCAAAAATAACTACAACTTTTCATTTTTTGAAAAAAATGTGAATGGCATGTAACCAAGCAAAACATCCACACAAAAAAACTATCATAATTTTTAGTTTATTAGTTCAATGTAAGTCTGAGATTTGCTTGTTTTATTGTCCACCAGACAACAAAACTATATCACATATAGAAACTATATATAATAAATATAATATGAAATAAAAAAACTATATAATTTTTTTAATATAAAATGAAACCTTTATCAAACAAAAATAAACGCATTAAAGTTATACAAACCTAAATAATATATTAAATTAATCTATATTTAATAATCTAAATCTATAATTATATAATAATACAATTCTAAATATTTTATGCACTTTTACTGAAAATTCTGTTATTATTTACTCACCCTCATGTCGTTCCAAACCCATAAGACTTCGTTCATCTTCGGAACACAAATTAATGCCTGGTTCAGACTACACGATTTTTTTTGTCTGTTACGATAGTCACTGTGTCAGATTACGCGATTTTGACTCCTAAAATCTTGTCGTGTCCTGTAGTAAGAAACATGTCAGACTACACGTTGCTTCGCGACCAATGATCGCTTGTTGTCTTTAACGACACGCGTGATGTCATCGAGAAGGCGAAACAATGTCTGTGGCGTGTTTTGTACTGGCTGTCTTGTGTCTAGAAAAGTGCAAAAAAAGAAAGAAAACCCGACCATGGACACGTTCCTGGCTTGCTCGAAGAGGGCAGTATGGGCTGTCATTTATTTTATCTTTGTTGATGTTAATCTCTCACACTCACACATATATACACAGTCACGCACAAACACACCCTCACAGTCAGACTCACACACACGCGCGCACCCAGACTCACTCACACCTCTCTCTCTAGTCCCTCGATGAAGCATCGTACAGGCAAGAGTACTGTTGCCACATCTCCACGAACCTTTCCTCTATTTCATAACTCCACCTAGCCGCACCATCATCTCTCTTGCGTTTCGCCATGTTTGAATCCTGTCAGAATATATATTCTGTGCTCCGATTGGTCAGCGTCACCCATGTGACGGAACCCGTCGTGGGGAACGTGAAAAAAAATTCAACATGCTAGTCTTTCTGCTGTGACGTCGTGAACTATCGCAGACGCGGATTCGGTTGTCGTATACTATGACACACTATACGAGATGATACGATCAATTCTTGCGTCCCGACGTCCATTGTCGTTTACGAATCCCTACGACACCATACGTCAAACGGATCGTGCCAAATTCGGGCTAAAATCGTGTAGTCTGAACCAAGCATAAGATCTTTTTGATGAAATCGTCTCGGTTACGTATGTAACCTGGGTTCCCTGAGAACAGGGAACGAGACGCTGCGTCAGCTGACGCTACGGGGAACGCCTCCAGCGTGACAGGTGTCTGAACTACTATCGAATCACGGCAATCCTATTGACCGGCGACATCCTATGATGTCATCAAGGTGCGACCAGGAAGTATATAAGGGCACCTTGCCAACATGACACCGCTTCTTCGTCTGAAGGGACTGTTGGCAGGCAGGCCCCGAGGCATGGCAATGAGACGCAGCATCTCGTTCCCTGTTCTCAGGGAACCCAGGTTACAAGGGAACTCGCGCTGCGTCAGCTGACGCTACGGGGAACGATATACCCACGCCGCCATGCCGAGGAGAGTGCATGCCTACTGGCAGTGACAACTGTCAGGACAAGCAAATTCAAAAAGCCTGAACCACTCCCCCTCTGGTCACACAAGGCTGTCAGTGACAGCATTCCCTATGGTCATAGCCCGAGCTATAAGCCTTGTGAGGAACCTTAGTGTGCCCGCACGAGGTCCTATTCAGGCTGCTCAAAGGCCTAGATCCAACCCATTCAAGGAAGGGGGCTCCTTTAAGGGAATGTGGCTAGGGGGCCCTAAGGCGCCCCAGCCAGCCACTAACGCCACCAGGGATGCCTAGCTTGATGCCTTTCTGAAGGGCACTTCGGCCGGGCCATCCTTGTCTGTTCGAGAACAGAGCCTCTGGACACTCGCCTCCTGGAGAGGCATCCAACCCAAGGTACTGCAAACTGGCAGTGTCCTCCTCAGGCCAGATCTCAGAGACAGGCATCCTGGAGAGCAATACTCAGCATAACGCTTTCAACCCTTGCCAGCGAGGGGAGTAATCTGCTCGATCCTAGGATCTACCGAGCTATTATCAAATAGAAACACTCAGGAGGCCAGACTGGCCTACAAGCTGATCTAATTGGGAGGCCACACTAGGGGCCTACGACCATCTGATCAGGCCCAGGCAGCTTAGGCTCACAGACGACCCTCCAAGAGAGGGGAGCTTAAAGGGGCTGCCCGGTAGGTAACCATGCTGTAGGCGATCTATGAAAGTCCCTTCCTGCAGGGACCGCATAGCAGCAGCGTCATCTCGTCATGCTAGGGTATGAACACCGCCTTTAGGTCTTGCAACCGGCTAGAAACCGGAGCCTGATAGCAGGTGACCACTAGCTGTCAGCATAAGGCCAGTTGTGCGTTCCCGCCTAGGGAACTCGTTCCCCAGGGAGGCCGGAAGGGGCCTCCACCTGGTAACCTGTGCTGACTGCTTGCACGTCCAAACAGCGGCGCTTGCCCTCAGGGAGGCCAAATGAGGCCTACTACCCAATAGCAGTCGAGCTTGCCCTCGAGGTAGCTGGAAGATGGGACTCGCTCTGACAGGGAGGCCTAGTGAGGCCTACCACCTGATAGCCATCGGGACTCGTTCCTTCAGGGAGGCTTCGGGAAGCCTGCCACCTGATAGCAGACCATGCTAGCTGTCCGAGCGTCCCGACTCCGGGGCTTGCCCAGGGAGGCCTGGTGAGGCCTACCACCTGGTAGTGGGACCTGTTAATGGTCCAGCTAGCTTGACACAGTGTCTGGAACCGGAACCCCCTCAGGGAGGCCTAGTGGGGGCCTACAACCTGATAGCACGTAAATGAGCTAACCAAGTGTCCACGCTCGGGGCCCCCCCTCAGGGAGGCCTAGCCGATTGTGCGAATCGTCAGATATGACTGAGGTCCCGGAGCTCGCCGTTAGGGAGGCCTGCTGGGGTCTACCACCCAGAAGCGAATTTTCAGGGAGGCCTGGTGAAGCCTACTACCTGACAGCGATCCACTGCTAGGTGTCCAGTGACTGAAGACCAGGAACGTGCCCTCAGGGGAGGCCAGGATGAAGCCTGCTACCCAATGGGGAATCCCACAGGGAAGCCCTGTGCAGCTTGCTACCTGTTACCAACCCATGCCACCATCTGTTACCGAAACTGGGGACCGGGGAACGATCTCAGGGAGGCCCAGCGCCTACCACCTGATCGCAGAATGTGCTACTCGTAGCACTCCATGCTCACCGCCACAGAGACTGGGAACCAGGAACTCGCCCTCAGGGAGGCCGGGTGAGGCCTACTACCTACTAGCAACTCGTGCTAGCAACTGGAGCCCGGGAACGCCCCCCTCAGGGGAGGTCAAGCGAGCCTGCTTACCCCACAGCAGGCCCTTAGGGAGGCCTGGTAATGCCTACCACCTACTAGCAGCTTGAGCCAGCCATCGAGGGACTAATGCCCAGGAATACCCCCTCGGGGGAGAACGGGCAAGGCCTGCTACTCATAGCAGGCTCTCAGGGAGGCCTGGTGGGGCCTACCACCTGAGCCAAGATAACCCAAAAACCGGGAGCCTACCCCTCAGGGAGGCCTGGCAGGGTCTACCTCCAAATAGGAGGTCTGCAGATTCTATGAACCCTGCCGCGGTTAGAGGAAGGCTGGCTGCTGCACCTGGGCTGACGGTAGCTGTCTGCTGCTGACGAAGAACTGGACATCCAGTTATCATCTGGGGACTCATCCCAAGGCCAAAAGAGGGCCTACTAGTTGACGAGGTTTCTGCTGAAGTCGACGTCGATGGAGAAAATCCTCCGGGGCACACTTGTGGGCCGCTGCGTCGAGACTCTCTTGCAAGGAGGCCTGTAGATGCCTACTACCTGTCCTGGAGTCTGCTGCCCAGACTGCCCAACCTGGCTACTCATAACCAGCTGGCCTTAATATGCCCGCACCTGGGACTGGCTCCATCCCAGAGCTCCAGAGGGCCTCCGCCACTGCACAGTCTCACGGGCAGTGCCTACAGACATGAACCTAATCACATTGCCAATAGCAGTGCACTCAGTGAACAAATGCTTTAAAACTGTCTAAAACGAGGGGAGTACAACTTACGTCACCTGCTTCGGGGCGGCCGCCTTACTTTTTCATACAGCGGCCTGCCATTCATGCGAGGGCATCAGCCATGGGCCTCAGGGGAGCATCCGACCAAAACCGGCATACAGAAGGTTGCGATGTTCAGCTCAACCCGAGCCCTAAAAAAAGTGGAGCAGAAGACATAGAGCAAGGGTGAAAATATCATACAAATATGCAACCCACCGGCCGTCCATCCTCCAGGATGAGGTCCACACGAGCTCTGAAAGGCGGGTTACAGCAAAATAAAGTCTAGTCGCACACATGCGAAAGACGCTTAACCCCTCCCCACGACCACTGGCAAAGTCGCTATCCCTGCTGCAACACCTAGACTGCATTACTAAGTAACCCCAGAACGCAGAGAAGGGAGCGGGCCTTGGCCAGACGACTCTGTAACAAGAGGAGGCTGAATCAAGGATGCAGAAAACAAAGCACTGTTCTTACACTTAAAAGACAGACCCGGGGCGACAATACCTGCCTTTAAAGGAAACGCCCCCCATCCTTAGCGAAGCCTAGGCCAAGCGGTGCGGCGCTAAGCCTGCACTCTATCTACTAAGGGCTCGGGAAAGAAAAATAACCCCTCATATAAACACAAAGAGGCCCCGAAAAACCCATACAACAGCCCAATAAGGCTGGGCAGATCACACTACAGCTCATGCATTAGTGCTTACCCGGTCGTGGCTACTTTATACTTAAAGCCAGGAAATAAACTCGCCCCTGCACACCAAAAGCCCTCGAGCAAGAGCGGCAAATACAACCACTCACATTAGTGAGAGAAATAACACGGAGAGGCGGTAAACTCTACTAGCCAAAGTATAGCATATATTCACAAACATATAAATTTGCAAAGAAGATCGTTCTTAGCTACTCACGAGGAGCTGCAGGCCCTGCGATTTCCACGATGTTCCATAATCCCCAAACCCTCTCAGGGGAGCAAAGAGGGTCCTGAAAAACATAGTAAGTAATGTTTCACCCTTCTCGAGGGGGACTCACCACTCGCTCCTCCGGCGCTTCAAACCTGAAACAACCAGACATCAAGCTAGTATACAACCACCATCCTGAGGGGGCGCTTCCACAGACCAGCCCGGCGGGGCCGAGAATATCATCATCATCACGGGCCCACCCCAGGACGGATGTAAGAAGCGCCTGGGGAGATGATGAAGAAGAGGAGTGAGGGTCAATGTAATTCTCAGCTCACCCTCAGGGAGGAGATCCATATGAACGCTGACTGCGTTTTGTGATACACAGCTCCTACTCCTCCCGGGAATCCGCCTCTCTGTGCCTCACCCTCGACTGTGGGGGTGCACAAGAGGCGATGCTGGCCCTCGGGCCCCGTCTCCGGTCCTCGGACTGTGACGCCTCCCGCCTACCTGGGACCAGGATCTCAGTGGTATGCAGGTCCTCCGACGCTGCCAAATGCGCTGTTCCTCCGCGATGCTGGCCCTCGGGCCCATACTCCGCCTGTTGCGCAACCACTGCATCAGGGAATATAGGTTATTCCATGCCCTCTCGATCTAAATAGGAAGATCAGGAAGGAATGAAAGCCCAACTGAGCCGATGATTATGGCTGGGGAGAAATCGATCGTTTAGTCTAACACGAGCGATCTCTCTTCTAACGCGCCAACATGGCGGCCGCAGCCCGCCTGCAGCGCGTTTCATAACATTCAACGGCTCAGCATACACAGTCGGAATGGCTGAGAAGATTAATCCCCTTCTCACAGCCACGCCCAGAGCACTTGCAAACAAGTCTCGTCAGCCGCCGGATAGTCAGAGGGAAGAACGCCTTCCCATCTCAGCAAGCTCTATCCGAGAAACCCGTGATGTGCGTCCGCGCTCAGCCTCGGCATGAGCGGGACCGCATCATCAGTCTCGGATGCAAACCCTCTTCCCTCAGGAAGAGAATCAGACGAGAGCAGAGCGATCTCGGATTGACAAACGCTCACATTATACAAACAAACAAACAACTCGATAAGAGCTGACTGTGCATGCTCTTGATCCCAGGCAGAAACACACGGCTCGTGTGTATATAATAATGAATTTGGATTACCTTAGCTCAAAGCATTTCAGACAGAACAGTCCCTGAAGACGAAAAAGCGGTGTCATGTTGGCAAGGTGCCCTTATATACTTCCTGGTCGCACCTTGATGACATCATAGGCTGTCGCCGGTCAATAGGATTGCCGTGATTTGATAGTAGTTCAGACACCGGTCACGCTGGAGGCGTTCCCCGTAGCGTCAGCTGACGCAGCGCAAGTTCCCTTTCGAAAGGGAACTGAGAGCTTTCTGTCTCTCCATGCTAGTCTACTACCACTGATGCTTTAAAAAGTTAATAAAAAGATTGTAAAACTAATCCATATGAATTGAGCGGTTTAGTCAGTGTCGGCGCTGTGGTGGGGCATTCGAGGGCCGTGCCCCCCCTAGCGGTCATTGATGCCCCTCCTACCACAGGCCATGGTGTGTGGCCCAAAAAATATCCCTTTTGATTATTCTTTTAATAACAGTAGCCGCGTTTCCATTACAGATTTGCGCAAAAACTTTTGCGATTATTTTCTACATTTCAATAAATAACTATTGCGAAATGACAGAGTTTCCATTAAACGATGTTATGCGACTAAAACTTTTTTTTCCCTCTCACAATAAGTCATTCCAAATATTATGCCACAGATGTTGGTAGGTTTATGTATCCCAGCCACCGCGTCGGACACATTAAGGCTGTAAGGAAAGCACCTTATATAGCCACTTCAGCGGCACGGCACGTATGAGGTGTTTGTGTGTTGCTCCCTCATATCTGCTTCAAGTTCTTGATAAATTTCGGCATTTCTTATTTTAGAATCCAATTTTCCTGTAATACTGTTGTCTTTTATGAGTTTATTAACGAACACGTTGTCTTCTGTCTGCGTCGGAATGATTGATACGGTGACGCACATCTGCCACATCATATATATAATTTTTTCCACTATTTCTTTGTTTTTTTATTTTGTCAATTTTGTTGTAATAACAAGATATGTCATTAAAATCGACTGTGAAGTTTGGATTTTTCCCTTAGGCATAGTGTAACAACTTAAAGGTCCCGTTCTTCGTGATCCCATTGTTCAAACTTAAGTTAGTGTGTAATGTTGCTGTTAGAGCATAAATAATACCTGTAAAATTATAAAGCTCAAAGTTCAATGCCAAGCGAGATATTTTATTTATCCCTTTCAAAGCCTACAGCGAACAGCCGGTTTGGACTACATCCTGGTACTTCCTTCATAAATGACGTCAGTAGAACACTAGAACAGACTAACCTCCGCCCACAAGAATACGCGAAAAAAGGGGGCATGGTCTTGTTGCTGTCCCACGTGGAGAAGAGGACGTGTCGCGTGGAGAAAAGGAATTGTTGCGTTTGAGTGTGTTTGTCGCCATGTCGTCGAGACGCTGTTATTTTCATCCCGGAGTCAAATCACTTTTGTTTGGCTTTTCCAGTAGAGATCATTAAGCGCATTTATCTACCGTTAAGAGGCGTGACCTTTCCACGTGCGCTAAGCTGCTGTCGAATCACAACACAGGAACCGTGCCACGTTCGCTAAGCTGCGGTCAAATCACAACACGGGAACCGCTGGCACAATCAGAACTCGTTATGTATTTCTGAAGGAGGGACTTCATAGAATAAAGGAAGTCATCAGCCGTTTTTAGGACAGTGAAAACAGCGGTATACAGATAAGTAAATTGTGTTAAAAATACTGTTTTTTTTTTTACACGCGAAACATGAACACATGTTATATTGCACACTGTAAACACAATCAAAGCTTAAAAAAAACACGAAGAACGGGACCTTTAAAATAGCCTACTCCGTCATTTATGGTATTGTAGTATACGTATATTGTAGTATGCAATGTGTTGTAGAATATTTGAGTTTATTTATTATAAGTTGTGTATTTGTTTATTATTATTATTAATAGGCTATGAGCATAGTATTTATTTAGAACATTTAGTTAATTAGGCTACCGTTCCCTTGTTGGGTAGTCACCGCGAGAGAAGGGCGAAATGTTTCATTTGCATGGTGGTAGGCTAACTCAAAGTTGTTGTTTTTTTTTTTACCACTTCGTTATTTTGGCTCGGAAATTCGTTTGTTGGAAATATGAAGTTAATTTTTAAATGATTTTTAAATGAAAAACTTTGCGTTTAATAAACAAAATATTTTTTTTAAATGAAGACAGCGTTTGGAGTGGAGTGCAAAATAATATGTTCCCTGAGTCCACGGCCTTTGTTGGTGTTGTGAGTGTACACAAATAAAAGTAGACAGTTTATAGTTTATAATTATGTCTTGCACTTATCTGTATGGCTAAAAATGATGGAGTGCGAGTTGTTTCCGCTGTCATAAAGGAATTGTCAAATATTCAGGCTCATGTTATACGAGCAAAACTAAACTTTATTTTGGGGAAATATTACACTGTAAAAAAATCAGGTCCAATTGAAAATTTTCTAGTGACCGATCACATCAAAATTTTTCAGTTGGCCAAATTGAATTTCTGTGAATTGATGCAATTTAATTAACAGAAATTCAATTTGGCCAACTAAAAAATTTAGATGTGATGAGTCACTAGAAAATTTTCAATTGTTAGATTGTCAAGTGTAGATTCCTGACCACTTTTACAGTCTATTAGCCTTCTAGAGAGATGCACTAAAGCACAGCCTGGTGCGTAATGGAGATTCCAAAGTGCTCATCTTTGGTCAGAACCACGGAGAGCGATCGTGGACAGGTCCGTCCTATGCACCGAAAATTTTTACAATGCAACAAAATATTTAAAGAGCATCAAGCTATTAAAATATATATTATGTAAGCACAGACAATATAACAGTATATTAGTCAGTCATTTTTATTAGGTTAAACAGTGATTTGATAACGTTTTTAATTTAAGGCCCACCCCACAATTGGTCTGGCTCTGGCCCATCCAAAACTGGAATCCTGGTGCCGTGCCTGATTAATATAATAATAATAATAATAATAATAATAAAAAGTGTTTTGCTTTTTTATTGCATTTCTGCTGTGTTGGACTATGAAGTCGCAATTGCGTCAAAATATTTCTCATACGGCAGTGCCCCCCCCCCACCGATGACCCAATGCCCCTCCAGTAGATCTGCTCTGGCACCGACTCTGGGTTTAGTCCACATTTTCTGAAGAGACTGGATCGCTTTATATGATGAACAGATTTTATTCACATATAAACATTGATCAGTGAACATACACAGAAGCTCAACCAGACTTGCTTGATGCTCGAGAACAAACCTTATTAGTTCTTGTGGAAGTCAAACAAGCTGCGTAACACACGAGAATGAACCCTAATTGGCTCTTACACGTCAAGCAAGCATTCTTGAGCTTCCGTTTACCAGATCTGATGTGTGCGTTGATGAATGTTCTTCAACAATGAATTGACTAAATCGATAATAATCAATAATGAAAATAATTGACGATTAATCGCATCTGCATGCTACAGAAAACATTCGCCTGTCATGTCACTTTACAGTAGTGACATCACAGTCTGAGTTGCTGGGGGAAAACCGTTCAATCCATGCTGCCCAAAACATGAGTGCTTTATATTAGGCACTTCAAATGCATCAGCATAATGTTAAACATGGCTTGCCATCAAATGCTCTGACAGATGCGTGTACTGTTTAATGCATTTGAAATGTGTTTCCTCAGTGCATAACTTATATTTTATGGTTGTATCCTTCGCTTATGAATTTGCATGCGTGCGCATACACACCAAACAAACGGAGCGCTGCACGAGTAAACTACGCATTTTGCTCAAATATTTCTTGAATGAGTGTTCCTTCTACCTCATACCAGCATTTTTTATTGCAATGTTTTTATATAGTAACCAAACATTTTTTGTAGAGAAACTGAGAAAACTGTTCTATGGTGGTCTATTTATGCATATTGATATGAAGTTTTCACTGAGGGTTATCCTCCTGACCTTTATAGTTATAAATAATGAGGGGTAAAATGATTTGTCTTTGTATTTGTGACTCTTGGTTTTTGTCTGTAATTGACTGCACTTCCTGTTGGACCTTTAAATTTAAAATCTTTTTAGAGAATTAAGATAGAGCTAATAGTTTTTAATTGGTTGAGATAAAATGTGTTTCTGGGAAAATGTGGACATTATTACAATTATGATGGTTACTCTGGGTCAAAAATCTTTTGACCTCCATCCAATGAAAGAGGTGTGCTCTTTAGACCTTAAAACAACAGGTTCAAACATCTGCAGAAACACAAAGAGTCTATTAGGTCTACCATTTTGTTTAATCCCAGAGGCTATTGTTACAGCTGTGAGTCATTTATGAGTTTTGTCTTTGGCGTAAATCCTGACCTTTAAGTCATGCTCTCATGGGGTCTTGCTTTGTTATATGTGAGTAATAGGTCAATAAAGCAAGATTAATTGTTAGTGTCTGCAGGGGATCTGCAACCTTAACCTCCTGAATAAATCAGGGCTTCCTGCTGTCATTATCAGGATAGAACGAGCTGAGTGATGGCTGCTCTGTTAAAAAGTCTGTTTGTGTGTGTGTGTGTGTGTGTGTGTGTGTGTGTGTGTGTGTGTGTGTGTGTGTGTGTGTGTGTGTGTGTGTGTGTGTCTGTGTGTGTGTGTGTGTGTGTGTGTGTGTGTGTGTGTGTGTGTGTGTGTGTGTGTGTGTGTGTGTGTGTGTGTGTGTGTGTGTGTGTGTCATTCAATTTGATTTCGTTTTAGGGGGTTATAATAACACAAATTTCTCAACAAGAAAAAAACAAACAAACATAAAGCCTATATTTGTCTTCTGACCCACCCCAATCCAACCCAACTCACATGGTACAAATAGAGAAGTAAATATTTCCATATCAAATATACAACAATACAGAAAATAATAACATAAAACAAATAAAAAAAATTTTTTGCATTGACTATGTACAGTATACATACTACACTATCATTCAAAAGTGTAGGGTTGGTTTAAGGTTTCACCAAGGCTGCATTAATTTGAAGAAAAATGATTTACATTTACAGTCATGGCCAGAATTATTGGCACCCCTGGTAAATATGACCAAAGATGGCTGTAAAAATAAATCTGCATTGTTTATCCTTTTGATCTTTCATTCAAAAAATTCGCAAAATTCGAACCTTTCATTGAAGTAAAAGAATTGAGAGTGGGGGGAATTTTTCTCTTCAAAACATGTTGGACACAATTATTGGCACCCCTAAAATTGTTTATGTGCAAAATATCTCTGAAGTGTATTCCCATTTAATATTTACATTTTTTAGCACCCCAGGGTGACTAAAAAACATGAAATTGTCTAGCTATGACTTCTTGTTTCACAGGTAATATGAAGAAACATAAAGGCCAAATTCCCCTAATCACTGAGTAAAAGCAAAGAATATAGTTCTGATGAGCAGCAAAAGATTGTTGAGCTTCACAAAATAGAGAGTGGCTGTAAGAAAATAGATAAAGCATTGAAAATCCCCATTTCTACCATCAGGGCAATAATTAAGAAGTTCCAATCAACTTAAGATGTTACGAATCTGCCTGGAAGAGGACATGTGTCTATATTGTCCTAATGCACAGTGAGGAGGACAGTTGGAGTGGCCAAAGACTCTCCAAGGATCACAGATGGAGAATCGCAGAGATTAGTTGAGTCTTGGGGTCAGAAAGCCTTTTTTTTTTTTTTTAAATCGAACACCTACATCACCACATGTTCAGGAGGGTTTCAAGAAAAATATCCTTGTTCATCAAAAAACAAACTCCAGCATATTCAGTTTTCAGACACGATCATGGTCTGATCATGGTCAGATGAAACAAAATAAAAACAATACAGCTTTTTGGCAGCAAACCCACCTGATGGGTTTGGTGCAAACAGAGATAAAAAAGTACCCCATGTCCACGGTTAAATATACTGCTGGATCTGTGAAATTTTTGGCCTATTGTTTAGCTGGGGGTCCTGGACATCTTGTTCAGATACTGTACATGGTATCATGGATTCTAGTAAATACCAACTGATAAAACAATTGGATCTTCCATCAGGACAACGATCCAAAACAAACATCAAAATCAACACAAAAATGTGTCACTGAGCACAAAATGAAGCTTCTGCCATGACCATCCGAGTTTCCTGACCTGAACCCTATAGAAAATGAGTGGGGTGAACTGAAGAGAAGAAGCACCAACATAAATCTGGGAATCTGAAGGATCTGGAGAGATTCTGTATGGAGGAATGGTCTCTGATCTCTTGTCAGGTGTTCTCCAAACTCATCAGGCATTATAGGAGACTCAGAGCTGTTATCTTGGCAAAAAGAGGTTGCAAAAAGTATTTATTAAAAGGGTGCCAATAATTATGGCCAACGTGTTTTCGAGAAAAACATTTATTTCATGTTATTAACCTCTCACTTTCAATTCTTTTACTTCAATGAAAGGTTAGAATTTTGCACATTTTTGAATGAAAGATCAAACGGATAAACAATGCAGATTTATTTTTACAGCCATCTTTGATCATATTTACCAGGGGTGCAAATAATTCTGGCCATGACTGTACATACTGTACATTTATTGAGCACAAAATCTGCTAAATGTATGTATATGTATATGTGTGTGTGTGTATATAAAAATAAATATTTTATGAAATTAAATTTAAGTAAAATAGTTAAGACAAAATTAAGTAAATGCATTTGATTAAATCACATTAGTTTAAAATACCAGCTTTAGATCATCTAAATCAGGTGTCAGCAACCTATGGCACACGTGTCCGAAAGACCGAAAGAGTGGGCATTTTTTCCATCTGGTTGTTGAAGCAACATTTTTCTCCTCCTAAAATGTTAAAAATGTTATAACGGCTCCCGTTACCCAGATATGACAGCGCTACTGCAGCACACATCATGGCACAGTGATTAACTCTTCATGACAAAAAGGCTGCCGACCACTGATCTAAATGATGATGATGATGATGATGATGATGATGATGCTGTTGTGTCTCCCGCAGGGTGCTGCAGGGTGAGTATCGGCGGCTGAAGTGGAAGCACGAAGAGGCAGCAGCATCACCCCAGCTTCTGGAGTTGGGTCCAAGTTCACCGGCTGGTCAGCAAGACGAAGAGCTCCTAGCCGAGGCTCGAGTTCTCCGACAGCACAAGACTCGCCTGGAGACGCGCATGCAGATTCTGGAAGACCACAACAAGCAACTAGAGTCCCAGCTGCACAGACTTAGAGAACTACTGCTGCAGGTAAGTTTACAGATATATCTTGAAAATGAGGTGTATGCCCACAGTGAGTACTGAAATGTGAGCCAGGGTAGATTATTGTGATAAAAACAATGAAGGAATGGTGTGTAGGGAGTTGTATGAATATGTTACCACTGCACAGGGAGGAACATGAACAGGTAAATCAGGGCCTTCTGTGCTGGAGGACTTTAATGTTAAATGTTTATGGGTTTGAAGGAATGCTTTGAGCTATAAAATGGGCCACTATGAGAGATATAAAGATGGCCTGACAAAATATACTGATAAAGAGGGGCAGAGGGGAGGAAGATGATGTATTTGAAGATTTCAGAAAAAGAGTAGGAAGACAGTTGAACAGAGGATAAGACCATATTATAGACTGCCTTGATGTACCGCATGTAGAAGGGTAAATGCGAGGCAAGAGATGCTTACTAATGCAGGTTGTGTAAGGACAAGGAAACGGTGAACTAGAAAAGACTTGTCAAGTGAAAGGAGAAGAGCTGTGGAGAAAAAATGTACCCATTTCTAAGGCCTGAAAAGAGGTGAGTGCAAGGAAGATGCACTAACTTCTGGTAAATTGCTTCTGGTAAATTGCAAAGATGGGAAGGAGATAGAGAGAGATTATGTATGGGGGAGAACACCATTGATGGAGATGGAATCATAGGGATGGAGTGGGTGGAAGGTAAGTCATTTCTAGAGCTGACGAACATAGAGCTTAAGAAACGAGATGGACAGAATAGAGTGGGTAGAAAGAGGATCCCTTTTCTTCAGTGAAAGAAAGACAGAAAGCAGGCAGAGGAGGGAAAAGAAAAGCTCAGGCAGTGCTGAGTGAATGGGATAAGGGGTGGTTGTGCAGAAAAAAGAGAGGTAGTGCTGTAGAGATATGATTGGCAGGCTGGATGGTGAGAGAGAGTGGAGCAAAAACACTATAGCTATAGGCTATAGGTGAAAAGGAATTAGATGGAAATAGAGGGAAGGAACGGAGGGGAGAGAGATTGACTTAACCTACAAAAACGAGCGAGGGATGTGTCACGCGGAAACAAAAATGTGTTGGGATTATGGAGATCTGAACTTTTTGTTCAGCACCCCTAGAAATTCGCTGGGAAATTTTGAGTCTTACCTCTGTGGACATCTCTGTAGAACGATAAAAGATTTTAACTCGGAATACATTCAAGGTATTCATGCAAACAGCCTCAGTTCAACTCATCTCCCTGTGAAATGTGGAGAGAAAAAAGAAGCGAGCCATCTCTGAGTTGCTTTTAAGTTCGTTTCATCCTTCATGAAAATACAATGCCTTTGTAACATATGGAATACAAGCCAAATCCCTGGTCGATAAACGCCAAAGTTTGGAGTTTTGGCAGCATTTGAAAACTTGTCACTGTTTTTCTCATCAAATAACCCAACAACTGTCTTCTGTCTAGAGCAGGGGTCTCCAACACGTCGCTCGCGAGCTACTAGTAGCCTGATTGGAGGTAGCTCGCCAAGCCTTTATAGACTAATATAGACAGGTGTCCCACCCCCTCCAACGTAAATCAAGTTTGACATATGAGCCGTGAGGTTATTTTTTTTATTTATGAACAAATGTAAATGTAAACATGCAAATGTAGGGATGTCACAAGTACCGGTACTTGACTTCGGTACCATGTCGGTAGTGAAATTTTTTAAATGTGACGATACCCGAGGTAGCCTACCCGCAGCTGCGTTCAGTCGCTTCCGTTTTTATCTAACCGCGGGGCTCCAGACTGTAGCCGAATATATACTAGTTTCTGTGAATATTAAACTGCAAAATACTATTTAAATATAACTCCTGCATGTTCTGCGTCTCTGTGGGTGCGCGCACACATACAAACGCGTGTGACGCTCGCTCACTGTCTTTGTTGTCTCTACCGTTTGTCACTAAATGAGGACCTAACCCTCATTTAAAAAAAAAAAACACAAACACACAAGGTCAACTTAAAGGCAACCCGTCAAAATAAAAGTTTGATTTAACGTGAAGAAATAGACAGAATAAAATATCTATACTACAGTAGATTTAACTACGTCTTTATGTAATAATAATACGTCTCTACTAATAATAATAATTATGCCTAGATGGTTGCTTATTTTTCACTGGATCTTTTATTTATAAACAATGTTTACTTTTAAACAGCATACAGCCTTTAAATGTTTATGTATTATTTACTTATACTGATTATCATAAATAATAAACGTATTGAATTTAATAGATTTTTTTTTTTTTTATATATATAGTTAAATAAAATAAAATAAATAAAAACATTTTGCTGTGGTACCAAAATTGGTTCCAAGTACCGTAAAAGTTATGGTATTGGTACTGACTACTGGAACTACTACTACACTCTTTCAGGTGTAAAACAGTTTGGATAGTTGTTCATATGAGAATTATTATGCATTATTTAAGAGTTATAAGTATTGTATAACATGAGTAGCTCTCGGCGACTTTCATTTTTAAAAAGTAGCTCTCAAATGAAAAAAGGCTGGAGACCCCTGGTCTGGAGCATGGCTAGGCTAGCATACTGCAAGGCTATGCTACTGTACAGTATACAATATACATATTTACTACTATTTATGTTGTGCAATTACAATGGTAAATGTTTCTGATGTTAATGCTACATGTTTGGGGGTTTGCAGGGTTTCTTTTTCTCACCAGGGCTGCATTTATTTGATCAATAATAGTTAAAAAGGAATTTATTCCTGTGATGCCAATCTAAAGAATATGTTGTGCTCAAAAACATTTCTTATTATTGTCAATGTTGAAAACAGTTTTGCTTAATATGTTTGCAGAGAACTTTTTTGTCAGGATTCTTTGATGAATATAATACTCAAAAAATATGAATTTGTTTTGAATAGATTTTATTTAATTACTATTATAAATGTCTTTACTGTCATTTCGATTCAATGCATCCTTGCTAAATCAAAACAAAATCGTAGCGATCCCAAACATTTCAATGGTAGTGTTTATAATGCTGAAAAAGTAATAGTAATATTCTTAACTGCTTTAATCATGTTTTAATTGTTTTCTTGTTCTCTATCATTTTGTCATGTCTACCAGCCCAAAGACGACTCAGAGGCCAATGGTTCGGCTCCTTCCTCTTTGTCCTCTCCCGTGTCAGGAGGGGGCCACCAGGGGGAGCCTCCCAGCAGAGAGACGACAGACACAGAAGCTGCAGGTAAGACCTGGGATAACCTTGCAGCTCAGTGCCATTAACTGTCATCCTGCCAGCATCCGCCCATAATGAGATGCAAAGAGATGCAGAGAGACTTATTTAAATAAAGCTGATTATGTTCGCTTCTGATGCATTTTAATTGTAGTGTTTAATGTTGTGTAGGTGAGGATTTTGATCATGAGCAAGACACTGTACTGCAGCTGCAGCAGGTAATCGAACAGCTGAGGAACGTCTTCCCATCTGAGCCAGGTCCATGAAGAACCTGAAGCAAAACTCAGAGGCCTAAAAGTGTGCAGGTTTGCTTATTTTCGAATTAAATAAGCTTTAAATCAGTATTTCGTCCTGTGTCATTTCACTTTCTTCCGTGAAACACAAAAGAAGTATAGCAGAATCTGGAAGTGGATGGTGATTTATACTACATAAACGTCTTGTAAATGTGGGCTGTACGACTCCTGCTCTGTATTCTAAATCTTCTGAAGCCGTATGATATGATTTGTGTGGAAGCCAGACCGAAAAAAGATATTGTTCAATTCTCAAAAGTTATAAATATGAATATTTTTCTTTCAAATCACATATCACTTAGCTTCAGAAGGCCTTTATTAACCCCCTGGAGTCATTTGGATTACTTTTATGGTGGATGGATGCACTTTTTGGAGCTTCAAAAACAAAGGCTCTATGTACTCCCATTATAAAGCTTGGAAGAGCCAGTTTGGCTGAAAGAAGAAAGCCATATACACCTAGGATTGCTTGAGAGTGAGTCAATTATGGGATAATTTTCATTTTTGAGTGAACTATCCCTTTAAGAACCAATGATGGTTACCCTAATTCATTTTAAATCTTGTGTGACGCATCTTGAGCCGCCATGTTTAATTGCACACAATGCACTCAAAATGGCTCGGGTTATGTATATAACCCTTGTTCCCTGAGAAGGGAACGAGCACTGCGTCGGAACGACAATTTGGGGATGCTCCCTAAGCATCAGCAAATCTGAAGTCTGAATAGAAACTAAACCAATCCGATTGGCGTGCGTGATGCATCACTGTGACGGCATACCCGGAAGTATAAAAGGGGAGCCGGCGCATTGAAACGGCAGCTATTGCTCTGAAGCATGCGCTCCAGGCGTGCCGAGGTGTGGTGACACGACGCAGTGCTCGTTCCCTTCTCAGGGAACAAGGGTTATATACAAAACCCGAGCCGTTCCCTTTCGAGGGAACTCTCACTGCGTCGGAACGACAATTTGGGGAACGAGTACCCACTAGCCCACACCGAGGGTAGCGCCTGCCTTAGTGTGAAGCCGGAGACCGGGCACAACTAGGGCTGGAGCACCCTAGCGCCAGGCGCCGTAGGGAGATCCAGGCTGTAAAACCTGATAAAGGTGTGTGGTGTAGCCCACCCAGCCGCCTCGCAGATATCCTGCATGGGGACCCCAGAAAGGAGGGCCACCGAAGAGGCCATGCCTCTGGTAGAATGAGCCCTCACGGCCATAGGTGAAGGCAAATTGCGCACCTGATAAGCCGCGGTTATCGCCTGGACAATCCAGTTACTGATTGTCTGGGTAGATGCAGGCAACCCTTTCTTGGCTGAACCAAAACACACTAACAGCTGTTGAGATCTCCTCCACTGCGCAGACTTCTCCAGATATACTCTGAGAGCCCTTACCGGGCAGAGCAGGTGAAGCCTCCCTTCTTCCGCCGTCACGTGAGGCGGAGGATGAAATGCCTGAAGAAACCAAAGACCTGGCCACCCTTGATGGAACTTTGGGCACATAGCCCGGCCTAGGGTGTAAGATGGCTTTTACTCCCCCAGGGGCGAACTCCAGGCAAGTCGGCGTTACCGCCAAGGCCTGGAGGTCCCCCACTCTTTTCAGCAAAGTAATCGCCAGGAGAAAAGCCACCTTCAGGGTCAGGTTCTTTGGTTCCGCCGACTCCAATGGCTCAAAGGGGGCCTCAGCCAGCCCTTCGAGAACCACCACCAGGTCCCAGGTTGGGACTCTGGAACGAGCCGCAGGCCTCATCCTCCGAGCCCCACGGAGGAACTGTACAACCAACTGGTGTCTACCAAAAGGCCCATCACCCATAGGAGCGTGGAAAGCCGTAATGGCAGCCACGTACACCTTGAGTGTGGACGGGGTTAGACCCGCAGAGAAGCAATCTTGGAGGAACTCCAGCACTGAAGCCACCGGGCAGTTAACTGGGTCCACCTCACGCTCCCTGCACCAAGTGGCAAACACATTCCATATGAGGCTGTACAGTCTCCTCGTAGACGGAGCCCTGGAACTGAGTAAGGTCTCTACCACCTCTGCCGACAGGCCAGCCTCTAGGTACCTGACCCCCTCAGGGGCCAGACCCAAAGGTTCCAAACCTCTGGCCGGGGATGGAATATTGTGCCCCCCGCCTGAGATAGGAGATCCCTCCTCAGAGGAATCTGCCACGGAGGACCTGCCAGCAGAGCTATGATATCCGAGAACCAAACTCGCGTCGGCCAACGGGGTGCTACCAAAAGTAGGCTGACCCCCTGTTGACGGACCCTCTCCAGGACTCCCGGGAGCAAAGCAATCGGGGGAAATGCGTACAGACGCAGCCTCGGCCACGTCTGAACCATGGCATCCAACCCCAGCTGGGCTGCGTGAGGGAACACCACAGTGGACAGTGGGACGACAATGGGACGTCTCTTGAGATGCAAACAGGTCCACTTCCACTGGGCCGAACCTCTCGCACATGGCCTCCACCACCTCTGGGTGGAGTTGCCACTCCCCGGGCCTCAGCCCCTGCCTCGACAGGATGTCTGCTCACTGATTTTGGACCCCCGGGACATACATTGCCCTGATGGACAACAGTTTCCCTTGGGACCACAGGAGAATATGATGCGCCAGTCTGCATAGAGGGCTACAACAGCTGTATTGTCTGTTCGTACCAGGACATGTTGGCCGCGGAGGTCCGGGAAAAAGCTCCTGAGAGCTTTGTAGACCGCC
The DNA here is from genome assembly GCA_023566225.1 of Romanogobio albipinnatus. NCBI lineage: Eukaryota > Metazoa > Chordata > Actinopteri > Cypriniformes > Gobionidae > Romanogobio > Romanogobio albipinnatus. The sequence goes on from CM042246.1 coordinate 18,144,943, forward strand.
ATCATCTCCAGGCAATTTATGTGCCAGGAGGAATGACGGCCCTCCCACGGGCCCCTCGCAAAGCGGCCGTCCATGACCGCGCCCCAATCAGTGAGGGAGGCGTCTGTTGAAACGGATTTCCGGCAACAGGACGCTCCCAACACTGGCCCCTGGGACAGAAACCAAGGTTTCTTCCATATGACTAGGGAACGAAGGCATCTGCGCGTTACCCTGATCATACGGAAAGGATTCCCTCTGGGGGAAAACCCCTTGGTTTTCAGCCACCACTGTAGGGGTCTCATGTGCAGCAGGCCAAAAGGTATCACGTTGGACGCTGCTGCCATGTGCCCCAGCACTCTCTGAAAGTGCTTCACAGTGATGCTGTGGCCTAGCCTTATTCCTGAGACCATCGCCAGTATGGTCTTGACTCGCGCGGGAGACAATTGTGCCCGCATCCTCGTCGAGTCCCATACGATCCCTAGGAACGTAGTCCTCCGGGACGGCGTCAACACACTCTTACTGTGTTGAGTCTCAGCCCCAAGCACTTTATGTGGACCAGAACGACATCTCGATGCCGAACTGCCATCTCGTACGACTGGGCCAATATGAGCCAGTCGTCGATATAATTCCGCACACGGATGCCCTGAAGTCTCAATGGAGCCAGAGCTGCATCCATGCACTTCGTGAATGTGCGTGGGGAAAGAGCTAGACCGAAGTGAACCACTCGATATTGGTACGCCTCGCCCCCCAAAGCGAACCTCAAGAACTTCCTGTGACATGGAAGGATGGAGATATGGAAGTATGCGTCCTTAGATCTATCGTGACGAACCAGTCCTCGGGCTGGATCTGACTCACGATGATGGGAACCATGAGCATTTTGAATCTGAATCTCCTCAGAGACCGATTCAAATCCCTCAGGTCTATAATCGGACGCAACCCTCCGTCCTTTTTGGGAACTATAAAGTACCGGCTGTAGAACCCGGACTCCCTCTCCGGCGGAGGAACACACTCTATGGCTTCCTTCGCCAGCAAGGATTTTACTTCTTGTTCCATTACCCGAACCCGCTCTGGTACCACTGCGGTCCAGTTCAACCCCCTGAACCCTGGAGGAGGGTGACCGAACTGCAGTCTGTAACCCTTTTCTATAGTGCGCAGGACCCATGTAGAAATATTTGGAAGGCATCTCTCGAGGCTGGTGTCGGGTGTTACACGAGCCTCGTTCCCAACCCCCTGAAGCGGATGACCGGCAGGAAGTGGTTGGGAACGATTCTCTGTGTGCAGACGCGCGAGCTGCCCAGCCGCAGGTCTTTCCAGAGGCGGCTGGAGCAGCATGCGTTCGCGGGAAATCGATGTGGCCCGAAGCGTCATAGACGGCGGGATTACCACATCGATTTCCCCAGAACGCAGCAGAAGAAACAACCTCGGTTGCCCTTCTGCGGGGGGGACTGCCCTTAGAAGTCCTGCCGCAGCTAGGACTTCTTCCCAGCAGCCTTCTGCGCCTGGAGTACGCTCCTCAGATCGCCTCCAGGAGTGGAAGGCTGCTGGTGAGATTGCTGAAGAGAGCGCTGCCTTTGTTGCCAAGCTCCCGGAGGATGGGCTCTAGATGTGACGCTCTCCTTCTGCACCTGCCGGTGCGAGGAACTGGTGGACGGCTGAGGCTGCCCCCTAGGGGCCGCCTTCCCCGGCTCTGAGCGGCGAGGTAAGAATTGGCGGAAGGCTGCTGACTGATTTTTCGCCTCCTGGTATTTGGCAACGACGGTCTCAAACACGCCACCAAATAGACCCGAAGGCGAAATCGGGGAGTCTAGGAGAAAGGTTTTATCCTTCTCCTTCATCCCCGACAAATTCAGCCAGAGATGCCTATCCACAGTCACCATGGACGCCATGGAGCGGCCGATGGCACGGGCCGTCTCCTTGGTGATGCGGAGAGACAAATCTGCAGCCTTCCTCAATTCCAAAATATCCTCCAGAGAGGGACCCTCGCCCTCATCGAGCTCTTATCGAGGAGGTCGGCCTAGTAGGCCTGCAGGATAGAAAGTGTGTGCAGGGAACTACCAGCCCGCCCAGCCGCCATATACGCCTTGCCCACCAAAGATGAGGTATCCCGACAGGGTTTGGTGGGCAATACCGGGGCTTTGAGGGACGATGCAGAGTCGGGCGAAAGATAGCTCGCGAGAGCTTCTTCCACCCGAGGCATCGACCCATACCCCGCCTCGCGTGCCCCCAGCACATTGGAATAATCCAACACTGGGGGATTGGAAACACTCGGCAAGCCCCGGCGAGGTGTTTGAACCCGGCGAGAAAGGAACCGGTCATGTTCAGGACCGGTCAGGACTTCCGGCACTTCCTGTGGCCAATCGATATTTAATTTGGCCACCGCACGGGTTAACACCTCGACCAGCTCCTCTTGGGCGGGTGGATGAAGCGATGAAACACTTCCTGCTTCTCCACCCACCCCGATGCCACCCTCGTCCGGTTCCTCGGAACCGGAGAGGATGAGCATCGGATCCTCGACCCCAGGGGAAGAAGCCGCAGAGCGGGCTTCCACACGGGGAGGAAGATCCACGGAACTGTCAGAAGAGGATTGGGAAAGTGCCGCAGCAGTCCCAAAACCTTCTGACAAGTCCCGTTGTGAACCCCATGATCTGCGACGCCGAGCCGCCTCAGCGACCGCGAGTCCAGAACCACGGGGCTCACGAGGCTGGCCGGCCTCATCAAACACGGCCAGCCGAGAGCGGAGCAGTCTGAGTGGGAGCCTCTCACAATGCTGACAGGCAGCTCCCTCGAGAGCCGCCCGAGCATGCTCCACACCCAGACAATGCACACAAAGCAGGTGTGCATCCGAGCCAGAAATATAGCGGGGGCACGGATGCACACACTGCTTGAACTCTCTCTCACTCATTCTTTGCTTTTTCACACACTCGGACAAACAACAGTAAATAGACAGACAGTATTGTAACACAGAGCGCTATGCTGAAGAGCAATAACTGCCGTTTCAATGCGCCGGCTCCCCTTTTATACTTCCGGGTATGCCGTCACAGTGACGTCATCACGCACGCCAATCGGATTGGTTTAGTTTCTATTCAGACTTCAGATTCGCTGATGCTTAGGGAGCATCCCCAAATTGTCGTTCCGACGCAGTGAGAGTTCCCTCGAAAGGGAACAAAATTGAGCGCTAAAGCGAGAAGATTGTCAAAAACAAACTGGAAGTTGTTTTGCTGAATGTCTTCAGAAGACATCTGTGCTCCATGAAAAGGAAAAAGCCATAAAGGTTTATTTTTGGCTGAGCTATTCTTTTAAAAAGTGTTATTTTAGTGTGCAGTGCAGATGCAGTACTTAAGACTACCTTCTTCCTAGTGCGTTGAAGAGAAATACATTTGAAAACATTTTTGATCTTTGCACTTGAAGTTTGAACTTTCTATTGATCTGTCTGGATGATGCATCACCCTCCTTACATTTTTCAGGTGCCGTATTGCTCATTTTATCGTGGGCAGGGTTTTGGGAATGCGGGGCTGGCGAATCCAAGGACAGACGAGGGGACTGCAAGAAGGGTATCAGAAGAGTTTCAGGACAACCTTCTCAGCCTGCAGCCATTTGCCAGTCCCAAAGAGCAGTGGGATTATCTGAGTGCTAACTAAACAAACTAATGTTTACATGGTGCCAAAGGCCTGCACTGATCCGGATACTGTGCTAACCCGTGTGGTAATGCAAGGTGTGTGGCTTCATCAGTACAGCACAAGAACCACAAACAAGACTTACACCGTGCAGAAAATGTCTCTCCTTAGGTATCCCTGTGCCAGCAACTTATTTATTTACTTTTTTTTTTTTTTTTTTTTAAATGGGTTTCTGTGATTCACTCATGCACATAAACACAAATACTTGTGTGATACCAAGCATGACCAAGCATGACCGATAAGTCATGCTTGGCAATGCGTGGCCCTTGTTCTGTGATGCAGTAAAGGAACAGATTGCCCTGAACTGTCGGGACACACAGAAAGCTTATTTACACTGTTAGGATGACGTCTTCATTTGAGGCCATCATTTATTTAAGATGCCAAAGTGCCCAATGAGCATTGTGCTCCTGCCCTGACATTCTTTCCCATTTCCCCCTGCTCTTTCTCTCTTTCATATAACACACTGTTTCATCAAAAGTGCAAATAACTCCTAAGACATAAACAATCATTTTCTTGATTAGTATTTTGCCTTGTCTTCATTACAATTCAATTACTGTTCAAAAGTTTGAGGTGTTTTTTTGAAAGGAATTAATACTTTTATTCACCAAGGTTGAATTAAATTGATCAAAAGTAACAGCAAAACTGTTATTTCAAATTCATTTCTAATCCTGAAAAATGCATCACAGTTTCCACAAAAAAAGCAGCAGATCTGTTTTCAACATTGATGATAATAAGAAATGGTTCTTGAGCACCAAAGCAGCATATTAGAATGATTTCTGGAGGATCATGTGAGTAATGATGCTGACAATTCAGCTTTGCCATCACAGGAATAAATGGCATTTTTGAATATATTAAAACAGAAAACAGTTACTTCAGCTTCAAATACTGTTTTTGAATAAATAAAAGCCTTGCTGAGCTAAAGTTTCTTTAAAAAGCATTTTTTAAAAATTTAATTACAAATATTATGAAAGTGGTACCAGATGTTATGCAGTGAATGTTTTAGATTGAGCTTAACTTGAACCTGAAAGAGTTTTTTATCAATCCAACTCTATTTAGTGAGTTTTGTGCTTAAATCAAGGAAGAAAAAACATAATTCAAGATTTATTCTCTGAAAAACATCTTATCTTAAAATTGCTTCTCAGGTAAATGCAACGTGTTTTTAATTATGTTTAGGCATTTCTACTTGAAAACAAGACAAACCCCTGATTAAGAAATTGATTTTTTTGTGTGTGCGCAGCCATTCATACAGAAAGGATCTATTGCACAGATGAGCAAATTTCTTGGCTGTTGGTTTTCCGGTCACAAGGGAAAGGTCTCTCAGCAATGGAGATTTGTACTGTTGTTTTGTTGTCAGAGCACTTGCCGTTAAATTACAGCTGTCCAGCGTGGCATGAACAAGAAAGTAGAGACCAGAGTAGATGATTCGACCCAGGTTTGCCCTTTTCTCTTCGGCTTGAGAGGGTTTTTTTACACCCAAGTCACGGCCTGATTAATTTAAAACCTAGCACAGCTCTTATTATGCCTTAAGACTTCAAAGATCCCACAGCCTTTTTTTTTATTTAAAGAATAGCAGCCTTACATCTCTCTGTCTTATTGTTGTCCTCCTGATGTATTTTGTTTACCAAACACTGTTCTCCAGATCTCAGCATTTCCACAATCTGAGGAGAGAAATGAAAGTGAGTGTGTGAAAGGATTATTTTACATTATGCCGAGAGAGGAGGATGGCAAATGGATCATGCTCTTTGTAAACAGAGGAAAAAAGGCTTTTTTTTGTAGAGTGATTTACTGTGGGGTGTCAGATTTATATGAGCAGAGAAGATTCTGGGGGTGTAGCGAGTAGAGAGGAATAGATAGTGAGCGAGAGAGCGGGAACAGATATGGTGTGAAAGAAAGACTGCAAATGGGAAAGAGAAAAGTGTGTAAATATTCACTGTGATGGGTTGTGACACTGCAGCCCCTGCAAACGGGAATGAGATTATTGCAGCTGAGAGACCAATAGATGTTCTCCATTTGTTTTGGCAAGCGTTGGAAGTACGACGATTCCTTGTTCTCCCATTCTCCATCAAAATACAAAGTGACCCTAGTTGCACTGCAGTCGCCATCGGCAACTTCCTTTCGCATGCATTGCGATATCATTTTTCACAGCAGCGAGCGGTCTGTTTGTTTTGATGCATTTCCTAAGAAACTGTCCCCAAGGACACTGTGCTGAAGGTTGGTCTTTACAAAGGTGGGGTGGTATCATAATGGAGGAGATACAAATAAGCATATGGAGGAAGAAAGAGAGGGGAACTCAACTCCCCTCCATCCCATATGCCTGCCTCTGTTTAACTCCTCATTAAGATCAACATCTGGTGTTCTATCCACAGCGACACATATTTATCATTCCAATGCTTCATCGGGACAAAAGCACCTCACACATACATACAAACGTGCACATTGAAGTATGCACACTGCGTTTTCTTCAGCTCGTTCTTTATTCCATGCCAAACAGTCTGAACTGATTCAGAGCTCTAAACGTGGATTGTCTGAAGGCATTTAAACGATGCAAAAATGTTTCTCCCAGTACACTTATCTAAACATCCTTAAAACAAGACAAATGTACTAGATTTCATATCAAGACTTGTTTTCAGAGAGTATATTTTTAATTACATTTTTTATTACCCAATTGGCAGTTATTTTAATGTCATATCTTATCTGAAAGCATAGCATTTACACCTTAAGCTGAAATGTTTATTTTAATCTGAAAATACATTCATTTTTTCTTAATAAATGGACAAATGAAAAATACAATTGGTTAAGAAAAAATAAAGATTCAATCAAAGACGGTGCACTCATATAACTTATGATGGGGAGAATAAAAACGGCAATCGGCAATTAGGTAATTCGTATCATTACAGCTGCCTTTAGGCCGTGTGTCCACCAAAGCGTTTTTTAACGCTTGTTTTCAATGGGAGTGCCGTGTTTTTAGAACGCCATGAGCGTAACGAGGCACTGAGCGAGTATTTCACGTTCAAGCGCTGAGCGGTCAGCGTTTTTTACGCGAGAGTTGAAGAATGTTCAACTTTGAGTAAAACGCAGCGATCATCACTGTCACTTTTCATCCAGCCGTCCAATCAGAGTGGAGGAGGGGTGGGACAAATAGAACACCAACCAACTGCCACATTCTGCTTGTACTATACAAAGTCAACAGATGACAACAAGCAGTATAATAACGGAACAAAATACTTTAAAACAAGAGCCAGAGCAAATACTTTACATTGAATCGGCATTTTTATATAGAATCAATACAGAAAAAAACTATCTGTGAAATGAGATACTAGTAACACTTCCACAGATATTGCGTATCATAACAAGCAAAGAGTCTCAACTGAAAAAAACGCTGCGCTGCCAAAACGTTCTCAAGCGCCCACAGCCTCAGAAGAACCCTATTCGAGCATAAGAAACAACATTTAGGGGACAGTTCATGCCAGATTTTCTTGCTAATTTGAAATATTTTATTTAAATGTGATTACGGCAAGCAGTTTTTGAGATTTCAGGATTCCCCCATTCAAGTAGATAGGATTTGGTCTGCGTTTAACTCCACTTATAGACATACACTTGTGACTTCCCCTCTGGGGAATATCCACCGCCATTTTGAATTGCATTCAACTTCGTCAAGTGGACGAGGGATGTTTATTTGGACAGACCATCGACGCCTCGTTTTTGAGTGAGTCTACTCAACATGTACACTTCAGGCAGAGCCATAGACCACAATGCACCATGATTGTGACGTCACAGCAGATCTTAATTTCCCCCCACCCCACACAACTCTAGTGTATGATGTGGGGTATTTAATAATAATCCGCATTTTATGCTTGTACCTAAAGCTGAATGTTTTTTTTTTACAGAGTTATAGTTTAATGTATTATCATTTTCGTTTGTGTATTTTTATATTTAATTTAAATATATTAATATTTGTTTATATTTATTTATTTTTAACAGCCCAAGCATGCATACATACATGCCTATAGAATGGTGCGTAAAACACATTTCAAGGGTTCCTTCAGTAGTGGGCACTCGTCCAAAGTAAGCAATAACGTACAACCGAGTGAATGAGATGGAGGGTTAGCGAGGGCAGGGCACAAAATTGGACTTAAACGCAGGCCCAATCTTGGATTTCGGAAATAGCTGCCCGGAAGTGTTGCAAATATGACCGTACAGTGAACAGACTTTCATTGAAAGGCACTTAAAAAAAAAAAGTCTTACGAAATGTTTTTCAAATAAATGAATCCCGTTTAAGGATATTTCAATTTTTTTTTTAACAAGAAAACGAGACAGAAATACTGATTGAGAAAATGATTTAAGCCTTTAGACAGGGAGATGATTTATTAAACTGTTTTGTGTGTGTGTGTTTTTTTTTTTTTTTTTTTACAAAGTATGATATAGAGCTCCAACATGGTAGCAAGTCATGTAGCATTACGTAATGCATTGAATAGAAAGTTACATATATGCATACCATTTGCAAAATATAATCATTCTCCATTATGACATGCATAATCAGTATTCCTTAATATTTTTTTAACTCGTTTCATAATAGTTCACTTGTCTACTCCTTTTAAAAAATGAGATGTGCTGAGTTTGTGGGCTGTGTGAAATTACAGCATTTTAGAGCATCGCCAAGGGCTGCCTGAGCTAAATTTAGCCATCTGCCTCATTAACAAATACGCTCATTATTTTTGTTTGTATGTAGCAGACCTTTGTGTCACAACCCCGATACTTCTCTGGCTTTGCAGGCTTGTTTGTAATATTGAACTACACAACAGGGCATTTATTGATTTAACCTCTGAACCCGTGGCATCATCATTGCACACCATGATATGTTGTTTTCAGCTCAAATAAACTGAGTACACACATTTTGTGTTTCCCTGCAATATGTGTTGTGTTATTTTCATGTTCATTTTTTAATTATTAACTCTGTAATTCATGTCTTCATTTTTTGTTGTCATGTTTTTAATCTGCACAAAATGTGAACAGAATGCATTTTAAAAATGAATGAGTTACTGGCTGCTTTCTACTCATTGTGTACAAAGAAATAAATTTTTATTTGTTATACACCTGTTTTGGTTTGTCTTCTTTCAGCTGATGGGATTTGATATTGATATCTATTTCTTTTTCTTTTTGCATTTAACATTTTTGGTGGGTTTTTTTGGTTTTGCAGGTGATGCTCCTGTCGGTTCAACAACACTAGTCTTCTCCATCTTAAATTCAGTTGCTGTGCTGCTCTCCTCTGCTTCATCATATCTGGTCATTCCCATCAGTCGTTCTTCCCTTGATGCTCTAGTGCTTGCATCTTTGTCTGACTTTTCAGGAGACTCTTGTTTTTCATCTGTGATCTCATCTTGGCCATCATTTTTCTTCGTAATATCACTGGTCAGTAGAGTTTCCAAGTCCCCACTATCTGTCTCTGATCTCTGTGTATTATCTCCCAGCACATTGCTTTGGACTGAATCCCTGTCTTTATCTGCAGGCGTATTATCTGTTTTTGCCTTTGATTCTTTTAGGGTCAGAGAGCTCTCATCCCTTTGGTTCTTGCTGTTTTTCCTCTTATCCTGTCCTTCGTCATTATTACCTGCTTTGACACTGCAGCTCTCCTCTGATTTGCCACTGCAGCCTGACCTTCCCAGATGTCCTTCATCTTTCCCTGCCGACATCTTACTCTCATCTGCCCATGTCACTCCTTTCTTGGTCTTCTTTCCCCTCTTGACCTGTGCTTTCTTTTCCCACTTCTCCTGAGTGCTTGTCCAGTAGTTTTTGTTTTCGTTGACGCACTTCGCTCTGATGTTCTCCCCCATCTTCTTAATCTCCTGCTTGACGATAGGTTTGAATGTGGGATCAAGTTGCAAGACCCTAGTGAAATCTCTGCGGGCCTCGTCTTCATTACATAATGCCGAGTGAGCCCGGGCCCGCTGGTACGTGGCCTTCAGATTGTCTGAGGCGGAGATGAAAAGTGAGAGAGTGAAGACCATTCCTGCCACATCACATTGGCTTCATAATAAATAATTCATACAAAAGTAAACAACTGTTTTCGCTCTTTGCATAAGGGGCTGGATAGATACACCAAGGGATATCTCAATATGATGAATGATGCAACTTCCTGGATCCACAAACAAAGTGAAGCATTGAGATGTGGTAGCTTAAAGGGAGAGTTGAGTCTAACTGATATAGCTCAAGGCTCTGTTTTTACTACAGACTATAACAGAGTGATTGGCTGACTTGCACTGGGTGGTGAAGAGGACATCTATATCTGCTGCAGCTTAAACCCAACCAAATGTGTGTCTATGTCATAGGGTGCTTTTCAAATGGAAGACTGCGTCCTAGTAAGGCTGCATATCTCTGCTGCTACGTCATCATTCGCCGCTGAAGACTCTCAATTTGAAGGATCCTTAAATCACCGACAATCTTTTGCAGACTCTCCAATTCGCCAACTAACGGAAAACGAGTCAGCACTGAGCTTGTCTGAGGTTATTATGAAATGCAAGGCAAAAAAATTATGTTTTAGATGTAGGCTGACATGTTATCTTTTGTCTTAGTGTTAATGAATCGCTTAACACTAAACTGCCAATAATGTAATCCACTGGGAGACCACAGACGGTTGTCATTCGCTGCATTGTATTAATAGAAAGCCAGTTAACTCTTTCTCCTGACAGTGTTTTTGAAAAAAGTTGACAGCGTCTTTGATCATTTTCACAACATTTTCATGGCCTCTAGAATATTTTGTTGTATGAATATCTGAACATGCAATAGCCTATATTAAAAGAATGGACAGACCCTCTGCTTTTAAACAAAAAAAAATATTATTCTACTGTAGCTTTATGCATTTATTTTTCAATCAACACTTGAATGTAAGTTAGTTTAGTAAAAAAAAAAGAAAAATAAGTAAATTTTGTTTTTGTCAAAGACTACATTCAAATTGGATTCAGAATGATAATCAAAACAGATGAATTAGATCGAGTTCACAGTCTTATAGCTCGTCCTGGGACGACATTTCATTCAGTAACATTAGGCAGGTTTTGATTTATATGCGGTTTAATGTTGATGATTGTGTTATATATATTTACATATGCATATGACATTGCTTGTTTCTGCATCTTCCTCGCATGTGTTTTCGTTTTGATCAGGAGATTGTCAATGGCGGAGGAAAGAGTTAATGCATAGATTTTAATACAAAGTATTTTTCAGAAAATTTAATTTTAATAGTATTTTCGTGCCGTGACGGTGGAGGCGGGAACATTGTGATGTAGCAATGCGCACTTACTAGACCGTTGCATTCTATCATTTAATGCTGAGCAGGACTCTAGCCTACAAGGACTGGACTAAGAAGAACACAGCCTCACTAGGATGCAGCCTTCCATTTGAGAAGCACCCATGGTCTATGGTAGGGGTGCCGAACTTTGTTCCTGGAGGGCCACTGTCCTATGAGTTTAGCTCCCAGCCTAATTAAACACACCAGGACCAGCTACTTAAGGTCTTCAGGGTTACTAGAAATGTCCGGGTAGTTTGCTGCTAGTTTGGAGTTTGACACGTGGTGTATGGTGTCATATAAGATTTATATGTAACTGGCATACAAAAAGTTATGACTTGCCTTAAAGAAAAAAGTTAGATGACTAACTGGCAAGACTAGTCTGAGCAACCAGCCTATGTCCATTTCTGCAGTGAATGAGTATATAAGCTCACCTTTATGTTTCTTCAGCAGTTTAGAGTTGAGATCCACCACTTCTTGATATTCCTCAAGCTCCAGCTTACACTGACTGAGGTTTAGACAGAGTGGCAGACGGACTTTCTCTAGAGATTTCCAGTCTTCTCCTTTATTTTCCACCTCAAAAACACACAGAGAGATAGATATGGCTTAGTGAGCACTGGGTTGCTGATTCCCCATGGGGATTTTTTAGCTTCCCTGTCGTTCATGCTGAGTAATTTTTAGATCCCCAATGCACATCTCCTCTGGGATATGAGAAGGTATATATTACTGTAAGTTCTGAGGGATATGTGAATGTTGTGCAGTGTGCAATATGTTCTGAATGGTTTTTGACAAGTGTTTTCTGTGGGTGTTTAGCCCATGTCTCTATGATATTGTCTTTCATAATGTTCAGGTCACTCCATCAAATTCGAAAGTCTGATGAAAAGAGACAGCACACTTCTCCTAGACAAGCCACACAATTTGAGATCATTTATGGCAATTGTACTTAATAATAATAATTTATTACATTTATATAGCGCTTTTCAAGGTACTCAAAGCGCTTTACATAGAAGGGGGGAATCTCCTCAACCACCACCAATGTGCAGCATCCACCTGGATGATGCGACGGCAGCCATTTTGCACCAGTACACCCACCACACACCAGCTGATTGGTGGAGAGGAGATTGAGGGATGATGCCAATCGTATATATATATGGGGATGATTAGGAGGCCATGATGGACAGGGGCCAATGGGCAAATTTGGCCAGGATGCCGGGGTTACACCCCTACTCTTTTATCGATGGGCATCCTGGGATTTTTAATGACCACAGAGAGTCAGGACCTCGGTTTAACGTCTCATCCGAAGGACGGTGCTTGTTACAGTATAGTGTCCCCATCACTATACTAGGGTGTTAGGACCCACACAGACCACAGGGTGAGCACCCCCTGCTGGCCTCACTTACACCTCTACCAGCAGCAACCTAGTTTTCCCAGTTGGTCTCCCATCCAGGTACTGACCAGGCTCAGCCCTGCTTAGCTTCAGTGGGAAACCAGTCTTGGGCTACAGGGTGATATGGCTGCTGGTACTTATGGTTAGGTGGTGTTCAAAACCCTATGTTTGCTCAATTAGAAAGCCCCACTTGGACATAGGAACAATCTAAAATATTGGGAGGACATGATATAAACTTTATCATCTTGGCTCATGAGTATTAATTAGGCGGTGTTCCATTCACCCAGTAGTTTTTAGATAAGTGGGTTTTTTCAGAATACCGCTACAAGCTTTCAGCCAATTACTGAAGTAATGCTTCTGCATGGTTTTAAATTCCACATTTTATGTGGCCGGCTACAATTTCAACATGAAGCTCTTAATATATTATGGGTTTTTTTTTAAATATAAGTGGGACTTAGGCTCGCACAATGCTGTTGTATAATGCAGCCCTGATTTTTTATCGTTATTTTCAGCCTCACCTTAGTTTGGAGATGATCTATATACTCCAGAGCCTCCTTGAACTTGACAGTCGCCTCAGTGTATTTATGCTCTTTCACGTTGAAATTGCCTTCATCTTGGAGCAGCATAATTAGCCGAAGCATCTGCTGCCAGTCCTTGCCCTCAGTCAGAGCTGTTATCCTGTAATTGGCCTCTCCTGTTGAATGTTCACTTTGGGTGTCATGCTTATTTTCCTCTGCTACAGATGGATTCATTCCCTCCTCAGCATCTTTGACCTCTTCAGGGGACTCCAAATGTTCCACCTCACTTTCCTCTTTTGTAGGCATCACAGAGCTTTTATCCTTCTCTGATTCCCTTTCTCTCTCTTCTTTCTCTTCAAAGATGTTCCAGTACCTTTCTTTATCCTCCCAGTATTTTTCCTTCATTCTGTCAGAGAGAAGATTCAATTCTCTTTGCACCAACCTAGACAGTGTGATGTCTAGGTTGGCCACCATCTGGAAGTCTTTCCTGGCCTCTCTCTCACTCCATACAGCTGCATAGGCCTTTGCTCGCTTGTAGTAGGCCTTGACACAGTCTGGAAAAGATAATAATGGGACTGTAACTTGTAATTTACTTACCTACTGAGGCAACATAGGGCCTGATTTACTAAACAGGCCAAATTAGCGTGAGAGCGCAATTCCATAAAAGCACAGATGAGAGTGGACAGTTCTGCGCGTGATCTACTGACGACACGCAAATTAACACACAGATGCAGCCGGATCATTTCCGCGATTTAGCCATTTGCGTCTGGTTTAAGACGTGCTTTTTTGGGCGGTAATGCCGCAATCAATAGTAAATTTAAGAGAGTAAACCTTTGTAAATCACCTCTCGTGATTCATTTAAATACTCTCCTTCCATAAATGTTGCGCCTGAATGAGAAACTCCTACAAATATATAAGCAATATGGTCAGCTGCAAAAAATAACTGTCCACACCTTTTTAGCGCTAATTTATCACTGCGCTTCTTTAGTAAATCCTGACAGTAGGTTTTTAACACCAGAAGAGGGTTTGCGCTGGCGCAAACTGTTAGTAGGTTTAGTCCATAGTCTTTCTGAAGGCTGTGTATACAGTCATATAAAGGTATTTTCATATGAAGTAGTATTATTTGCTTTTATATCATCAAAAAAATGAGCAATGCCACACATACTCCGTTTTAACCCAAGTCGGACACCAAGTACACCTACCTAATTTTGCGGAGTGGGCATTAGAGCTTGGTTAAGATTCCCTTTTGATGGCCTTTTTTCATTTGATCATGCTCTTCACTAAATCTTTAAATCTGCCAGCCAATATCAGCCTCTGGCAAAAACAGCAGATTCTGTGAGCACATTTCAAAAGGATGTGCTCCCCACGCGACGCACAAGAGAAACAGTAAAGAGAACAAAGATGGAAAATTTGAACCGAAACAGACAAGGTGTGGGTGACACATGGGGCACAGCAGAATGAAATGAATACTGGGAATTAGAGGGGACGGGGAGACAGGAGAGTGTCCTCGATAAGGGGAATTGTGAAAGGCCGAAGTCACTGTGCCGGCTGCATATGCATAAGGCTCATTAGGAGAGCTACCCACACTGCCTCTGGAGCCACTGCGAGAGACAATACATCTGTCACTTCACATGCTTCAAGAGGGCTTACACAGACCAACTCCTGTCCCTACTGCTCATGCAGCCAGCCAAGCTTAAACAAACCCAAACCACAGAGGACGAAGATTACTATGCATGCTGCCAAGTACAATTATGAAAGTGAATGCAATTGGATTATTTATGATAACCAAAAAGCAAAGGCTAATTCTAAAGATGGCCTGATACTCGACCTCACCTCGACCTAAATGTCTCAGACTAATTTGTGTTGCTTGTCATTTTCCTGTGAATCCAGCAACTTGATGCTTTGATTTTCTATTAGTAATTTCAGTCAAAATTGGTTGAGATTTATCATGCAAGTACTAAACTGCTTTTTGGGCTTGCTAGCACTAAACACCCATGTTTTTGTGACTTATGCTTTGATGATGATTGAAAATGCTGGAGCAACGAACTGTTGCCATGGTTATTTCATTGGGCAATGACAAAACATCTACTTCTATAACATGAAGAAATATAAATGTTGCTAGCAAATGATTTTATTTAATGAAAAAGAGTGCTGCAGAACTCTTAATTAGGCGGTTGCTGACAAGTGGCTAAATGGGACTACTGAGGTGGATGGGGAGATTAAACTTGTCTACTCACTAGTCCGCTTTTACAGCCTTATTATGTTTATACTCAGAAGCTTATTGGTGGTGACGCTGAAGTCATATGACCATGGTGTTGTTTGTTTAAAGCCTAACTTTAGCTTTTTACTTCCGCTGATTGTGTTTAAGCTTCAAAATGTTTAAAAGTTTTGTTCATTTGTAAATATTTGATTTTGTATGATCAACTTTTGTTGGTCATAGTGCTTTTTTTGGTTGCAATAATCCAAAAGCTGATCCTATTGGCTTTTTGTTAAAGGTAATGCTAACTTCTGGGTTGGCCAACAAAAATATATAGGCTGTGTCCGAAATCACACTCTGAGTAGGTACTTATTTTGAATAAGTAATTACTTCAAAACTTAGTACGTCTTTTATGAGTACTGTGAATTTAGACATACTTCTTTTGTTGCATAAGCCGCATTTCCTATGCAGGAACTTTGGGGTAGTACTCTGTGTTTCGATCGCAGGGACCAGGGTTTAAAGGAAGTTCCGGGTAAAAAAATTCCCCCTCAGAAAGTCCCTGCTCGCAAGGTTGTACCTTTCCAAAGTTCGGGGACTTTCGGGGGTGGGACTTGGGTGCTAAACATGCTGATTGGTTGAGTTCACGCAGCGTTTTGATTGGTTGACTCCATGCAGCATTTTATTTCAACCACCATTTTAAAAATCTGTTATATATAATAAAAAAAATCTGTTATAAAAAATATAAAATCTGTTATATAAAATTATATAAAAAAGTTATATAAAATCTGTTATAAAAATCGTGCTTGCAGTAAGAGTTGTTTGCTTTTTGAATCAACAGTGGAGTTTGATATGACAAATATGACAAAAAATATGACAGATGGGCCGATGACAGTGAGAACAGGAAAGTCGCACGCAGTCCTACGTCACCGGACTAATTTGCCTAATTTTTTGACCGCAATGAAAATGCAGACAGCAACAGGTCAGGAGGGAAAAAAGTTCCTGGGAAAAATTGTTCCGGGTAATTTCGATGGAAATGCGGCTATACTGTTTTTCGACTACTATACAGTAGGGAAGTATGCAATTTCGAATGCAGCACTCTATGCATGTCTACTTCTGAATGGCTGTCAATGGGAAAAGATGGTGTAGTTACAGCATCTACCAGCAGGGAAATTGGGGCATTCTAACTAGCCAATCCTTGGACCATTTGGTTTATACAAGATTTGGTTTATAACCAAGATCGTCGGGAATGGATTGACATGTGTAGCCTACGTTTTCCTGTTTCCTTAACACAATTAAACAGAATTGTCAAATATTCGGGCTCATGTTATACGAGCAAAACTAAACTTTATTTTGGGGAAATATTACACTGTAAAAAAATCAGGTCTCCAATTGAAAGTTTTCTAGTGACTGATCACATCTAATTTTTTTAGTTGGCAAAATTGAATTTCTGTGAATTAAATTGCATCAATTCACAGAAATTCAATTTGGCCAACTGAAAAGTTTAGGAGTGATCAGTCACTAGAAAATGTTCAATTGGAGACCTGAATTTTTTTTTACAGTGTAGGCTACCTATAAGCTGGCTTACCCTTGTGTTTATCCAGGAGCTCTGTTGTATGTTCTATGACCTCATAATATTCCTCCAGCTCTAACATGCACTGGCAGTAGTTCAGTACCAGAGGAATGATAAGCCTGCCCAAATTAATGTAGTCCTCATCTCCTGGCATCTCCTACACATGAAGGAAAACACACTCAGGTGCACTCATCAGATGCTTTCCTCTACAGCCCCCTATAACCCCCATGACATTTTGTATTTATTTTACCCTGGATTGGACTGTACGCAGCAGAACAACAGCCTCCTGATACTTCTCTGCAGCTTCACGGAACCGACCCTGCTTGACCAGTGCGTTGCCCAAGAGATGCAGCGAGGGCACCGCCTTTAGCTTCTCATCCTTCTCCATCATCCAAGACTCGCGCTGGTAAGAGAACGGGTCGCCCACCTGAGGAAGACAGAGAATTGGAGCGTGCTTGTCTCGCTTGGTTGCGGATTGAAAACATGGTCTGAGAATTGGGAGCAGCATTTCTTTCCTGGCGTGTAGCACTTGATTGTGTAACATTCTGTTACGCTGTTTGGGTTGCAGTGAGAAATCTATTGAAGGTGGAGGAGTGGGACTAGAATGAGTGTGTTGTGCGAGGGTGCCTGCTCTTTGTGAATACATCTCTGACCCACCGAGATTAACTCCATGATGAAGATTAGAGACTGAGGTGTCCTCATTATCTCATCGAGCTCTGGGAATCCTGTCGAGTGGTAGTGAAAAACGTTTCCCATGCCACACGTGTGTCTTTGACCATCCAGAGGATCCTTTCCCTGAGCAGCCAGTCGTATCCCTTTCGACACAAGGGGATAAAGGCCTGTGTGCTGAGTATACAAAAGAAAAATAGTATCACATGCCAGTGTTTCCTATAGAACTACCTAGCATTTTTCTACAGTTTTTGCAGCAATATTCCTGCATTCATTACAAATCTTTAACTACACATTGCTAATTGGATTATCAGTCTAGCTAATTAATATTACCCAGTACTTATCTGTGTAAGTACAATGTAACTACGTAACCTTAAAATAAAGTGTAACTGAATATTGACTTTCAGTTCATTATTCTGATTTACATATGTTGATTGAGTAACCACTCTTAATAATTCATCAGACTGATGATAACCCTACTTTTTGAACTGTACATTTAAAAAAAAGAAGAGCTATACTGTTTGCAATGTATATTTTTGAGTTACTAAAAAGAATCGGCTCAGAAGAGTCATTTGCTTGGGAATCAGACTGCCCCGGCCTGGTCATGCTGTGTTTTTTTATTGTGAATCGGGCTGCACTACTTTCTGTATGCTTTTGCTGAAAACATTTAGCCAAAAGATGCTTCTTGCCATTATTTTGTGCCAAGGCGTGCTGAAAGATTCGGCAGCCGAGGAGCATAGAAGTTTGACCTTTTGTTCAAATTATTTCTAACACCATCCATCTCACTGGAATCTTTAGTCTCATTTGCCTTGCAGAATAGATCTAGATTTTTTTTTTCTGTCATGTGTTTGAATAAAAACAGCAAATGAGAATGTTAATCGAAAAATGTAGTAGGCTGCCAAAGATGCAAAATACATCAGACATATATTCTCCTCCATACTTATGTGAAGATTAACTCCTTCCCTGCCAGCGTTTTTGATCATTTTCGCAATTTCGAAAGAGTATTTTCTCATATGAATATCTGAACATGTATTATAGCAAAAGAAAGAACAGAGCCTCTCATTTTAAACAAACAAACAAAAACAGTTTTATCCTAGCTTCAAGCTTTCTTTTTTATCAACACTTTAATGTTTCAACAATTTTGATAAAAAAGCAACATTTAACCCCTTAACTGTCACCGTCCCGCTTTTTTGATGGCCTTTTTTCGTATCATATATGAGTAATTATCATAAATTAGGTATCATTAGAAAGCTTACAAACTCAAAATTCATCCTTTGAAATCGGACATTGTGTTACCATGGAAACTCTAAATTCTTCTAGCAGGCTCCTCCCCTAGTGGGCGGTGTCATGTTTTTATTAAAACATTTATTTGAACTACTTTATAATCAAAATCTTTGACTATACAAAGATTTTATACACATATCGTTGGAAAGGTCTGAGTCTCAAGGTTCCATATTTGGTGACTGTTTTGTGATGGAAGTGATATTTGGACAGAAATTTACAGTAAAATGCATTTTAATAAAAACAATCAATGGAATGTGTGACACCCGGTGGCTATTTTTGGTAAAGCGCCTAAACAAAATCTCATGGGAACTTCTTCAATTTTTGTGATATCAACTTCAAATTTGGAACACAACTTGGTTAGACATATGGCTTTGATTTTGTAATTTTAGAGTAACAATTTTTTTGTAAAATATATATTTTATATTTAATAACAATTTAGGACAGTATTTTTCATTTAGAGTCAACTTAAACTTCCATAACTTTTTACATATTTTGAATTGCTTTTACTTCAGCAATAATCTGCCGAGTGTAAAACGAGACCAAATTTAGCTCTATATTCAAAATAATTATTGAATTACAGCCCTTTAAGTTTGGATATTGGATTTTCATGTCCATTCTCAAAAAGGGGGGGTGACAGTTAAGTGGTTAATCAAAAAGCTGAGGAAATCAAAGACTGCAATGTGCAAAAGCAATGCTTTTTTTTTTTGCTCCTTTTCTTTCTGTTTTGGGAAAACACAACAAGAGGTTTAGTTTGATTTCAAACACTTACAGTGGCATCACACCAAAACTCTGCTACCTCTCCAATCCTCATGGAGGTTAAAAGCACCTCCCACACCTCCATCTTGAACATCTTCCCCACAAAAATCTCTGTGGGATGCTTATTTTTGCGGCTGTCGTCAATAACAGTTCTTTCAAAGTTATCCAACAGAGTCTGGAAGTGGAACACCAGCTTTGTGGATAGGAAGGCAGAGAGGAAAGAAAGAGAATAATAACAGGATTAAGAGAGAGCAGATATATTTTTCCTGCTTAGTACACCATGCACATCTTGTTACTTGCAACTTGGTGCATGTTTGTATGTGTTGGTGAGAGAAATACATGGTTTTCAAGCAGGCCTGGAAGTCTTTTTCCCTCATGCCATCCTAACAGCTTCATTCCTGGCCCAACTTCATTATAAGGCATTTAAATGTATAGTCTTTTTTGAAGTATATTGATGGAGACACCTTGATGGAATGGGAGCACAGCTGGAAAATGGAGAGATTAATGTTGGCATTGTCGTGGAAAATGTTTGTCATCCTCTCCAGGCTGAGGACCATATGGCTGGACAAGTAGGGGGGAGAAAAGTCACCTGGCACAGATACAGTGTTCCTCAGCCGCTGTCCAAAATGATAGGTTGCCAAACTTCTGTGCAATTATATGGACCAAATGTTTTGTCACCTAACAAAAACCATTTTATAACCAATAGATTCAAGCTACAACCATTTCTAATTAAAAAAAAGTTGTTAGACATGACCCCATCCAAACAAAAGCATTATCCAGGACCATATATGCGTATTACCTTAGTTCCCTTCGGAAAATGTGGCAACGGTCCTTGACCTCCATGCAGAATCTTCTTTTTTACTCCAGGATGGTCGAGCAGGTATGTCTCTTCCATTTTAAACTCTTTAGAATGAGTGTTTTTTTTATTGAATCAGTTCTTATGTCCTGTAGCCCGTGAGAGCTGGTCCTTGGCAGTGTTAATTAGCAATCTGAGGAAAGGAGACAAATCACACCCTGCAGCCCAATTCTGCCTGGCTGCTTTCTGACAGATGGCTGGATTACCAGGTTGAGGATAGCCACTTTAATCTGCCTTGGCTAATCCTCCAACCCCCCTGAATCTTTAGTATAATCCCCTGTAAGAAGTGAAGGGATGGGTGACCAGAGAGCGGAACTCAGAGTACGGAGACAGTTGAGATCATTCTAGAAAGCAATAGGAGTTGAATAATCCCAGGAGTTTGCTAGTATAATTCAGTGGGAAGTGGGAACTACTGCAGACCGAATAATCTAGAAGTTTCTAGTACGATTTTCTAGTTTGTTGACCCCTGCGATGAGAGCATCTTACAAATTTGCAGATTTATTGAGCAGAAGAGACTTGCCAACAAAACTAAACTTTATTTCAAATATGAATTTATTTGAAATACTGCAGTTAACTAAAAAGGGTTTATAGTGTATCCACATGATAAAAAGTACAAACACACAATCTTATTTGAGAAATCAAAGAACCTTTTGTGATGAGGCATCAGTCGAATATACTAACAATTATTTTAGAGTCTCACAACACAAATGGGATGTTTAAATTCAGCCAATACATGCAGTAGAGTAAAAATTGGTCATGTGTTCAGCAGTCGCCTCTGGTCAGAGTCTTTGTATTGCAGTATCTTGGTAATTGTGAGCATCACTTCTCGATCAGCGAGTCCAGCTGCTCTTGAAGGGAAGCCAGCTGTTGGAACAGAATAGCAGTGATGGATGGCTAGCAGTAGGGGTATAATTGAAGGCTAAGTGCAATATGTTCAACAACACCTCAACGTTGTTACCTTTTCCATCAGGCCATTTGTCAGTTTAGGACACAACAGTGACAGAACAAACAAATTTTGGCCAAGGGTTAAACATTTATTTTATTTATTTATTTAATATATATATATATATATATATATAAAAATATATAAAAAAAACAAGTAAAGCATGTGTCAAGTTATTTTACTCACCAAAATTAGATATGGAAAATTACACTCGCTAACCTCAATGGGAATATGTATTGTGCATGCTACATGCATTATGGGCATCAACACAAATTAAATTTCATTCTATTTGATTAGATTCTAATTCATTTGGGAATAGTTTAATGTTAATGTCCATTTTGCATACAACAAAAGCAATTCTCTCTTAGCTATTGCTGAAAGTGACATAGGGAGCAGAATACTTTGGTACATTAGGAAAATATTAATAAAAAAAAATAAAATTAAAAAACGACCCCAAACTATGAAGTTCTATTTATTTATTAGATGGGTATCTGTGATAGGCAATGATTCATTAAAGGTCCCATGGCATGGATTTTTTTATTTTATTTTATAATGTATTCTGAGGTGTACTTATATTGATGTTTGCCCTGTGGCTGAATGCCCTGTTTCAAGGGGCATGTCTGCTGTGAGACTTCAGTAAAAACGGCCACTGTTGTGATTGGCTGACATCTTTGCATTTGAAATGAGCGGAGGGGGCGTGGTTTAACGAGGCATGAGTCTGCCAGAGAGACGGATGGACCCAAGTTCACTTCTCATCAGTTCTCTCAGCACGTCTCAGTTCAGTGAACTGTTGTAGTTACTAGCATATACTTCAGGTTATTTGTTTATTTCTAGTCAGAGGGACTGTCACTCATGTCAGAAAGTTAGTAACTTTAGTAAATAATGGATCAGCGCTGACTCGAGACGCGAACCGTTTAGAATGATTCAGTCCGATTTGGTGAACTAGTTTGACCGGTTCACTAAAAAGAACGGCTTCAAAAGAACGATTCTTTGTTGAACCGGACATCACTAGTGGACCAGAGACGGAGCGATTGCTAACAAAGTTATATTGTACCTACTGAGTTGTGAGAGCGCTGTCAGTGCAAGTTTATTTTTTTAGTATCTGAGAGTTCTGAATAAACACGAGTCCCAGTCACGCCGAGCCCGTCTTCCTCCTTATTCTACCAACTTTGTAAAACATGTAATGTACCATGACAGGAGATGAACGAGTTACGAGTAAGTGTTGATTATAGCATTATTTTTAGATATTTTCCTATCATATATGAAAGTGACGTGCATTGAGTACACAGCGCAAACAAAGACACAACAGCGCAGTAATCGAATGTAATCCAGTTTATTGTGGGGTTAGCTGGCTAGCCTAGCCCGAAGACCCTCATGCTTACCCCCCCTTCTGCTTAATCCCGTGCCGCGTTTGGTGCCTCTGCTGTGGGCCAGAGGCAGTACTGGGGGTCAGTGATGTTGAAGGCCGACCGGTCAGTGCAGCCCGAGCCTCAGCGTGCGTGAAGTTTATCTCTAGAGATGTGACTCTGCAGATGTTGAGCAGAAACTCACGACTGTATGCACATTTTAGAACAGATAGATGCGATGAGGAGGTACTGACTCACAAGATAGAAAACACAAAAACACGTTCTGTGTCGGGAGAGAGAGAAGCCGCAGCGTGTGCACGAATAATAAAGTTATGTGTGAACTTGAATAATTAGCTACACATCAGAAATCACTGATCACAGATCAGAAGGAACTGAAAAAAGACAGTTTTCATTTGTACATCCAAACACTGAGAAACT
The DNA here is from genome assembly GCA_023566225.1 of Romanogobio albipinnatus. NCBI lineage: Eukaryota > Metazoa > Chordata > Actinopteri > Cypriniformes > Gobionidae > Romanogobio > Romanogobio albipinnatus. The sequence continues at coordinate 18,167,839 of CM042246.1, forward strand.
GCCAGCATTCACTCGTTCACAAGCCATGATCTCTCAAGGACAAACAAATATGGCGCTCGCATGGGCGTGCCAAATTCTCTGGGCGGAGGAAAGGGAGGTAACCGTTCCTGTTATGACATCATAACAGGAAAATTCAAGATCAGCTCGTCTGAGCTGTCATTTTCTCAAAGGCAGAGAGAGACAGCCAGAACTCGATTTACACTGATCAAATTTTCTAGCCACTTGCGGACAATATTCAGGCTAGGGGAACTCATATTAATGTTGAAAACCCTCATAAAATTTTTCATGCCATGGGACCTTTAAAAGGATAGACTCAAAAGAGACATGTGCTCATGAATATGACTACATTAGTTGCACTGCTTGTTACTGATTCACTAAAAAGTTGTTAAAATTGATAAAACCAGTGGATATGAGCCATTTGTTTGTGAATTGGACTACAGAGGTTGCACTGTATGTTTTCGATTCACTAAAAAGACCTGGTTAATTTGTTTGTGAATCACAATGCCCTGGTCAAAATGGTAAAGAATCCATATTGAGAACGTTCAAATCACGATTAGTTGAACAAATATTTATAACCCATTCCAAATGCATGCAGGCTTTTGGGCTTGAATGCAAACTCACCTGTTCCATCTCTTGTTCCTCTTGATGAATCATACCATTCAAATGACCCTGGAAGCGATCCTGTGGGGGAGAAGGAAAGAGAGACTTTATCTAGCTGACAGTGCGCTGTTTTGATGCTAGCCATTTGAAAATGTCTTAACTGTTTGTACACAGATCTATTTGATTTGTGGCGCTGTGAATGGAGCTCAGACGTGCATGACCTTTCCCTGTCCGCTATGACTGTAATGACCGCGGACAAATGTAGCCTGCTTAGTGCATCCAACTGAAGTGACACTGTTGAACCACACGTTTGACCCCGTTTCACAGTGTCTAAATCCTCCAAATGGAGCAGTTGCCAGAGCAATGAATTCTTAGTTTTTTCGTGAGTTATGTAAAAGCAGCTAAAGGCAGAAATTAAGGTAGTGCAATAAATTACGGATAGCTCTGTCCATAATTTATTGCACTACCTTAATCCACTGCTATATTCCTCATATTAGCCTAACATATTATTGTATACCTCTATCTGTAAAATTCTGTTCAAAGTAATAGCCATCTGTATATTATATTCATAGTACATATTCACCTGTATATTCTGTTTACATTCTGTTTATAGTAATAGCCATCTGTATATTTATATTTATTCACTGTATATATTCATCTGTAAATTCAGTTCTGTTTATAGTAATAACCATCTCTCTACTTATACATATTTATATATATTCAGTACATTTTTATGCCCAGCACTTACGCAACCATTGTATATATCCTGCACTTGCTGCTATTGCACTTCTGGTTAGACCTAAACTGCATTTCGTTGCCTTGTACTTGTACTTGTGTAATGACAATAAAGTTGAATCTAATCTAATCTAAATGTAATATTTATGCCTTAAAATGATGGCAAAAAACTTGCCTTCTTTAGATTTCTTCAAGGTTATTTTAAAGCACTGTACTGCAAAAAAACTAAGGCTATGTGTTTACATGATGCAGCGTGCCAGAGAAAGTGGAATGCTACATAGTTTAGAGCAGGTAAACAAAAGTCACCCTCAGAGCTTGATTTTCCACCTCCATGATCAATTTCTCCTGTTGCTTCTTGCGGGCACGGGTTTCCTGGAGCTTGGCCTTCAAACTGTTGATCTGCAACTGGTACTCCATTACTGTAGACAAAAGAGATTATGAGCCCTAGTTAACATGCAGTCAGTTTAGTCACAAGCCCTGATGTCATATTGAGCTCTCTTTTACCTTTGAGAGCTAGTTAATCTGCAAATGCACATCTAAGGTCCCAATTATCTGTGAATCCTTCACACTCCAAATGCACAACCCTGCATTAATACTAAATGGCACCTCTTATGTTCTGCACTCTCAGATACTGGGAATTCAAATAGGCCATTGTGGTTCATATATAAGAACTGACTGATTATTTATCAAATCTCAAATAACCCTGATGAATTTGGACATGCAGTACCTGACTAACATTGTAAAACATATACCATTTATAACGGATGTGGCATCAGTGATGCATTTTCAAGGCACAATGTTAATTCCAACTCATTTTTTTTGAGGACCTTAAATTCCTTAAAGTTGAGTCAATTTTACTAGAACTAAAATGACCTTTACATTTTAGTCGACTGGAACAGCATTTTTAGTTGACCAAAAATTGCTAAATTAGCCATCCATGAGGTGTGTCCCGTGCTATACTGAAACAAGCTATCCAACTAAATAAGGTAACTCTATAGCTAAACCTTTTCCTTTGAAGAATATGTAAACAAAACACACAGTGGCACAGCTCTGAGCAGCATGGCTCATTTTTGCCGGTTAAGTGCATATGTGTGTGCGGGATGATGCCAAGGTCAGGCATGTCTGTTACTCACTGGCATGGGTAAAGACACCACTAGACAACCGGTACACCCATCTGACCTAAATACCTCAGCAGGCTCATCATTCAAATGGTAATCTAGGTCGGCTTTTGTTTGTCTGCCGGTCTACCTGCCTCCGATACTGAATTGTGCTTTTAAATTGGGCTTGAGCTGCTGTCCTGACAATGCATTGTAATTGATCAGACAACTCGTGTACCACCATCCTACCGATCTGGTTGTTCCGGTCATTCTCGTCTCTGCCTCCATCGGTCTCGTTCATTTTCTCGTGGAGTTGCCTGACCATGTCATCTTCAGTGTCCATGATGTTAAGGTCTTCGTCCTCGTGCCGTTCGCCCTCCTCGTCCTCATCCTCACTGCTGCTGCTGATGTCATTGAAAATCTCACGTAGCTCATCATGTTGGACTACAGTAGGATTTTAAAAAAATTAGATAGAGAAAGATATAGCTTGAAGGCAGACAGACTTGTGTTTGGATCATTCACCTGAAGAGCCATGACCCTTGTGTCCTGAGGTTCCAGGCGAAGACTCCAGGTTTGACAGTGATAAGCTGTTGTCAGGTTCTTTGGTCTCATCCTCAGCAATCACCTCCCATCCTGACCACAGGGTCAAGGTTCCTATCATCAATAATCCCTTTATCTTTTCATCCTCTGAGTTTTGGCACATGCCCATTTGGCTGTTTGTTATATCACTGGTGCTGCTGAGCTTCACAAACGTATTATATGACTCATGCCACCTTTTTCCTATAATGCTGAGCTTTAACAACTCATATCTTGCACGGTCGCTCCATTTAATTTGCGAGCAAGTCTGCCACCTGGTGGCAAGGCTTAGTATGACATTAATGACAATAACTTAGTAATGCTCGATCCTACATTAGTAATGACATTAGCATCTAGATTTGTTGTGACACTGGGTTTGCAGCAACAAAAAGACATGACGAGTAAACAAAAGCAGAAATAAAGGATACGAACACCGACAGCTTCGGCGTCTGTGCTCAAGAGCCTCTTCACCTCCTTTTCCACATCAGGAGACTCGATGTACTGCAGGATAAATCAGGTTAAAATTCAGCCCTAAGGAACACAATCTCAAAAACTGCACGCACGCATTCAGACGCACACATAGTACTGACAGTATAGGCTGGCTGCATGCCAGAGAACACATTAGCGATTAAAAAAGGAAGCCAAGTCAATAGCTAGCTGCAACATAGCGGAGATTTATTCAAGAGTCAGAGAGAAGAACCTGCCACTAACTCGCCTGCTGTCACTTCAATCAAATGAACAGCCAGATTGCTTTCCTGCAAACCTTGGTGGCAAATGAAGATGGAATGCTTTATTTATATGTAAATGTTAGCTTTTACCATTAATTCATTTCTTTTTTCCTGCAAGAGTAAACATTTTTTGTAAACTAGAACTGGTAAAGGATTGCAGAATCATCAGAAAAAACAACAACAGAAGCTGAAAATGCACTAGGAAAACTAAACGAGGTTACCTTCTTCTTCGCTGTCTTCCTAAACCGCCTCTTCCTTGTGTTCTTCAGAGGAAGGGTAACTGAATGAGACAGATGTAATTGGACATTAAAATCATTTCAATCATTCTATAACTGATAGGCTGTCTCCTCCACATTCACTCCAAACCAAATTCCAGTACAAGAGTGGTATGCACTTACTGCCATGGTTCCAAACAAATTTCTTGTCTTTGTCCTTGTCTTTCTTTTTGCTTTTGGCGTCTGTAGTGCCCGTGGGCTCCTCTAGAGGGGGGTACAGGTCTCCATCTAGTGTGCACACCAGCATCTTAAACAGAAAGTCAGAGGAATTAATGGAGATAGGAGACTGCAAAGGGAAAATTTTATTTTATGAACAGAGCTCTTACCTGACAGATGTCAGCAGTCTTATAGAGGGTCTTTTTGTCAACCGTTTTTAATGACTCCAGAATGCAGGGTAAATCCACTAATTTACATGCTAAAGGAACACGATCCACTCGTACAATCCCATGGCGACCATCAGCTAGGAATATATATAACAAATTCCTTGAGCAACATTTTTGTCAGTACAATAATTGTACATAAGCGGTTTAATTCAATCTAAAATCAGGATGTGTAAATTAGAGGCATTTAAAATCTTTTTGAAAAGTATTTATTTGTTCGATTTTGACAACAGTGCTTACCGTGCAACTCTATAGTAAGTCTGTCTTTCATGTTCATGCTGCTAGACTGGGCGATCCGTCTGACTGTAGAGGCATACTCCTAAAAAACAAAGCACCATGCCATTGAATGAAACAATTCCTATAATATTTAGGTTAAATCAATAAAGTAAAACACTTGTTTTTATTGTACAGACTGGCACTATTTTGTTGCATTATTATGAACAGGTTTCAAAGGGCTTCAAAGGCTCTGCACGATCCCAGACGAGGAATAGGGTCTTATCTAGCGAAACTATTTTCATTTTAAAGTGAATTAATCCTTTATGCTCACCAAGACAGCATTGCAAATAACAGTGAAAAACAGTGAAAATAGTAATACTGTAAAATATTATTATAATTTAAATTGTTCTATTTTAATATATTTTAAATGTAATTTAGCTGAATTTTCCATTTTTAAGTCTTTAGTGTCACATGATCCTTCAGAAATGATCAAATAATGCTGAAAACAGTTGTGCTGCTTAATATTTTTGTGGAAACCGTGATACATTTTTGCCCAAAATTCTTAATAGATTGTTTAAAAAAATAGCATTTATTTGAAATAGATTATTTTTTGTGACAATGCTAGTACTAACTGTCCCTTTTAATCAATTTATTGCATCATTGCAGAATAAAAGCATTTAAAAAAAAATCTGATGTTGTGTTTATAAACCTGTGACAATAATTCCCATGCCCCTGGTCAAATCAAAGAGATAAGCGAGCATTCTTTTAACAATTAACAAGCTAACGTTATCAATCAAATATGTGCAAGTAAACTGGATCTGGAGTTTACAGGGATGACCTCATTCAACTACTAATTCATATACTATTCATTAACACAGCGAAAAGATGAGAGTTACCTCATCTCAGTTACAATGTTGTATTGTCTGACTGCAAGTCGAGAATTCCACAGTGAAAAGTGAAGGGAGCTGCCTTCATATTTTAATTCAAATAACGTAAATTATAACGTTCAATGAATAGGGAGCCCTATTTTCATATATAAATATATATATATATATTATAGGCACAGCAAGATTTTACTGGAGAGATTTTACACCCCTGACTGGAGATTCCTTTAGTGTAGTAATTAACTTGTAATTATAATAAAAAGAGACAGTTTATTTTCATGTTTATTATTACTGTAAAGCTGCTTGCTCACAGCTGACATTTTTGTTGTATGTTTATTTTTATGGAGAGGAAAGCGTATATATATTTACAGATTAATTTAAATGCTGCTCTTAGTAGCGCAAGTGGCGTCGGATGTTCGCTCACAGAATACTGCTGCTCACGTATTTCAAACTTCTTTATACCCCCAAAGCGAAGAACGAAAAGGAACTTTGTCGTGAGTACACTGGGGCCTTTACAGTGTGTCCTACAATGTCCAAATGCACAATTTAACTGTCTCATGTAAATACAGCAACAGAGCCATGCAGATAGCAAACATTTGACTTGACTGGAATGACTAATATATCTATGTCAGGAGTGTCCAAACTTTTTTAAAAGGGGGCCAGATTCGATGTTGTGGACACACACGGTGGCCGGTTCCTATTCTATTATATCTATTATATATATATATATAAACACGTTTTGTTTCTTGGAAACATGACAGATTTGACAAAAGCTTGAGCTGACAGTAGAGTAGCTTGTGATAGGACACAGATGTAAATGTATAGATATTTAACAATATCTGTAAAATTTTCATCAACCAAAAAGTTTTAATGATCACCACAGGTAAAACCACGCTGCAAAAAATGCTTTTCTTACTTAGTATTTCTGTCTTTTTTCCACTCCAAATATATATATAAAAAAATCTTAAATCAAGATGCTTTTACTAAGGAAAATGACATACAATATTTTTCTTGATTTATGTTTGGGACAGAAATAAGAAAAAGAAACAAAATTATTTTTCTTACCCAATTGGCAGATAACCGGACTTTGGACACCCCTGATCTATGACAATGTACGTCTGCAAGTGATTACTTTACAATAAGGTCCATTAGTTAACATTAACTAACAATAAGCCACCGTTAAAGGTCCCGTTCTTCGTGATCCCATTGTTCAAACTTTAGTTAGTGTGTAATGTTGCTGTTAGAGCATAAATAATACCTGTAAAATTATAAAGCTCAAAGTTCAATGCCAAGCGAGATATTTTATTTAACAGAAGTTCCCTTTCAAAGCCTACAGCGAACGGCTGGCTTGGACTACATCCTGGTACTTCCTTCATAAATGACGTCGATAGAACAGTAGAACAGACTAACCTCCGCCCACAAGAATACGCCCCAAAAGGGGCGTGGTCTTGTTGCTGTCCCACGTGGAGAAGAGGACGTGTCGCGTGGAGAAAAGGAAGTGTTGCGTTTGAGTGTGTTTGTCGCCATGTCGTCGAGCCGCTGTTATTTTCATCCCGGAGTCAAATCACCTTTGTTTGGTTTTCACAGGGACGCTGTAGAGATCATTAAGCGCGCATATATCTCCCATTAAGAGCCGTGACCTTTCCACGTGCGCTAAGCTGCTGTCGAATCACAACACAGGAACCGTGCCACGTTCACTAAGCTGCGGTCAAATCCCAACACGGGAACCGCTGGCACAATCAGAACTCGTTATGTATTTCTGAAGGAGGGACTTCATAGAATAAAGGAACTTATCAGCCCGTTTTTAGGACAGTGAAAACAGCGGTATACAGATAAGTAAATTGTGTTAAAAATACTGTTTTTTTTTACACACGAAACATGAACACATGTTATATTGCACACTGTAAACACAATCAAAGCTTCAAAAAACACGAAGAACGGGACCTTTAATACACTGTTCATTCTTAGCTAAGGTCCATTAAATAATATTAACATTTATGATTGATTTTAATCATGTATTAGTAAATATAAAAATCAACATGCTTTAGAGGAATTTGTATTGATAGTTCATGTTACTTATGTAGTTAACTAATGTTAAAGGTGCAGAGTGTAGTATTTTTGAGGATCTATTGGCAGCAATGCAATATAATATACATAACTATGTTTTCAGTGGTGTATAAAGACCTTACATAATGAACCGTTACGTTATCATTACCTTAGAATGAGCCATTTCTATCTACATACACCTTCATTGTATTTCACAACTTACACTTTTTCCGTAAGTTGAATACAGAAGACGGTCCGCCAGAAGTTAGACATTTTACTTTATAAAGTTTTAAATAAGGATATTTTCCCCCGGAGTCGTGTGGAGCAGTTATGATGGATATAGATGCACTTTTATGGACTTCAAAAACAGAGCAACATACACTGCCATTATAAAGCTTGGAAGAAGAATGTCATATACACCTAAGATGGCTTGAGCGTGAGTAAATCATAGGCTAATTTTCATTTTTGGGTGAACTTACCCTTTAAGGAAGTGTTCTGGGAGTGTGTACATTACTGATTTTAAATATTGGCTTTCACTAATATAGGTGGGGGAAATGCAGAAACAAACTTACCTGAGGAAGCCGCAGAACAAACTGACTCTCCAGCTCATGAGGAGCATCTTCTTTGTTTTTGGAGCCCACCTTTCCCACTGAAACAGAGAAAGGTCTTGAAATAATACTGGCTCACATTTATTAATATAAGAGGCTAATGTGTTATGGTGATGCCTTCACAAAAAAATTGTACTGTACAAAATGTTAAAACATGGGCTTTGGAATATACCAATATAGGTACTAAAGGATTACCACCACGATCATGTACCATGGTATTCTAAGACAGTAATTTTCAAACTGGTGTACTACGGGGACCCCCAGGGGTATTAATTTGGTCTTTGTTATAGGCTACTCAAAAACACATAACTGCCTTTTAAATGTTAGGATGGAGGTCCCTCGCATGGGGATGATCATAGTTGGGGGTCCGTGGCATCTAAAAGGTTGAAAACCTATGTCATAGTAAACCCATGGTACTTTTGTGTTAGAAGAGAGAAATAGAGTGAATTCAGGAATGTATGCATGCTAGTAACGTTACCTTTAGTTTTTGAAGTCATCTTTGCTTCCTAATTCTGCGCAGAAATGGAAAATAATCCAATGTTTTTATACTGACAAGGGAGTGTGCAAATAAATAAAATGTGTGCAGACTATGTACGACAAACTTTTGAAAAGAAGGCAAACTCTTTTTAAGGAATAACACTATTATACAAGTGTGACAAATGGTAAAAGTATAATAAAATAAGAGCGTGTTAATAAAGAATACTCACCGATAAGCTAACAGGCTAACGTTACATATACCGGCTCTCATTTATAACAGCATCAGATAGGATAACTGTTAAATAAATATTCGTTTCTTTAAAATATCCAAAGCATAAAATTATCGCAATAGTAAAGTAATCATGAAGTATAACGCGGATTTTGTCAGAGAGAAACTAAAACGGTACAAATGATTATTGCTGTGCCTCGGTGAACTATCTCGCGGAAGCTCAGAGTATGTTTGCGCTGCAGTGCCACCTGCTGCCCGTTGTGTAGAAGCAGATCGGTTACACAATGAAAACCCCGCTTATACTCGAACATGGCCGCTTAAGTTTATTTATACAATTTCTAGAAAATGTGGCGAGTTGGTATTTTCTCGGTGAACATATAGTATCATAAGAAGAAAGTTATGATCTAAAACATAAAAATACTCAGTATGAGGTATTTCACATAAATAAATACCTAAAAACCAGAACGTCATACATCGTCCCATATGGTCTAGCGGTTAGGATTCCTGGTTTTCACCCAGGCGGCCCGGGTTCGACTCCCGGTATGGGAAGTACCGTTTTTGGCTTATAACGTGTAAATTACGAGTAATAATTAAACAAACACAACAAGCTACTACCTGTTAGCATGCGTTCAAGTAATGCAATAGAAACTAATTATATTATTTATTACATTATTTAATTAAATATTCACGCAACCAAGCTTTTATCATGTCACTGATTACGCGTTTTCGTATCAAATTAGCATTCGTAAAATATAGTCATTACAATAATGTAGGCCTAACTATCTACAAAGAGTATTCTGGACACATGTATACAAATACGCGCCAATAAACTGTCTTTAAAAATAGTATGCAAATAATATAAATAATAGCTATGTGTGTAAAATCTCACAGATATTCAGGAACAGAATGGTTAAAAGACAGATGGACTGGTTAATGTAGGCTTTGTGAAAAGAAAGAAAGAAAGAAAGCTGGTATTCAGTACTTTGATTGTTTTGTCTTTATTAAGTCAGTGCTTTCTAGTTTGTATCTGGAAATGGTAAAAATTAAATGGGATTCCAGAGACGTGTAACCTAAAGGTTTTTTTTCCCCTCGGAAAATCTGAGAACAATATATCAAAGGAAGTATAAGTAAATCCCCTGACCACAAACAACACTATTACGCTTGAATTCCCCAAACAGGCTATTCCGATAATGGGCGGGGCAGACAGTGTCTTAAGGGGCCATCTGCATTTATTGACATCACAAATTAACGCGCCGTGTTTTTAAGGGGCTGTCTCAATTTATCTGATATAACAAATTAACGCTCACTCACCTGCGGGACACTATTCCGCCAAACAAGTACGATCACCTTATAACAAAGACGATTCGTTTACTGCCATTATTCCTTTAACCTAAATTATTTGTATATCCGATATGTGCATGTCACTCTGGACTACATTGTTTAAATGCAATGCGCTGTTAAAATGTTAATGGAGCAGCTGGAGATGTCGCTCATTTTTTTGTCTATGTGGTCCAATAAAATGAGCAAAACTGTACACACTGCTCACACAAACAAATCTTTTGATTGGTCGACTAGGCGCCGACGTCACCCATCCCATCTGCAACCCTGTAAGACGCGTCACTTCACTGATTACATGGGATCGTTTTCGTTTGACGCGGCGCTAGCTCGCAGTGTAGATGCCGAACGCTGGACCAATTGCTTTCGAGGGAAAATGTGAGCGCAAGGAATTCCCCACGCAGTGAAAACAGTGTAACCTTATGGTAGGCAAAAGAAAGCGACGAAGCTCGCCCAGAGCTTCAAAAACAATGAGCTTTTAGAAGAGTCTTTTGCCAAAGAGGAGAAACTCACTTCTATTAAACTGGACGTTGGAGAGGAGGATTCGGATGATGACATATTTCCCAGGAATGGTTTCACTGAAATAATTGCAGTGTGTCTATCACTTATTCCACTTACTTAACCATGGAACATGTAAATGATGGCACATTAAGATGAAGGTAAGGGTTTGAAAAGTGTGTACCATCTCTCTAACTTGTTCGTGTGATTGCAAAAGCTTTTACATAAGATATTATAGTTGTTATGTACTTTTAAAAGTTATTTCTCAGGTGCGTTTCAGATGTAGGATGTCTTTTCGAAATTCTTCTTATTGTAACATTGATTCGTGTATTTGAATGTATTCAGATTCCACTAAACCAACATGTTGTCATCACTCTGATCTTATGACCGTTCTGATCTGAATAGCCCCCAGGATAGCTTGACCCGCTGCTCTGTTGTGCCCCTCTCCCATAACTGTGCACTGAGTTGTTCCAGCATGATTGCAGGCATGTGACCATAATGACTGGTTCAGTGTGAGAATCTCTTGTCTCAGGCTGACATTGCTGGTCAAGACACAGAAAGGGCTTCACATGAGTGTGAACAATCAGTTTTCCAGTCCTCCGTGTTTGGGCTTGTGGTGCATCAGTGTTTTCATCCAGACCAGCACGCATTTGTGGATGTTTATATTTTAAACAGGTTTGTCTTTGTGTCATTATCGCAACTTGTGATCATGATCAAAAATTAGCCAAAGGTTTTTACATGCCACAGAGAGTGAATAAAATGCCCTTGATGTGTGGCCAAAAGGGCTGTTTATCCGTTATCTGATATAACACAGTGATCAGCTTGTTATGTAAATCATATTCTAGCAGATTAATTTGTTGTATTTGATGTCAGGTTCATTTATTTATTTAAAAAAAAGTCTATCTGTCTTAAAGTGCCTTGAACCTCAACCTCAATTGTGCTTTTTTTCAATTTAGCTTCTTACATTATGTAGCAATTAATGTGTAATTTCATATTATAACAGATCAAATCCATCTGCTGGTGCAGATGAGACTCCCACGCTCATTTGCCGCAAAGTAGTCTTTCCTTATTTGTTTTCTGTATCTGTGGCTTGATGTCTCACCCATTGTCTATCTGTCTAAATGTTCGCCAGATGTTTACAGTTTTTGGGATACAAAGCTCCCCTGTGAGACATGCATTTTGAAGTATCTCGATGGCTGTAGTATTCTCAGCATTCTGGCCATTGGGAGGTGCTGGGGTCAGGGAGTGCTTGTGTTCTGCTTTGGGAGTTTGTGATATTAGTCAGCTCGGTTGATCCAGAAATGCTATCAGCTGGTTCTGATACCCCCTCCCCAGCCCTCACACACCCTAGAGGCCTTTAGATAGCTGGGAATTCCAGTCTTCTGAAACAAATTATCCTCAACGAGAGGCTCTAAATATACCCCATAGTTGGTGCTGTCTTGACTCTTTTCTTTTAGAAATACAGTCCTTGGTACTCCCCCTTTTCTCCTTATGACTTTGTGTCTCAGAACTCATGCCCAATGACCCTATTGTGCCTTTGAACTAGAGAGAGCCAGAAGGCACAAAGGGGCATTCAGATGCTCTTACTGCTTCTTAGATGAGACACGTGGCTGAGATATCCCAGAATGACAGTGAGAGGGACGTGGGAAGCCTCTGTGTAGGGAACATCCCCAGTGCTGGAATATGTGGCCATGACAGTGACTCTCGTCTGCCCACCTTGGAATACGCAGCCAAGTCAAGGAAAGTTATAAAGGACAGACTGACCTAACTCGCTCCACTCTGCTCCGACTTTGTGTCTTGGCCTGATGGTATATAGAAAATCACATGAGATATGACTTAATGGGCTGGCTATTGATTTGTCTCCACATTTGAAGACATCAGTCTTTATAAACTCGACATCCAGGAACTGCATCACCAGGGCATCATCAGCTGAGAGCTTGCTGCAACATGAGCCGCCTTTGCAGACAGACTACAAGCATCAGTAAGGATATCTAGAGTGTGCTAGGACAATGTGCATAATGTGACACCTTATTTGACTTCGCCATACAACTTACAGCATGTGCAAAGAATTATTGACTAATTGTCTGAGTAATTTCTCAAAATGTTGACATTAAACATTCAATTCTGGAACACTGACAAGAACAAAATAAATGTTATTTCTCTGTGGCATAGAGTGTGTGGGCGAAACAACGTAAAGTCCATAGGCTTCCACAAGGTGGTGGTGTTCATATATTGAGCTCAACCATAAGGCTGACCCAAGATCAATTGATAAAACTGTCGCTGCCACTGAAATTGATTAGTTGATTCTGGACATCCGTTTTTATTTCTTGCAAACGTAAAGGTTTGGTTCTCTGTGATGTATTCACCATTTTTGTTGCAAATTCCTGCAAAGATAACTGTATCAAGCTTGCTAACATCAACAGCTGGCAAGCAACAACAGAAAATGCCAAAAATATTTTTATATTAAAATATATTAAGTTAAAATGTGTGCCGTGTGGAAAACTAGAAAACTAGAGTTAATGGAATTATGTTGTTACATTATATTCATGTTATTTGCTAATTGTAGGGTTTTTTTAGTCAAGAAACAAATATTGATAAAAAAAATATTTTAACCCCATATAAAACCCATGTGTTGAAAAATATAGACTAAAGTATACAAGTATACAAATACGTTGCTTAAATTGCACAGAACACAACATCATTGCCATGAATGATACATTATATGAAATAGACACAAATCAGGAATTCTTTATTAGTCATTAGTTTCACTGTTTGTAATATTACAAACAGAGCTGTGAATAAGCCAATTTGTTGCTTTCCTTCACACTGTTTGTGATTTGTCATGTCTTAATAGCATTGATATATATATATATATATATATATATATATATATATATATATATATATATATATATATATATATATATATATATATATATATATATATATATTATCAATGCTATTAAGACATGACAAATTACAAACAGTGTTTGTTCCTATATAGGAATTTAGAAGTTAGAGACTTTTTGTATTGTTCCTCCTTATATAAATTACTGTAGAGGAATAGTTCTTAGTAATGTAAAAGGGGGAGGCGGGTGATCTATTTAGCCAGAATAAGACATTAAGTCAACTTAGTTTGAAGCTGAATGCATTTCCTTACCATTATAGCACAGGTGTGTAATTTAGGAAGAAATCTTGTCCCCTGTTTTCTTTCACATTAGAAGAATGATATATTTAGGTTAGTGTAAAGTCATGGTACTGTAACCTTGCTGTACAGATGGCAGTAGCCAAATATGTGAGAGTCTCATTATGCATATACAAGGCCGACTGCCTTTGTTTTGACTAACGAAAGACAAATATGGAGCGCTTGCGTATTTTTTAGCAAGCCGATTTTATTGCTGATGTTCGTAACAGCTGAAGATTTGCTCTCCAATGACAGTATATTACATTGTCATTGACTGAATTGTTAATATAGAGACAGTATTGTAAAATGGCAGTTGTCTTTAAGTTACATTCATGTTTTCAGGTCCCAAAACCTGCTGTAGTCTATCATTAATGTTAATCAAAGAATAAAAAACAAAGAGAAAAGCACTCACTTGACTGAAATTATTCATGACATTATTCCATTACTGTATATTTACCTGTTAGACCTAACTGAAAAGGTTAAATGGATCAAAAACAATAACTTATTTTAGCAGCGCAGGTAAAAATCTGAAAATCCTTCCAGTAGTAGAAACCTTAGCGTTTAGCCCTGATATATTAAAGGCACAACTTGTGACATTTATTACAATGGCTTTATGTGATTGCTTAAGTTCACTTAAATTAAAAGTTGTTATATTTTTTTAAATGATAGTAAATGGTAAAAATGATAGCTTTCAAATATACTGTAATGTTGAATGGCTAAAATTGAAGAAAAAAAAAAAAATTCCAAAGACATCAGTATCAGTACTGGTATCAGTGATACTGGCCTTCACTCATAGGTGCTTAGTAAAAAGATGCCATTAAACAAATATTTAAAATACACTGATTTTATGTTGTTTCTACATTACTTTGGAGGCTCAATGTAAAAGTTTTACAATAGATTAAGACCTTTACTGTTAGGTGCGATTAATCGCGATTAATTGTGCAATTATTTAGTTCTTTTTGATTTGATTGACAACACTAATTATAACATTTGTTTTTTATTAAAAGTCAACGTGTGAAAGAAGTGACGTGGGTCAGATGTTGAGTAAATGTGTATATTTGAGATTTAGATGGTTCATTAAAGTGGCAGATGTGACTAATTCTTCCAGCTGTTTTACAATTGAGAGTTAAAGCTGTCAAATGTGTGAAGTATCACGGCACATTAAATGGGCGTCTGTTAGTACTGTTCATCATCAGAAGCGCGACTCAGTCCAGTAAAAGGTTCATTCAGCGACTAGACGGGGAAAGAATAAAGCAATCAATGTAAAAACATTTTTAAAAATACTGTACCTATTTAATTATTTATTTTGATTATATTTTAAAAGGCAATTTCAGAACATGTGGTGTTTCATCCCTCAGGCTTGGATTTAAATTATTTAAATAGATTGAGACATTAGGTATTCATCTAGCATAATGCTTTCCAGTGTCTGGTCCTCAGAGAGAAAATATACCATTTGACCGTTTAAGCTCTAAAACAGACCCCACAACCATCATTAGCGGCTCAGCTTCTGTTGTATTTCACTATAATGTGCGTAAAAGGCACTTGCACTTTTACGGTCTGAGATAAAGGACAAGTTAGATTGATAAAGAATTTGTTTATTTTAAAGAATGACAAGTGTCTCTGTGTTTATAGCTAGTTTTTTTCCCGCCCTCTTTGCTCTGGTCAATACTTTCCATCCACAGATGTGTGATTTGAACTGTGTGGAATGTTGGCCTTGCTCTTTGTGTAATGTTTAATTGGTTTGAGGTTTGGATTGTATAATGTCTGACAAGAGGTAGTAACTTTCCTGTGCAGACCAAATAATATTTCCCTCATATCACAAAGATATAATGCAGAAGACATTGATGTCTTGATGGCATTGTTTATATCATATTGCATTATTTTGAACAACTTGAATGCCAGTAAATGATGAGAAGAAATTTCAATTTAGAATTTTCAAATTGTTCTTACTGTTCAGAATTATAAATTGTTCTAAAAACAAACAATTGTTTTTGTTTTAATGACAGTCAAGATGATCTTGCTTAATTCCGCCTATTACGTTTCCTGTATTACCTTATATTCAAGATGATTACCTTATGATTACCTTATGATCAAGATGATCTTGCTTAATTCCGCCTATTACGTTTCCTGTATTACCTTATACCAGTAGTTATACATTTGTTAAATTATATTGACAACAAATCTTGAGCCTGTGGAGCTGCAGGTTAATATATCAAACTTACAATGGAAGTCTAATTTGCTGGAGGCTTTTTTTTCTTCAGTGGGAGTATCTTTATTTACCTGTTAGAGTCATTGACACATTATCACATGTCATGGAAGGAATGACTCAGCACCTTAGTGCATTAACGGAATTTCCTTTGAAACTCCCCCTATCCTACTTCACATCCACTCATTTCTTTCTGAAGTCCGGAATGTTGTATCTGTTCATAATCCCACAATTCTTGTCATTCTGTCATTAGCTGACAGGATTTCTCAAGGTTGACCAGATGTAATCTGTCGCATAAAGGCTGATACCTTGGAATCCTGTGGTCTGTGGTGTGGCATTCAATTAACCTTTACTTTGTCAGTGTATTGAAGCACGCAATAAACTGAATTCTAGTGACCAATGACATGTTTGTGGTGAAAATTGTGGGTAAAGCTAATTTCCCACAAAACCTTGTTTTTCATGCACATGTTTATCTCCATTTAAAACCATAGTTTTTACAAGACAGATTTCAGCATCTTCCTCATGGAATGACTTCATGGTCCTTCTGTCTGGATTTAATTAGAATGCTCCACTGCCCTTTTCTGTTGCCCCTTGGTCCTTTGAGGTCTGCTCTTAACCAGGATGGTACGGAGGGAGGACTTTTCTTTGTGTACAAAGCCTATTGAAGCAGTCACCACCTGACCTCAGTTTCTCACAAACAACACTGTCAGCCCTGAGAAGTGCTTTGTCTTTGTCGATTATCTCAAGGCTATGCCTATTTTTGGACCTGTCCGCTTATGCCAATGTTTTACATCTCACAGTGATGTGAATAATACACTGTAAACCCAAATAAGTTGGGCTAACTCAAAAAAATGTGAGGTACATCAAATTTTTTGAATTATGATGTTCCCAATTTTAAGTAAGCTTTAGAGTTTGTAGTACTCATGCATGTTAATTGCTCCTAACCCCCAATTTCCACCGGCTGCGTTACGGCTACGGAACGGCTCCGCTGCGTGACAGCTCTGTGTTCCGTCGTCCGTCAATACCCACCAGGTCCGGATTTGTTGCTGAACGGCTGCGGTCATGACTGTCAGCTGACGTCACGAGGCCCCATGTAATCTCGCGAATTCTGGTGTGATCGCGCGATATTTAACCTGTATAGCTATATAACTCCTCATTACGAGTACATAACTAGCTATTTGCTTTCTATCTTTATTTCTTGGACAAAAATAGTGACTTACCATCCACACCAATCACTTCTGCTATAGTTTTCCACGCCGCATCCTTTTTAATGTTGTCCTTATAAAAAGGATGTGAGGGGTCATAGATGATGGGTTGATTCTGTACCGCAATAATCAGCATTTCTTCATCCATCGTGTCAACGGGGTTAAAACAAGCCTGCCTCCGCCCATTATGACGTTTTCAAGGTGTAGTGTAGGGAAATATGAGCGCGGTGTATTTTATTTTGAAAATTAAACGGATCTTTTATTTTGTTTCTGGCTGTTCTGTTTTGTCACTCGACTTCCTGTCCTGCGTACTCTGCCCTGTAGTGCTGCGGAGCGCTCCGCCATCCGGCAAAAATAGAAGCTCTGCGTATCTGCTCCGGAGGGCTGCGGATCGCCGGAGTCGGAACGCAGCTGTACCGCATTCAGTGGAAATACACTCATTGACTTTAATGGAAACCTATTGACTCCGCCGCCGTGACGGAGCCGTAACGCAGCCGGTGGAAATTGGGGGTTACTTGAAGTACTGAGTTAGCTAACTCATACATTTTGATAGCAATTAACATAGCATATTCTATAGAGTTCTTACAAATTAAATTAGTTATTTGAGTTACTTCACTGTAAACCCCAACAAGTTGTCAGAACTCAAAACTGAATGAGAATTTTTTTAAAGTTAAGAAATTCAAAATTTAAGTAAGATTTTTATTTTGTAATTTTTTTATTTTATTTTGTTCCTAACTTGAAATATTTAGGTACACTAACTTAAAATTATCAGGTTATCTCAACAAATATTTTGCTAGCTATAACAAACTAATTTAGAAAAGGCCAACTTGCTAATTTGTTAACATGTTAACAGTAGCATGGCATAGCACTTAAAGCTTAAAACATGTATCTTACCTGCTCTCAAACAAGCAGCATGTACCACTTGTCACCATGATGGTAACTCTCCAAAATACCCACATTATCAGAAACTCTTCTAAATTAGCATGACAAAACATCAATCACTACTAAATCTCCCTTACCATTAAAGGGTTGCTTCAGTGATTTAGCATTAAGCTCTGTATCAGTAGAAACCCGGTAGTATACTCAAATGATCGTGATCCCCCTGAGACGAGAGATTTATGTATTTTATGTCTGGAAAAATGCCTCCGATGATGCAAATATAATCATTTTGCATCATCGGAGGCTTTTTTGGCCAGAGGCTAAAGACTACAGTCTGTAGTAGGAGCTACTTCCGCATGTTTTCAACCCGCCCATAGGGCAAAGGGATCTCACTCACAGAATGTAAGACACAGATGTCCGCACGGATATTAATAACGGAGTGGTGCAGAGCAAAGCAAGTTTTCTCAATGAATTCATATGAAAGCTAAGCTTCCATAGGCATGAACTGAAAACGTGCCAGACTGGACACACACTGTGTGGTCGTGAATGACTGACAATGCGGCCGTGAATGATTGCCGGTCATTGCCGTGCTCATTTTAGTTTTGGTTTAAAATTAGCGGCAATTCCAGTGCGGGTTGCTTGAATTGTGGGTTCATGAAAACAAAACATCAAAACAGTACAATGAGAAATTCACTTAAATAGGCGCATTTTGCTTTGAAACCAAATCTTCCGTGATCATCTGGTCTGTCAGCTCCTCACTCTCTGATGAATGAAATCTGACTCCTGCTGTGTTGTGCTGCGACACTCGTTCGACTCACTGTATTGAGCAGACACATTCCGTTTTTAATTTCAGTGTCTGTTTCGTAACTGAACAAAATCACTTTATTACTACACAAATCAAAACGACGGTGGGGTGGTGCCATGGTGGGCAACAGATATAACTGGTAGGCGTGGCTTGGGAGTGGCCTCGTAGGGCAGCGAAGCAAGTGCATTCTGGGAGTTGTTGTCTTTCATCCATATGAGCCAAAAACACATTTTCTAGCTTTTCTCAGTCTAGAAGGCACCAACTTCTAAAATAATATGAATAATATATACTTCTACTACATAAATGACCCAATTTAAATACACATTCATCTTTCCAGCGCTGAAGTACCCCTTTAATCTTGCACAACACTACATTTTAGCATTTACTCTCCCTTTCGAGTGCCATGGGCAAGGAAATAAAAAAAAATCCCAGCCCAGTTTTAGTTAAACTTAAGCTAGTCTAAAGTAAAGGAAATTAGTTCATACAACTCAAAACAATGAAACAGTTCAGTATGTAAGTGCTATGAACTCAAAAGTAAAATAAAGTTCTAAATACTCATAACAGTTCATTTAACTGAAATATTTTGTTTAATTTCAGTTTGTCCTACTAAAACCAATTAAGTATTTTGTGTGTTAGGGTTTACAGTGTATTATAAAGGACACTATGGAGTTCCTTTGGATCACTGATAAGACATTGAAACATTTACAATGTACTTGATGTTCTCCTTACAAAAGGTAAAGGTTTTATATTATCAAGACAGAATATTTCAGTTGGTTTGAGTAAATTGACTTTACCTAGGAATGAGTGTACATTTGCAGTACTTAAGCCACAGTTACATTTTATGTCAGCAATTCATTTGAAGTAAATTTATAGGAGGTAACAGGGGGAAAAAAAGATCCACTCCGGACATGGGCAAAACCAAAGTGTGTCATGTACGTTTTAAAACAGGCACACAGCAGAAAATGAAGCCTTCTTATGGCTCAGCTGTGTTTAGCTTGGATTCAGTCATGCAGAGCTATTAAAGGCGAGTGGGCAGGTTTTATTTTTAGGCTGTATAGGAAAGGTGTGTCTTTGAACTTTGTCAGCAGACGCATGTGATCAGGGCCTGGTTGCTGTGAGGGCAATTGAATTCTCCCAATGCTTTCTGTAGAGCATTTACAGACAAAATGCAGTTTTTTCTTAATTCATTTCTTTTGCTATTTACTTGGAATGTGCTTTGAAGTAAATTACACTGCATAATAAATCCATGGTCTTGTTTTTACACAAATATTATTATATTATTGTATTATATTATATTAATTATATATCGTTAGCCTCATAGCATAATTGCCTAAGTAATTGTTTGCCCAAATATGATCTGGGCAATTATGCTATGAGGCTAACGATATTATATTATATTATATTATATTATATTATATTATATTATATTATATTATATTATATTATATTATATTATATTATATTATATTATATTATATTATATTATATTATATTATATTATATTATATTATAGATATATGACTTGAACATAGTACACTTTTACTTAGAGGGTAATGACAGTTGTAATACTGGATTAGACAGTTTATCAACTGATACTGAGATAAGATAATTGTTGTTATAAGATTTTTAACAATTTTATCTATTTGTTGGGTGCACTGCCATTTCTAGCAAAACACTAATATTTATACGCAAATGAAATTTCATCTCTTTGTGCATTTATTGTAGTGATGTGGATCCTGTTGGACTTGTTTGATGTGTCCCACTTGATGTCACAGACAGTTTATATATCATTGTTGGCACAGAGGGGCAGGTGCTCGCCCCGTGTTTACACATTTTCCATCACATGCTTGATGCTGAACATAATAGGCGACCGAGCAATCTAAGCCATGTTATTATTTTTCTCCCTTTTCTTACCCTTTTTTGCTTCCTTGTAATCCTCCTTTGTCTGTAAGGGACAGAGTGTATGCAATATATAACGAACTGGCTTCATTTCTTAAACAAGTTGAGAACACACCCACAAGACTGAAGGTTACCCATGAGGCCTGACTGATTTTTCTTTTTTTTAAACTCCAAAACTCCAAAACAAAACTTCATTGGTACAGTTACCATTTTCTCAGAAGCAAGTAGTTGCCGGTAACTGCTGCTGTAGTTGGCAAAGTGTCAATTAAATGACTATCTATTGTCTCTTTGCATTCTGTCTCATTTACTTGTCTAAATGGTGCATTGACAAAACCTACTGCGTTTCAGCGCTTTTCACTAAGCCACGCCATGCCACAGACCCTGGCTTCCTGTTTGTCAGCTGGATTGTCTCAGATAAAAATGCTCGACAAAGGCTATGACTGCATATGCACAAAGATAGAGTGAAGAAACCTAATGGCAGAATGGGCAGATTGACATTAATTTGATATCTTGGTCAATTTAATAGGTTGTTTGGCACAGGTGATTCACCCTAAGGTCCCCCAAAACCTGTAAGACTTTCTTTCGTCTGTGGAATGCAAAATAAGATATTGAAAAGTATTACTTTCAATTCGTCCAATCCAATGTGGTTTTGGACCCCACTGAGTTTCATTGTATGGGCAAAAACTGTTCTTCAAACAGAAAATCTTAAAACATATCTTTTGTATTTTGCAGAAGAAAGTCATACAAGTTTGGATTATAACATGAGGGTGAGTAAATGATGACACAATTTTCAATTTTTGGGTGAACTATCCCTTTAATGTTGAAATATTTTAATGTAGCCGAAGCCAAACCAAGCAGAATTCACAATTCTGTACTTTCCCTTTGATTGGAAGAATGCAGTGACGTAGAAATCAGTGGTAAGGCCTCTAATGAATTGGAAGTTTCTTGTGGCTGTTCTTTTCAACAGTACAACTAGGTGGGGCGGCTCTTCCAGTTTTATAATGCATGGCCTCTTTCATGCCTCATATCAAACATAAAGCCTGCTTTATGAGGTGTCGTATGGCCTGCAGGGCCACTCCCATTTCACCTTCTCAAATAAAAGCTCTGGCAGCACTCAAAACAAGAACTACAGAGAGATCTAGTCAGCTGATAAACATTTTGGGTTTCACTCTCCTTGGGACATCTCGTTTTTAAAAAGCATTTCATCTGGGTAGAAATCCCCATGCCAGCTTAACTCCTGCCACGTCTACGTCGAGTAGATGAAAACCTTTACACTCTTACCCAGTCTTGTGTTACCTGTCTCGCATAGCTCAAGGTGTAGTCTGGTTGTTACTTTGTCAAGGTTTCCCCTCCCCCACTACCCTCCCCAGCCTATCCAAACCACAGCCTGAGCTCACCTGAAGCAATTTGCATATTAGCTCTGCCCTTGCATCTGATTGGTTTCAAGCTAAAGTTCTGTTTTACAGCGTGTCTGTCAGTGGTTACTCAGGGGGGATGAGTCACAGTGAGAGAGAGCTTTGCTTTGCACTACTTCTCTTTTTTAAAGATTTCAACCTGCAGCCATTGCCCTCCCCTACTCTGTTCTCATTTTCGTTCTATCTACCACTGAAGTGAGTGGGAGAGGCAGAGGGCAGGCCAGTGTTCAACACCTTGAACATGCCATTCGATTCGCTTTAGACACACCCTTGGATTATATTTTTTTCCACTCATGTCAACGTAATCTTTCTCTTTTTTTAAGATCATTTCTTTTTTTTTTTATCTGAGTTTTTTTTCCAACATTTTCATGTATGTTTTACTCCAGAACCATGGAGTTTGACATGAAACCCCTGAGCATTTAAGGTTAGTGACCATTTTATATCTTTATGACGTAATATTATGCAGTTGTATATCTGTTAGCGCCAAGTATCTGTTGTCTGCATCCTTCATTTTGTAAGCATTATTCATCTTTTATACAATATACATTGTGTTTGATATGAAATTACACTTTCTGATTTTTGGTCAACATTTAAACACAGTTATTATATATTTATTACGATGCAGCTAAGCAACCAATAATCTGTGCGTTTAGCCTTCGTTTAATAATCAAACATTGGTCAAATGATTGACAATTTTATTTTAAATTGCTGCTGAAGTGTGTAAAAACAGGTTTCGTACTGTTTTCCCTACGCGAAAGACCATTTCGCACTTGTACAAATCTAACGTATTTAGGATATAGTGCGTGATATTTACAAGTTTATAGTCACATGTTTTGCAAAGTATCATTGCCTTATATGGGTACCGAGAGTGAGGTAGGCAATCGTGTTTTGTAAGCCTGTTGACCAAGCCCATTCAACGGTTAGAGTGGGTTGCAGTGTCAAAATAAACGTTTAAATTACATCTTTGCCTGTTTTAGCTATATGCTTACAAAGTTGCCAACTATGCACTACGCCAATGTACCTTTTTGTTCGCGTAAGTGATGGTTTTGCTGTTGTAGTGTGTCATTGATTCCATTACGTGGGCTTGTAGATTTCAGTTTGATTTTAGACTGGCTTATCAGGCCTCATCATTGCTGTGAAACCTGGTCTGAATGTTGCTCATCCTGTTGTGCTAAGAAACCACAGTAACTCAGGAGAGAGGAGAGTGACAAAAAATCTAGTCATTGTACCCAGGCATCTCTTTTTTGCTCTCTCACAACCCTCACAACATAATTTTGACAGAGTTTACCACGTGTAATTATGCCTGGCACCATACTTACTATAGTAACTAGTGTCATCATCTCCATGGTATGCGCTGAGACTAGCTTGTAAGTAGCAGGGCAATCAGTCTCCTAGGGAAAACAGTAATTTTTGACACAATTATGTTCAAGCATGTGGCCAAAAGTGATGTTGAAAGAGTTTTAAGCAAATTTTTATCTTGGTTGAAGTTACAGACGGTCACATTAGCTTTAGGCTAATGTTATTGCTTGTACCTTTAATTCATGTTTTGGTAATATTCCTAATTAAATTTTTGAGGTCTTTTATAGATATTTAACTAATATCATATTGAGCTTCATATATGTATTTTTATTAATGTAATATTACAATACAAGAACATTTTGATTTCTTTAAAAACATTATTTCTGTTCAGTCAGATTCACGTACGAAAGCAGTTTGGTGGAGGTCAGAAAACTTGGACTTCTAGGGAATTTTCCCCCATCCAACACACTCACCCTGTGTCATACGACCTCAGGTGTTCAGGGCAATATCAGATTTTACTTTAATGACTCTGTTATCTTGTCAGACCCCCTGTTAGGCTGGAGATACCAACACCACTCAAACTATTATGCCCCCAACCCGGCTGTTTCAGATTTGTATTGTAAATGAGCCAGGGCACCTGGAGTTGGCTAGTAGTCAAACACAGGCCCCTTTGCTGCAGATTGCTTTGTTTGGGGCTTCTCTTCAGGTCTGAATTTCTGTCACAGTTGGCAGCGAGACCAGTAGTGTCAGGTTGGCTCTTCACATAAAACAGCGTCAACAAGTCCCTGCCTGTAATTGGATCATTAGGTCCTGCTGAGCAGGAGGGGTGGACCAAACTGCTCTAGCTGGTCTAGCATGGAGAACAGAAGAGGGTTGGGCCAGAGAAAGAATATTTGTCCTCTTCCTGTCACAGCATTGTGTGGCGTGGGGGTTAGGGCTGCATGATATTGAAGAAAAATGCGATATACGATCACTCGTTAAAAAAATGCGATATTCCATATGCCATACGATAATGCTTTAAGTGTGTAAAATGAATTTCAATTATGTTTCATTTATTTAAAAACTGAGAATGATATAACCTACACACATGTTTCACATTCTTTTTGTAAGAAAGCATCCCTACAACTTCTGAAGTGAACAGCAGTGTTTTACTGTAGAATTACATACAAAGTAAATGTCAGTGTTAACCAGGGGGTTTAAGGTAGGCCTACATTAGGTTTAACAAAAGAAATTGAATAATCAAATATAAAAATAAAACGCATAGTCTTCACTGTATTAATTAAATATATACTGCTTATTAAAGCTACAAAAGCTATTATATTAATATAATATTATATTAACAAGCTGTTGTGATGTGCATATCACGGTATGTACATTTGCTTTACTTAGATGATTTCTATATATCGTGCAGCCCATAACGTGGATGGTATGAGAGCCATTGCTGAGGCTTATATTGCATACACTATGGTTTGTTAGTATTTCAGTTCTTTCAGTGCTTTGTCATTCCTCCAGCTTTGATAGAGTTTTTGGAATTGTAGTTTGAGGTACCTACTTGGTAGCTAACTAGGGGTCTCTGGCATTTTTTTTTTCTCAAGAGTTCCTGTCATAGAGCATAACGTTTTTAAAGAGATCTTAATCTTAGCTTTTGAAGTTAGCGCAGTCATTGTCATTTTTGACGAGTTTGTCAATACAACGTATACTATAAGAAATGTTTAGACAAGTTGAAACTGACTACAGTTTAAATGTATTTATTGGGACCATGACAACAGTATGCAACAGTATGCAAAAAACCCAAACTATTTATAAGTCAGAAGTTAAATGAGATCACCATATGAGATAACAATTGTGTTGCCGTTGGGTATCTTTGAATTTTTACTGAAAGCAGTAGTGTTCTGCTGAAGTAGTCCAGGCAGTCATTCCTTTGTCGATTATGTTGTTGACTACTTGGGAAGATTTGCATCACATTTTCATACTGCTCTCCCCATTTCCATTGAGCAACACACATTCTCAGTGTTGAAACTGTCTGATTCCTAAAACAAGCTCAGACTGGCATGCCTCGGTTCTCAGGTACCAGATATACTGGCTGAAGATTCGCTATCACAGATGATTACATAATAGCTTAGTCAGTGTCAGCTTGAAGAAAATGAGAGAATATGTAGAGAAGATAAGTTATTTTATATTTAGTCCATACAAACAGCTAGAGATAATCTGTTTTTGTCCAAAACTTATTGTTTAGGAAAGGAAGCGGAACAAATGGTCAGTCAGTTTAGCCAAGAGAAGCACATGTCCTCAGCATCACAAAGAGTGGCCTGCGATTTCTTTTGGGAAATACCCTTTTGTTGAAGAAGTTGATGACTCCCACCCACTTGCTACACCCGTTTTGTTTTTGTCTCAAGCTTTGGTGGGTGATGTTCCACTGAAACTGCCCACTGAATGGGTCTTTCTGCTGTTCTAGAGTTGAGAATGTTCATTTACATCCTGTTCCCCAGGGCACAGGCTATCATGTAATATAACAGGTTTTGCTTCTGAGAAATTGTTGTCAAAAAATCCATCCAAATAGTATGCCTCAATAGTAAGAAGATTAATTGGCTGAGAAGAAGGCATTTCTACAGGAACCTCTGCAAGTCAACTTACAGAACCAACTGTGTTGCATTTTTGGTTAAGTTAAGGACTGTTGACATTTTGTGAAGTTGCGATCACATTTACTGTTCATCTGCAAAGTTTCAGCTATTTCAATAGGAATCCAAACTATAGGGAATTTTGGAGGTTAAAAGCTACCAACTTGCATTCACTGTGTTTAAAACTGCTTGGTTTGAAAGTGATTTCTGTGTGATCTGTGCTTTACACATCACACTGACAATGGGTCTTCTTTGCTTGTAAAATTTTGACTTTAGAATGACTAAATGTGTTTTTTGATCATGGAACGTGTCTTCTTATGCTTTTATGTCCTTCGTTGAGCATGTTAGTGTCAGAAATTGAATATCACTTTTGCGTTATCGTTGTTGTATCTAACCAGAGATGAGCTACACGTCACATGTTCGCAGATGAATGATATGTCAGACCACTTCCCATGTAAACCACACTACTTAGTCTTTTTTGCTTAGAGTGTCACTTAATTAGTCACAAAACATCACATTGCCAAGAATCGCATGACAAATTGCTAAAAAACAACCATAACCACCCAAAAACACACATTTAAAGGCCGTATTGAAATCACTCTTATGAAACCGCGCATTGCAATAACTGTGTTTTACAGAGTGCCTATCTTTTGTCAAAGCAGTTGCATGTTCCTCTTTTGATAGAAAGGCCTCTGTCTCTTTGTAACCCGCTCTACTGCCACTCTTGAGCCAAGTCAGCCGCCTGGCCTTCTCATTTAGGAGGTATGCTGTCAGCATTGCGCCCTTCCAGACTCAAAGCAACATGGATGACATATTCCCATTCGCACCGTGCGATAAAAAGGTTTTCTGCTGACACCAGTTTAGTGTTGCGTACCTGTGTATTGGATGCTTCGGCCCAGACATAGAGTTTGAATACTTGTTTTCATCTAGAGCTTTAGTTGCACACAGATGTATATATGTGTTGTTAACGAGTACTTAAGAGATGGACCAGATGAGGACTAGTGGTTACCTCCCATAAATACAGTGTAGGGGCAGCCCCGTGTTTCTAGTCTGCCTGCTAATAAATGAATACACAGACATGTGACTGACAGGTTATCGTCATGACAATGCATTGCTTTTCATAGGAACAGCTCAGGGCAGATACCAGCCTTGAAATTCAATTACATGTAATTTAGGCTCACAAAAACTCTGAAAACAAAAAAGCTTCACAGTTTTAAAGTTGTGAATAGAAGCGACCATTTCGCAAGCTCTAAAGCAACACGTGTGGTGAGCAGCTAAGAAAGTATCTAGCGTTTTAGAGAAACGCACGCAGGCTTTGAACAAGTTGTGGGCGGTTGTGTTTAACAGAACATTAAACCACAAGTTACAGCTCTAAAAAGACTCGAGTTGTTAGTTTCTGATGGTTTAATGTTATTTTTATTTTTTTTTAGTTCAAATTTATTATTAGGATGCATGGTTTTGATGTGAACTGTGGTTTGCTTGCACAGCATCATATCATCGGTGAATTGTGCTAAATAAAAATGTTGGCTATTTGGAAATGTCCAAGTACAGCTCTTTTTTTTTAAATAAATTTAAATACTTATGGTATGCATTTTAACTTCCATTTTAGAGTTTATTCAAAGGATAATATTGTATATTTTCTTAAGTAGATTCAAACGAAATGTCTTTTTGTAGAAGAGGAATGATTATATTCGTGTTTATTTATTATTATTATTATTATTATTATTATTATTATTATTATTTCCTTTGATAATAATAAAAAAATAATCCCAGAATTTGTTTTAATCTTTTAGGCCAGTATATATAGATACAACCTTTAAATGACATTGCTATTTTAATGGGTTTGTGGAAGCTGGTGGTGCAGTGTAATTGTATGGTCCAAATGTGTCCAGTTTAAGAACACTGTCCTCGGTTAGTCTAGAAACACATTGCATCAGCCAGAGGAAAGTTTACTCACAAATTCAGTAGTTACATCACAACCTATGGGGGTGACTAAGTATTCTTTGTAAAATGACTTAAATTATCCCATAAAAAAATAATGTGTATGTGTTTTACTCAGTGTGGTTTGAAGGTGGTTGCATTAGCATCATATATTATTAGCTGTGGAAAATTGAAATCCCTTAATACTGGAGACCCATGGAAACTACAGACCCGAGAGTGTTTGCCGCCCCCACCTCCACCAAAAAGTTGTGTTTCCAGCATTACTTTAAAAGTTTTGTGCCTTTGAAAAGTATCAGTAGTCAAACAGTTTAATCCAGAAATATAACATAAATTAAGTTCTGTATGGTCAGAAAAGCACTATAAATTTGTATATATATATTTATTAGTTAAATTGAAAGGATCTTTGCCATATAACGGTAGTTATGGTATGATTAATGCCATATATAATGCCACATATTAACCTAATTGCTTAAAATACCTCTATGTTCATTGGTTACTGTCAGTTGTGTTGCAAATGTATTTGGAGTGATGGATGAGATGTCAGCCTCTGACAGAAGTCTTTTAAATTGTAGTTTGGTAAAATAACTGAAAACTAATTAAAACTACAAGACATTACAGGAGAGATTATTTGATGCGCTGTCAACAGCACTAATCAATAGCCTTAAATTAGATGATTTTTCTTCAGCAGACTAATTATGTATTATATTATATTAATTATATTATAAAAATATACACATTCAAAAAACATGTGTTATATGACAATGTTTTGTCATGCTTAAATGTCAACTACCCTTTGTATCTGTGTCATTTCACTCAACATGCTATAGGTCACCTCACAACCGGTTTCTTAGCAACAGCCTCTCCTTGTTTACATTTTCATTGTGAGTCTCATTTAGTGTTCACAATCCTCAAGAGATATTCTGTCTATTGCATACGCACAAATTAGTGCCTTGTTATTGGTACCCAAAAGCTTTACTATCAGATTCTGCTGATTTGATGGATAACTGTGTTTTTACAAACTGTATTTAACTCATTTGTTTGTTTTGTAGTTCTCGCCTCACTTCAGGATATTCTCACTATCTGTATAAGTAGATTTAAGATGATACTTTTTAAGCTCCCTTGTTTACAGGCTCATATATTATTGGTGGCTTTTCTCATCTCATTGCTATCATGAGTAAACGAAAGCGATGGCACTACAAAGGCCAGTGTTCCTTCTCAAATATTGACCCGAATAAAACCCTGCCACCAGCATCTGCATACCGCCTCTTCACCAACCGACAAACAACGACAACAAAATGGCACTGTGTAATCTCGCTCCCATCACTGATCTCTGAAAGTCATTAGAACTATTCTTTATTACTCCAGTCCTCTCTTGTTTCTTGTATTGAGAGATTTGAATGGATGAATGGGGGAAGGGGAGCGTTATTTTATAGTGGTGTGTTTTTATTGCCGTGGTGTTTGCTTTGCGCTGTTTTCTCCACAGGTTACACAGGTGATGCCTGGGCCAACATTCACATCAGCTCATTCAAACATTTCCAGCAGTAAATGAGTATCGTATCAAGAGTACGTGCCATCTGTGTAATTAAGAACATTATCGCATACTAGGTTTCATAACATTGCGAACGTTATTCTAGTTCAACACCTGAAAATGTGTCTTTTGCAACAGTAGCTGCTGAGTTGGCTCATGGGTTTAATAATTATATGCAATTAGGCTGCAGTTAGTAGTTAGTAAAAGGAGAGGTCCTCCTGTACACCCTCCCCACGGGGGTTTTATTAACCAGCATGGATCTAAAAGCTGTCTAAACATATCACTTACAGTACTGTGGACTCATCAGCCTCTCACAGAATAATAATATATCACCATCACATTCAGAGTTAATGGATTCATAGACAATACCGCAACATGTTGGCAAGAGCTTTTATGTAGTATGTTTGTTAGTTAGTTTAATAAACCCGTGGTATGTAGTAGCTAAAACATGAAGCGGCTGGTTGGATTATGCAGGTAATTTCAGCCCTGGGTATATTCCGAGTCTCATTTCATAATGAAGAGTTGGTTAAGTACTGTCTTAGCATGCTTATTACTGAATAAAGAAGGACTTTTTTGTCTGCTGATTTATACCATGTAACTGATATGTAATCGCTTTATGGAAATATATGTGACCTCCTTTCATGTTGCACCTCCTCTTCCATATTGTCATAGTCTAGAAGAGAACTACACCACATATTGCACACGGCCCCTGCAGCTCTACAGGGCCAAAGGCAAACCTTACATAACTTATGATAAATGGCATGAATGTCAGTTATTTTGGGCCAATTGTGTCAGCTATAAAGTATTTTATGATGCATTATAATATAGGAGTGCCAGCCTCGCAGCAAGGAGTGTATGACTTAGTTTTAGAGCATGATGGTTTTATCAATGTCTGTCGGACTAGAGAAATACATAGACAGATATGGGTTGCTCCAATATCTTACTAATTTAGGTATAGTCAAGAAAATGACGTCAATCAGTTTTAGGCGGGAGTTCATAGGTGTGAATTTAGTCAGCTTGATTTTGTATCTATCTGTATGTCTGTTAAAAAATATGACAAATAAAATATCTCCATTAATAGCAATTCACAATACCTAAGTTCAGTTTAGATAGATTTGGATTAAGGTATACATGCGCGTTTTAAATTTCAAAATATTTTGAAGGGTCTAGAACAATGACAATGACAACAATGAAACGGTTAGTAGACTGTGCATTAAAGTTCAGCTTTTGCCCATGTGGACACCTCAAGAAGTTTATGTCCAGACCTGTTTGGAATGCTCTTTGCGTTTAACAGCCAGCTTCAGTTTCTTTGTACCCTCAGTTTGCAGATTTTTAGCTGATTTCAGCCAAGAGTTTTGATTTCTCATTTTCCCCACAAGGCCTCGAGCATACAGAAAGGAACTTCAAACTGTTAGTTTCCCTTTCAGTGACAGTGAGCTAAAACGTGAACTTTGAATTTTACTGCTTTATAGTTAGCGAAAACTCTGTGATGTCTATGGTGTTATCAAGTGTAGAATGCGAGCCGTGTCATCACAGGCTCTTTAGGGTTCCTAGAATTTTATTTTGGAGTGTGCAAGTGCAAGAAAGCAGACATGTTTTGCTGCTGTATTCAGGGTGCATTTTTCCCTCCTTGTGCAGACATATGCTGTGACATGTTGGTTTTGGTATGAGTGTAAACACATCGAGGATGGGCGAGTCAAGATGGCGGGGGTGGCGCTATTTCACAACAGTACATATGTCGCCATAGACGAAAGCATGATAAATACTGCTTCAGGAGAGCTAGAACGTCCCCATTTATCAAGGGCGGCATTATCAGTGAACAAGCCTTGATTTCTACCAGGTTTCACGGTAAAACCAAACAGGCTTTGAATTCAATGCATTTTGAAGTTAGTTGAATGTTATTCACTCAAGTGTGAGATAGATGTTCTCATAAGCAGAATAAAATGAAAGTGTCACACAGTGTGTCACCGATTACAGATTCTAAACATGGTCAGATGATTGTGAGTGAGAGGGAGGTGCAAACACTTAGGATTTTGAAGTCAGCATCAGGCATGATATTCTTGAGTTTCTCCAGTCTTGTCATGCTCTGAATTGTTCTTGCATAGAAGCCAAAACATTTTGTCTTTGTACTAAAATATCTTAATTTTTTTTTCAAATTTCGTATGCCGCTGGAAACAGCGCAGATGCAGTTCAGAAGATTCCAACAATTAAATGCTGGAAGGATCTTCAAGCAGCACATCAAAATGAAACTGGTGTATAGTTACAATATATGCAATCAATGCATTTGGGAAAATTATATCTTATGGTAAAATAACAATCAGCATTCTTTGTATGTGTTTGTACAGTTGACAGTAGATCTTTTTTTATTTATCTGTTTTAACGTAGTAAATCTAAATTTGAGTATCTATAATTGTAATGTTGTAATGCCAAAATTCACTTGTAACTTTAAAGGGGTCAAGAAATCAACGTTCCCTTGAGCTTTTGATATATAAAAGGTCATGGTAATATAAGAATATCCTGTAAGTTTCAGAGCTGAAAACTTCCTTGTTAGTCACTTTTATAGACACTAGGCCCAGCAAACGATTTAATTCAGAATGTGCCCGGCTATGACGTGAGAGTGTAGTGAAGCACCGCCTCAACAGAAGAAGAACGCCTGATTCTGTAGCCCCGCCCACCGACTCGTGCCACTAACATGACAGCTAAGAGCAGCATAGAGTTAAACAGCATTGAATTTCTAAGCAGTAAACATACCACATAAGCTTTTTGGTAGAGATGCACCGATTGATCGGCCAGGGATCGGAATTGGCCGATTTTCTGCATTATCGGCCTGATCGGTGATCGGCCGATCAGTCTCACGTGTCTCTGATTTTGAGCCCATCCATCTACATGCGGCTGTGAGCATGAGCGCGGCCGCGACATTGATGTCAGAGCCACACTCACAGCTCACAGCCTCATGCAAACATTGGAAGACACTAATTATGCCATTTGTAAAACATTTAAGGTTAAAATAAACCACGGGGGAACCACCAGGAAAGTGCACAACACAACAAACCTAATTAGACACTTAAAACTCCATCACCCCGCGGAACATACCCAGTTTGAAGAAGGTAACGTTAGTAAAGGTAAAACGGCTAAAGCTGGCCAGAGCTCAGAGCCAGCCACAGGTCTGCAGCCTCTCCTATCTTTCCTTGCTATAAGCAGCGAAAAGACCAAAGCAATTACAAAGAAATTATGGACTTCATGGCGCTGGATGATCAGCCGAACGCATAAACCACCACTTCATGAGAAGTTTTTCATTTGAGAGAGCTGCCATATCATGAACACAGACACTCAAGGGCAACGGCAACCCGTCTTCAGGGCAACCCGTCAAAATAAAAGTTTGGTTTAAAAAAATTTTTATTGACAGAATATATTAGGCTACTGTTGTACTACTGTACTATTTAGCGCCGGCTCTATGTAATAATAATAAGTCTCTACTACTAATAAGCATTATGCTTAAATGGTTGATTATTTTTCACTTGATCTTTTTTTATAAACAATGTTGACTTTTAAACAGCATACAGCCTTTAAATGTTTATGTATTATTTACTTATAATGATTATCATCATAAATAATAAACTTAATACATTTAATACATTTTTTTAAATGGGTAAATAAAAAAATAAATAAAAAGAATAAATATATAAATATATAAATATATAAATATATAAATATATATATATATATATATTTACTCACCTAAAGGATTATCAGGAACACCTGTTCAATTTCTCATTAATGCAAATATCTAATCAACCAATCACATGGCAGTTGCTTCAATGCATTTAGGGGTGTGGTCCTGGTCAAGACAATCAGCTGAACTCCAAACTGAATGTCAGGAAATGGGAAAGAAAGGTGATTTAAGGACTTTTGAGCGTGGCATGGTTGTTGGTGCCAGACGGGCCAGTCTTGAGTATTTCACAATCTGCTCAGTAACTGGGATTTTCACGCACAACCATTTCTAGGGTTTACAAAGAATGGTGTGAAAAGGGAAACACATCCAGTATGTGGTAGTCCTGTGGGCGAAAATGCCTTGGTGATGCTAGAGGTCAGAGGAGAATGGGCCGACTGATTCAAGCTGATAGAAGAGCAACTTTGACTGAAATAACCACTCGTTACAACCGAGGTATGCAGCAAAGCATTTGTGAAGCCACAACACGCACAACCTTGAGGCGGATGGGCTACAACAGCAGAAGACCCCACCGGGTACCACTCATCTCCACTACAAATAGGAAAAAGAGGCTACAATTTGCACGAGCTCACCAAAATTGGACAGTTGAAGACTGGAAAAATGTTGCCTGGTCTGATGAGTCTCGATTTCTGTTGAGACATTCAGATGGTCAGAATTTGAGTCAGAATGAGTCAGAATTTGGCGTAAACAGAATGAGAACATGGATCCATCATGCCTTGTTACCACTGTGCAGGCTGGTGGTGGTGGTGTAATGGTGTGGGGGATATTTTCTTGGCACACTTTAGGCCCCTTAGTGCCAATTGGGCATCGTTTAAATGCCACTGCCAACCTGAGCATTGTTTCTGATCATGTCCATCCTTTTATGACCACCATGTATGTCACAAAGCTTGAATCATTTCAAATTGGTTTCTTGAACATGACAATGAGTTCACTGTACTAAAATGGCCCCCACAGTCACCAGATCTCAACCCAATAGAGCATCTTTGGGATGTGGTGGAAAGGGAGCTTCGTGCCCTGGATGTGCATCCCACAAATCTCCATCAACTGCAAGATGCTGTCCTATCAATATGGGCTAATATTTCTAAAGAATGCTTTCAGCACCTTGTTGAATCAATGCCACGTAGAATTAAGGCAGTTCTGAAGGTGAAAGGGGGTCAAACACAGTATTAGTATAGTGTTCCGAGTACTAAAGTGCCCCTATTTTATTTTGGTGGTCCCTCTTTTTAAGAAGGGGGACCGGAGGGTGTATTCAAACTATAGGGGGATCACACTTCTCAGCCTCCCCGGGAAAGTCTATGCCAGGGTACTGGAGAGGAGAATTCGGCCGATAGTGGAACCTCGGATTCAGGAGGAACAGTAAGGTTTTCGTCCCGGTCGTGGAACACTGGACCAGCTCTATACCCTCTATAGGGTGCTGGAGGGTTCATGGGTGTTTGCCCAACCAGTCCACATTTGTTTTGTGGATTTGGAGAAGGCATTCGACTGTGTCCCTCGCAGCGTCCTGTGGAGGGTGCTCTGGGAATATGGGGTCCGGGGTCCTTTACTGAGGGCTGTCCGGTCCCTGTATGACCGAAGCAGGAGTTTGGTCCGCATTGCCGGCAGTAAGTCAGACTTGTTCCCGGTGCATGTTGGACTCCGGCAGGGCTGCCCTTTGTCACCGGTTCTGTTCATAATTTTTATGGACAGAATTTCTAGGCGCAGCCAAGGGCCGGAGGGTGTTAGGTTTGGAGACCACATGGTTTCGTCTCTGCTCTTTGCGGATGACGTTGTCGTGTTGGCCCCTTCTAACCAGGACCTTCAGCATGCACTGGGACGGTTTGCAGCCGAGTGTGAAGCGGCTGGGATGGGGATCAGCACCTCCAAATCCGAGGCCATGGTCCTCAGTCGGAAAAGGGTGGCTTGCCCACTTCAGGTCGGTGGAGAGCTCCTGCCTCAAGTGGAGGAGTTTAAGTATCTAGGGGTCTTGTTCACGAGTGAGGGGAGGATGGAACGGGAGATTGACAGACGGATCGGTGCAGCTTCTGCAGTAATGCGGTCGATGTACCGGTCTGTCGTGGTGAAGAAAGCCGTAAGGCGAAGCTCTCGATTTACCGGTCAATCTACGTTCCTACTTTCACCTATGGACATGAGCTTTGGGTCATGACCGAAAGGACAAGATCCCGGATACAGGCGGCCGAAATTAGCTTTCTCTGCAGGGTGGCTGGGCGCTCCCTTAGAGATGGGGTTAGAAGCTCAGTCACTCGGGAGGAACTCGGAGTAGAGCCGCTGCTCCTCCACATCGAGAGGGGACAGCTGAGGTGGCTCGGGCATCTGTTCCGGATGCCTCCTGAACGCCTTCCCGGGAAGGTGTTTTGGGCATGTCCAACCGGGAGGAGGCCCCGGGGAAGACCAAGGACCCTCTGGAGGGACTATGTCTCCCGGCTGGCCTTGGAACGCCTCGGTGTCCCCCCGGAAGAGCTAGAGGAAGTGTCTAGGGAGAGGGAAGTCTGGGCATCTCTGCTTAGACTGCTGCCCCCGCGACCCAGCCCCGGATAAAGCGGCAGAAGATGGATGGATGGATGGATGGATCCGAGCGTGACTCCGATGATGAAACATTGGAAGGACTAGTTATTCAACCCGAACCTCCATCGCAACGACGACTTGAGCAGGACGTTTCTCAGTGATACCGCTACTCATTTTGAGGTGCATTATGAGATGTTGCAACTGTAATTCCTCGACATCAACAAACTGATGTGTATATTTCAAATTTATTGCGGTGCACTTGCGGGAACTGTATCAATAACGGTGCATACGTTAGCCCAGCACTAACCTGAATGACTGATGTAACATTAAAGTTTGCAAAACAAATCTTGCTCCATCCTTTATCTTTACTCAAAGTAGTAAGAACGACAGACAATCTGCATTAATAGACACTGTTTTGGGTAATAGTGGCCCATACTGCTTAGAAGAAGTATTTCAGTAAGAAGTTAGCTGGAGACCTATACAATATAAACACAAAACTATGTATTTTGAAAACCTGGTAAAAAAATATATACATCAGTTATTATTCATACTTGGAAGTTGTGATTCAGAGGAGCAAGCTGGTCAAGTTGTTTGTGGGCGGACAGTGTACAGCATTATGCAAATGTATTTTCTAGTGACATAGAATCATTACGCAGTGGGATTCGAAATACAAACGACTTGTAAAAGTGGTTCAGAATCGATTCTTTCTTTTGGGAGACTATAACTTTATTTATTGTGCACTTTCGAGTTTACAACTTCGCAGAACGTTTACATTCACAGATAGCTATATTACACACTGCATGAAAGGGAATATTCGCAAAACCATAATGAGCACTTTAATTCTTAATTTATTTAGAAACTATTTCATTTTAACATCTTCCGTTTATCTCTTATCAGCCATAACATGAAAATAATGATCTGCTTGCTTGATGGTATCAGAATTATAATATTAGCACATCCCTAATATCATTCCAATGCCACTATGCCATTTTGCAAATAATGGCAGTTGTAGGTGACAGGATTTGAATTGGATAACTTTTGGGCCTCAAAGTTTGAAGTTCAACAAGAACTTTTGTCTTTTTTAGCCCCTGTGGCAATTTCCTGTCCTGTTTTCACAAGTCTGACGTGTCTTCCTATCTGTGGTGTGCGGCCTGTTGCCACATAGTAGAAACAGAACACGGGGAAGAACATTTTTAACATTATGTAGCACACACCATGTCCTTTTTAAGAAGTCCATCAGTTGGGGTCAGCTCGCTGCTGGTAAGATATAATCTGCTTACATTTTTTAACATCAACCCTTCTCTTGCCCATCAGCATCTGTACCAATGCCTGAGGACAGTACATACACATAGAGGAAATAGCTAAGCGATTAGTCGCAGGAGATGAACCCTGAGAGTGAGAGATGTGAGAGAGGAAGTGAGTAAGGGTGCACTAAGTTCTGTTCCTCATATTGTTTTCACAGTAATTAACCCCAGTCTGCGACACCCATACTACATGGAACTGAGTCTATAAAACTGTTGGTTTCTAATTGAGAAATATATGTATCTTTAAATCATGAGATTTGTGTCAGTGAGCTCGCTCTTGGTCTTTATGGTTTTAGTTGATAATACAATGTTTGATTGTGCGTGTGGTGGTATCAGCTCAGTGGGATGATATCTGAGATAAGTGAAGCTTTTTGGAGGTGTCTGAAGATATTTTTTTATTCTGAGAACCAGACTTGTTTTGTTCTTCTCAGAAACAAATGGATGGCATGACATGATGGTGATGAAGTGTAAAAGTAGGGAGCCTTTTAAAAAAAATGTGTTCTATTTGAATTATTTTGTGTGTGTGTGTGTGTGTGTGTGTGTGTGTGTGTGTGTGTGTGTGTGTGTGTGCAACAAATGTGAATTAACGAGTAGATTGTGTGACATGCTTTTATTGTTAAATCATAATGTTTTATTCCAATAGTGTTTACCAACTAAATAGAAACAAAACATGTTGAAAACACAAGAAATTCGAAATCTAAGAGGAAGGGGAAGAAGTTTCCACTCTCAAAACGAGAGAGAAGTGTTCACTTGTTTGTGGTCTAACAGTCAGGAAGTAGCAGAAACCGACTGCTCAGTGATGCATTTCCTGTCACTGCACGATTCACAGGTCAGTTGTGGCAGTTCTTTTTCCTTTTACATTTAAATATCTTCAGTTTAGGGTACCTTTACCATGGCTTACAGTTTGACCAACTGGAAACTCATTTTATAGTGCAGGTTGTATCATTTTAGGTAGTAAACCATCCATTTTGAATTTCTAGTATCAGTTAAACTGAAAAAAATGTGGTTGGCTGACATTTTCATAAATCTCCTCAAACAAGTTTCCATCTGGGAGAGATGAACACAACTAGTGTCATCCAAGCGTCTTTAGACCCTAATGAGTTTAGTGGCAGGGATTTTGCCTTCACCTGGCCTCCCCAGCCTTTAATGTTGGAGAGCTGAGCTCCAGGCTCAAAGATAACAGCCCCTGTCTTAGGTGGGTGTGGGCCCCTTGACTTTTTCTAGCGGCTTGAGGGGGAGTGGAAAAGTACAAGACTTGCGCGATCAGATTCAATTTGCTTCGTCCCCTGCAAAGGTAGCAGAATGTAAAGCATTTCTTCTCTCCGTTTTAGCATGACAGAAGTGGCGGTTCTTGAACTAATGTGTTTGTTACTCTCTCCCCTTTTTTCGTTCTTAGTTCCCCTTCACAATGGTTGCTTGAGTTTTTATAATGTTTTACCTGGTTTTATGCGGTTTTCCTCAAAACACTTTTTGGGTCTGTATTGAAAACACACTGTGAATTGTCGAGTTCTGTGGCAGAAATTTCTATGCCATGTTGCTGTAGACAGATGTGGCCATGGGAGTTGCTTGTATTCTTGTCTCATTAATTGCCGTCTCTCTTGTTCTGTTGAATTAGCAAACATTCGCCTCACAGGGCCTTGACCTTTCTCCCTGATGTATAATTCACTCTTCTCCACTTCTGTGACCAACAAATGGGGTGTGTGATGGTGATACTTTCACATCACTTTTAGAAGAAGAGAAAGACAACTTTTTTTTTAAAATCACGGTAGGGATGTCAAATACCAGTGCTGGTACTAAAAAATAAATGTACGTTATAGTCTTTCTGCAGTACTCAGTATGGTACCTTCGTTTTTTTACTGACAGGTTGCTGCTTTTGGACATGCATATTCAGATGCTCGCCCAAAATTGCAAACTTGGTTACACAGTAATGTGTCTTGAGTGCATGAACAGGCGCATGATCTTTTATTTTGATCATAATGCTCATCTTGATGAGCTATTAATTTATACAAAGTCAGTTTTTATTTGATCTTATTGTCAATAAGTGGGACAATAAATGGGAAAATATAAAAAAAAACCTGGAACTGTGCATTTTGCAGTTCTTGCTGATTATTTAACCTGCCACTATCTATTAATTAATTTATCATATATTGTTAATATTTATCAAACAATAATATTGATGAAAAGAGAAAACAAATCACTGGTTCAAACTCATTTTGAATAAATAAATACTTGAATTACATATTGCATTGTTATTTTATTGCCAGTTTAATTAGTTACATTTTAAACTACCATTCAAAAGTGTGTTTTAAAGATATTATTATTTTTATTCAGCGAGGACATTAATAATATTACAAAATATTTGTCTTTCAAATAAGAGGCTGTTCTTTTGGTTAAGAAAGTATCACGGTTTCCACAAAAATATTAAGAATCACAACATAATATTTCTTGAGCACCAAATCAGCATATTAGATATATAATGGCTTCATAATATTAAATTATTACAGTTTTATTCTATTTTTGATCAAATAAACACAGCCTTGGTGAGCATATGAAACTTTAGAAAACAATTAAAAATGTTACTGTCCCCAAACTTTTGAACAGTATTCATATTAAATAGAATATAAAAAAAAAGGTTCAGTTGTATATTATTCAATATTGGCATGTGTACTCTGAATTTTTTATATTAATATTTTTAATATTTAACATTGCTATTACTTGGACATAAATCAGCAGTAGGCTAGTAACTTTTGTCAGGACTGTTTAAATGATTGTGACCATGTTATAAATGAGTTTGTCCAACCTCTGACGGCCCTAAGTTCATTATCGCAGCATTACAGGACTTCACTTGAGTTGAAGCGTCACATCCTCACAGGAACTGGGATAAAAACATGCATGTTCTGCTGAGTCAAGCAGATGACCCTGTTGAAAGAGGCTTTGTCCTCCATATTGATTGAAAGGTTGCTTTTGGCATAATTCCATAGTTTCTCTTCCCGTTAGTAAGTAAGAACAAGCCTTCAAATGTCTCACAAGACACATATATGTTCAGTGGCTCACTGGAGGTGTTTTAATGTCACATTTTGATGGTAGAGGCGAGCATCGTGGAGTGTGTTTTTGCTGAAACGCTCAAGACTGGCATGTTCTGAAATGCCAGGAATGCCAGTCCTCCTTCCTGACCGAGCAAAAAAAGAGCTTCACATTCTTCTCGCTTTCTCTTAGTCAGTGTCTCTCTGAAAGCCTTAGAATCCCGCTATTTTGAGAAGCACTCAAGACTAGTTTTTCTCAAATATGTTGACATCACTATTGCCATGACGTCACCCCCCACAGAGTAACTAGAGTTTGCTTCACCCTCTCCAAAACCATTTCCATCCAACCTGGTGATGTCATCAAAATACAGCAGCTCACGATCACACCACATCTTGAATCCATAAGCATTCCCATCTAAGCGCTCACCTATGTTAGATGATCATTCGTGTTTGAATTTGCTTGCTCTGAGATTAAATTCCATTGTCAGGGTGACTCATGGTTTAGTCATTCGGTTGGCTTAAATTACATCCTTTCATGGTCAACACTGAACTCAGCTGAGGACTCTACAGGGGCGGGTGGGTCGACAGGGTCAGTAGGGTAAGATGTATTTGTTCGTAATCATTCTCCCTTCAAAACTGGTTATTCTGTCCAACATTTTAGTCAGCTTCATATTGACAACACAGACTAGGCACTTTTCCAGACTCGTACCAGCTGCTGCATTAGGACTCGGACAGACGTACAGACGTTTTTCATATACACCTCATAGTTTTACCTTGTTTGCTGAATGTGTATCCTTGGCAGACCTCAGCTGTGGAGTGATTCCATGCAAGCCCCACCCTGGAGAGTGTTTGCTTACTGAAGTCTTGAGTACTGAGTAACTCTACCTCCCTCTCGGCGCCTCTGGATGACGTGCAGCAGGCCTTTGTTTGCATGCACATGTTGGGACGAGTCAACTGTTGTCGCATCCCCGTGTTTCGTTTACAGGCAGCCGTCATGGTGGCGTAGGTCACTCACCGTGTGCCCGGCATGAGGTCTTGTTATATTCAACTGGGAATCAGCGTGGAGAGCAGCATTGTACTCACAATCTTTGCACGATTTTGCTCCCCACCAGGCTCATCTCTCTGTGTGAAATGTTCTCATCAATCCCATATCACGCTTTCATTTGCCAGCACATCAGCGTTAAATGGTGTGAATGACTTCATTACTCAAAAGCAGAGTTGTAGACCATGGCAAGTTTGTCTAATAGAATTTCAAGCTGCAAGCTTTGGCTGTGGCATACGCAGCTGCAGTTTGAGATATAAGAGCTTTTTGAATTGGAAAGAAGAACCGAAAATGACTTGAGGCCATTTTGAGCTAGTCTGTAAAGGAGGAGGCAGAACTCAGCCATGCTCTTGTTTGGCGACTTTTGACCCTTGGCTCGCACTACGGAGACTTCATGGGCGAGTGCTTTCCCAGACTGCAGATCGGTAGGCATGACCCACTCAGTGCGGTCTTGATTTGCCTGGTATCAGTATAGTTGTTATTATCATTTCTAGCTCTGTTTATACTATGGATATGGATGATAATTCTGATTGTGTTGTTTGTTGAGAAGAGGTGTACCCTTACTTGATATAAAATGCTCTAAAATACCCCATAGATTTGCCTTAGGCACTGAAGTAGGAACTCGAGCCATATTTAGAAAACTAATATATAAAAACACATTGATGCATTAGCCGATATTATGTATATTTGTTTTAGTTATTGTATTGATCTACACTACCATTTAAAAGTTTTTAAAGAAATAATATGTTTATTCAGCAAGGTCTGTCTGGTTAGTGTTATAATAGGTTGGGCCTCTCTGTCATGGCATACACCATCCTGTTCCTCTCCTGGAGAGACAAGGCCGCACAAGGCCACACGTTGAGGATGAGACTCCAGCTGCTTCAGGGGTCTTGGGCAGTGTCAAAGCTAAACAGAACATTTGTTTGACCCTGAGAATCCCTGTCCTATTCTCTTTAACTGCCCCCATTCAACCCTTGTACCCACCTACCCCAACCCCCCCATACACCATTTAACCTGGTATGCACTTGTTGACACACACACTGTCCTTTCAAAGCAAACAAGCCCCACCCTGCCACAGAGGAGACATGGGCCACTCCATTTTACACCACCCCCCCTTCAGTGGTTAGTCCTAACCTTCTCTCCTCTCCCCACTGCACCCGTTTAATCTTTAACCAGACTGCAGACCCTTATGTTCCTTCTCACAGCCTCAGGTCTGGGCAAAGGGTACTCTTTCTCTCATAGGTCTGTGATTCTTGTGTTTTTAGGTTTCCGTAGTTCAGCTGGCTTCAGTGTAAGGAGTGAATGTGGACTTTGGATGAGGGTGTGTTTGGGCCCTTTTACTCATGTGACTGATAACACAACCTTGTTTACAGTACCCCTTTGATCAAGCTGGGTGATCTCATATCCTGTGGCGATCCATGCCCCTCACCCCTTCCTCCACACTACCACTGAAGAGGTTCACTTATTACATCTGAACCTTGACAAATTAAACCAGGCATTCAAAATGACAGTAGACTAGCTGTCTGACTGCTTTTAGTGATTTTTGTCCATCATTTGAAGCATCATTCAAACGGAATAGTGTGAAGGATATTAGTACTATACCAATATTCAAATTCTACCTGATACCTATTAGCCGGTTATTTATATTTCATGTTATGGTCGATAACTGATCAATTATTGAAATTCTGTATTATTTTGTCTAAATAAAAAATAAAATGCAATTTTTTTAAAATTTATTTTAAAACTAAATTTAAAATAATGAAGTAAATATTTAAAATATTATTTTAAATAATATCTTAAATAATTAAAATAATATTGTAAATGTATTTAATTATTTGTGTCATGTTGGTTATTTGTAAATTCTTTTTAAATTATTTGATGTAATGAAAATAGCACTTTGAATATTATTTATAGTAATAATTTATAATATAATATATATTGTGATCCCTAGTTAATACAGGGTGACACAGTGATGCAACAGTTGTATTGTTGTGATCTCAGAGGGTAAACAAGAGTCAGAGCCAAAGAAAGCGAAGCGTGCCAGTGATGAATGTGTTGCTGGAAAGCATGTTTTCCACTTGTCCATTTTCATTCTGCCCAGCCAGACTTCCTCAGAGTCTGTTTTTGAGGCAGCTTTGGGCGTTCGGAGCAAAGAAGGAGATCTGTGAGCCGAAAGTCTCCCCAGCAATGAGCGAACGCTTCATTGAGTCCGAAAATTATCCCCTCGTCTCAGTCCCAGCAGTACCGTCTCAGGCTCGTCCAGCCATCCCAGCCCTCTCTCTCTCTCTGATGATGTGACAGCCCATTTTGCTCAGTCACAGTTCCCTAATGTTCCTTTTCCTCTCTGTTTCTCTCTTGAAGGTTTAGATGCCCCAGACACAGCTGGAGCGAGAAACCTCCTCCATCACACAGTCCTCTGCCACCCTGTCCTTCAACTGGAGAGAGAGAAAAAGTCAGCAGCGTGCAGGACCAGAAAAGGGAACTCTGTTTTTACCTAACAGTGCTTCTCATTTTGTGAAAGCGGCAGATTACCTCAGCAGTGTTCCTGCTTCAAAGTGCTTCCTGTGCCGAGGGGTGTAGTGTGGAGCAAAGCGTCCGGGGAGTGCGTGGAGGGGTAGGAACCCTCTGCCTGTCAGCCTGTGTCCTACCCTCTCTCTCTCCCTACAACATCATGACCACTGCGGTCCAGTCCAGCGAGCTTGTCTTTGAGTTTGCCAGCAATGGGATGGATGAAATCAATCAGGTACATCA
This sequence comes from Romanogobio albipinnatus, assembly GCA_023566225.1. Taxonomy (NCBI): domain Eukaryota; kingdom Metazoa; phylum Chordata; class Actinopteri; order Cypriniformes; family Gobionidae; genus Romanogobio; species Romanogobio albipinnatus. The sequence goes on from CM042246.1 coordinate 18,211,854, forward strand.
CAATCACATTTTTTTTGTTTTGTTTGAGAATACTCTGAACGATCCTTCAAAGTTGACCTGAAAGCCCTGAAATATTTTGGTGCCAGAAATCTTTGCATGTAAGCTTGTGGTTTCTCTATGTTTAGGTACTCTTTTTGTCTATCCAGCTGCACAGGCAGGGTCTCAAAAAGGGGACACAGGTTTTTCAAAGGTCTGTGCCTTTGATGCTGGGCATGAAGGGAAGGGAGGGAGGTGGAACATTAAGAGTGCAAGGAGAGGGTTGCAGGATGACTGTGTGGGTTGCTGGCAGGGTTCAGATGGAAAGACTGAGATGTAGGAATCGCCAGTCAGTCTGAACTCAGTGTGTTTGTATTCTTATATGAAAACTTAGTTGAGGACGCTTATTTATGTTACATTTACATACAGTGGTATTTATATATAAATACAATATATCAAATAAAGTGGCATCTGGAAACTAGAGCTCACTAACATTTCTGAGCCACGTTTTCTGTTATTTTTACCAAACTGGTAAGTCAAGTCAGTTTTCCTCAAATTCACACAGTCCTGGCATAAACATGTTCCACAAAGTTTGAAATGTCAAGATATTTTGTCTTCATTTTCATCCATTTTACATTACAGATCAAAAATACTGTAAAAAAAACTGTACATTTAATAGAATGTAATTACAATTTAAAATAACTGTTTTATATTTAAATATACTTTTAAAAGTTTAATTTATTCCTGTGTTCAGCATCATTACTCCAGTCTTTAGTCACATGAGCCTTCAGAAATCATTCTAATATGCTGATTTGGTGCTAAGGGAAACATTTCTTATTTATTGTCAATGTTGAAACAGTTGTGCTGCTTAATTTATTATTATTATTTTTTTTTTAAATTGAACCGTGATACAGTTTTTTAGGATTATTTGATGACTAGAAACTTCATAAGAACAGAATGTAATGTAAATATTTTTTTTGGCGAGATTATAAATGTCTTTATTGATACTTTTGATCAATTTTAAGTCCTTGCTAAAAAAAAAACAGAATTTTTTTTTCTCCAAAAAATCCTACTTACCCCAAGCTTTTATTGTGTATTTTGAAACACAATAAACGTTTGTGTAATGTGATTGATATGTGTGCTTGCTAGATTTCTTTAAAATAATAATAATAAAAAACTTAAAATACCTTTTAAAAGCAGCTTCTCAAAAGGTAAGCAATGCATAGCACAATAAATAAAATAATAAAAAAAAAACACTAACAAGCTAGTTAAAAAAATATAAATATATAGGTTTGAGCTTCCCTAAGTTCAAGAGGACCCTGCTACCCATAGATCTTAAGTGGGTTTGAGGAGCCAGCAAATTAGATTGTGAGGAGTGCAATCTGTGATTTTGGGGTATAAGGAATTAAAGGTCCCGTTCTTCGTGTTTTTTTGAAGCTTTGATTGTGTTTACAGTGTGCAATATAACATGTGTTCATGTTTCGCGTGTAAAAAAAACCAGTATTTTTCACACAATTTACTTATCTGTATACCGCTGTTTTCACTGTCCTAAAAACGGCTGATGAGTTCCTTTATTCTATGAAGTCCCTCCTTCAGAAATGCGTAACGAGTTCTGATTGTGCCAGCGGTTCCCGTGTTGGGATTTGACCGCAGCTTAGCGCACGTGGAAAGGTCACGCCTCTTAACGGGGTGATGTATGCGCTCAATGATCTATACAGCGTCTGTGGCGACAGAGATCAACAAACATGGCGACAAACACACTCAAACGCCATGGCGACAAACACACTCAAACGCAGCACTTCCTTTTCTCCACGCGACACTTCCTCTTCTCCACGTGGGACAGCAACAAGACCACGCCCCCTTTTTCGCGTATTCTTGTGGGCGGAGGTTAGTCTGTTCTACTGTTCTACTGACGTCATTTATGAAGGAAGTACCAGGATGTAGTCCAAGCCAGCCATTCGCTGTAGGCTTTGAAAGGGAACTTCTGTTAAAATATATCGCTTGGCATTGAACTTTGAGCTTTATAATTTTACAGGTATTATTTATGCTCTAACAGCAACATTACACACTAACTAAAGTTTGAACAATGGGATCACGAAGAACGGGACCTTTAAGAATGTGGATAAATAATGAGGAGCCAGGCCATGTAAGTTCACCTTGCATTGATATTTTTGTTTCAAGCAAATATATTTATATAGTTTTAAAAGTGTCCAAATACTTTTTGGGCCACTGTATAGCCCCGTTTCCACTGAAATTACCCGTAACAATTTGTACCAGGAACTTTTTTTACAGGAATCTTTTTTCCCCAAGACCTGTTGCTGTCTCTGTTTCCACTGCGGTCTAAGGTACCGAGAAGATTAGGCAAATTAGTCCGGTGATGTAGGGCTGCGCGCGACGCGACTTTTCCTCCCAGTCAGAGACGGACAGTAATAATTTTTGTGCGACACTGTCTGCAACAATAACAAGTGGAGGATATGCAAGCAGCGCTGCTTTTGCTGGTTATATATTGGTTTACTAAAGAGGTCATTAACAAAATGGCGGTAAAGAGACGAGTACTGATACTAAAGCGTATTCTGAAAGCTCGTAAAGCTAGATTTAAAATAAGACAAATTATGTTATCATCAGCTATAACGGGCATTGACCGTGCGTTTGCTGAGACGAACGCACGCCATCGGACCGAAAGAGCAAGACTGATATTGAACGCTGAACGATCCTTGCAAAAGACTTTTAAAAATGCCGGTTGAAATAAAATGCTGCGTGAGCTCAACCAATCAGCATGTTCAGCGCCCAAGTCCCACCCCCGAAAGTTCCCGAACTTTGAAAAAGTACCACCTCGGGAGCAGGGCCGCTCGGAGGGGCAAATATTTACCCGGAACTTCATTTAGACCCTGGTTCCTGCGGTCGAAACACACTGAGTACCACCCCAAAGTTCCTAGTTCCTGGGGAAAGTTCCTGCGGTGGAAACGCGGCTTAAGTGTGGATGCCAGCGTGCTGTCGTACTATTGTGTTTTGGTTTGTTCTATCTATTCTCTCTGCGTTGAGATGACTCTAGAATCATGATCATAATCTTAAATGTGTGTTTGTGCAGTCATGTGAATGGATCAGGTGTGACAGGCCTCTTCTCTTACAGACTGAAAGAGAACTGAAATCTAGATTCAGGCCTAACCTGCCCAACTTGTTGCAGCGTGGGAGAAGAGTCCTGTTCCACCCATAAATCTACTATTGTTTTTAAATGACGTTGGCTTCTCAGTCACTCCTTAAATCCCCTCGCTCTATTACAGCACCATCATAAATAGGCTCTACCAGTCGCCCCACAGTCTTAGATATCTTTTGACTCCCACTACTAACAATAGAGCTGCTCTTTTCAGGGACTGCACAAGATAAACCTAGACTCTTCTCACTGTGTGTGCTGGGTTTTCCCACACATGGGTGCTGTGAAAAAGGTCCAGCTGCTTCTCTGGACTATAATGATTAGCCATGCTGGACTTTGCAGAGCCAATAATTACCTCCATAATCAAGTCGTCGTGTAATGGGAGTGAAATTATATTTTGGGACCGTGTCAGAGTTCAGCTACTGCATGCAACAGCAGTTGTGTACTAGATCCAGATCTCTAGATTCACCTAATGCACAATCTTACACTGATTATCACAGATTAGCCCGACAACATTGTTACAACCTCTTAAATGTAATCAGAAAACAACTGGCACTACTAGATTTTTACCCATGACCTAATTTTCACTCTGTATGTAAACACCTTCACTGACGTTCTTGTGACTTTATTTATTATGCGCATGTCTCATGTGCATGTCTGTTGATGTCAAAACAAAAGATTTTCTGTCATAAACAAGGTTTTCTTGCATCGTCAGGTTTTCAGAATGAGCTTTGGGCATGCACGTTTACTTATTTGTTGGGTTGTACAAAATTGGGATCAGCGATCACATTTTAGGGATCAAGTGCAATTGGCACAGTACAGTGGAATGATAATTTGAGGTTAGAGTGTGTAGAAATGTTATTTTAAGTAAGTATTTTAAAAGTAAAAAAACATGATTACCTCTTTCTTAAATCATTTTCATATCAGTTTGCCTAATTAGTTTAGTAAACAAAGACAACATTTTGTGTATAACAAAGTAAAGCATTTGTTAACATTATGTAAATTAGCACGCATATATACACTCACCTAAAGGTTTATTAGGAACACCTGTTCAATTTCTCATTAATGCAATTATCTAATCAACCAATCACATGGCAGTTGCTTCAATGCATTTAGGGGTGTGGTCCTGGTCAAGAAAATCTTGTGAACTCCAAACTGAATGTCAGAATGGGAAAGAAAGGTGATTTAAGCAATTTTGAGCGTGGCATGGTTGTTGGTGCCAGACGGGCCGGTCATAGTATTTCACAATCTGCTCAGTTACTGGGATTTTCATGCACAGCCATTTCTACGGTTTACAAAGAATGGTGTGAAAAGGGAAAAACATCCAGTATGCGGCAGTCCTGTGGGCAAAAATGCCTTGTTGATGCTAGAGGTCAGAGGAGAATGGGCCGACTGATTCAAGCTGATAGAAGAGCAACTTTGACTGAAATAACCACTCGTTACAACCGAGGTATGCAGCAAAGCATCTGTGAAGCCACAACACACACAACCTTGAGGCGGATGGGCTACAACAGCAGAAGACCCCACCGGGTACCACTCATCTCCACTACAAATAGGAAAAAGAGGCTACAATTTGCACAAACTCACCAAAATTGGACAGTTGAAGACTGTAAAAAATGTTGCCTGGACTGATGAGTCTCGATTTCTGTTGAGACATTCAGATGGTAGAGTCAGAATTTGGCGTAAATAGAATGAGAACATGGATCCATCATGCCTTATTACCACTGTGCAGGCTGGTGGTGGTGGTGTAATGGTGTGGGGGATGTTTTCTTGGCACACTTTAGGCCCCTTAGTGTCAATTGGGCCTCATTTAAATGCCACGGCCTACCTGAGCATTGTTTCTGACCATGTCCATCCCTTTATGACCACCATGTACCCATCCTCTGATGGCTACTTCCAGCAGGATAATGCACCTTGTCACAAACCTCGAATCATTTCAATTTGGTTTCTTGAACATGACAATGAGTTCACTGAACTAAAATGGCCCCCACAGTCACCAGATCTCAACCCAATAGAGCATCTTTGGGATGTGGTGGAACGGGAGCTTCGTGCCCTGGATGTGCATCCCACAAATCTCCATCAACTGCAAGATGCTATCCTATCAATATGGGCCAACATTTCTAAAGAATGCTTTCAGCACCTTGTTGAATCAATGCCACGTAGAATTAAGGCAGTTCTGAAGGCGAAAGGGGGTCAAACACAGTATTAGTATGGTGTTCCTAATAATCCTTTAGGTGAGTGTATAAAGACATTAATACTTTTATTCAGCAAGGACATACCAAATTGATAAAATGCAATATTAAAGACATTTTGAATGTTACAAAAGTTCCATATTTCAAATGAATGCTGTTCTTTTGGACTTTATGTTCGTCTATGAATGCTGAAAAGAAATGGTTTCCACAAAATAAGCAGCACAACTATTTCCTACACAAAATTTATTGAACAACAAATCCGCATATTAGAATGATTTCGGAAGGATCATGTGACACTGAGTGCTAAAAATAAATTTCATTTAAAAAAATATTTCACAATATTTCTTTTAATGTACTTTTTGGTCACATAAATGCAGCCTTGTGAGCATGAAAGACTTAAAAATCTGAAAAATCTTACTGACCCCAAACCTTTGAACGGTTGCGCATATCATAGACATCATTAATAGTGGTATTTCTTCAATACACTTTCATGTAGTTTGGCTGCCAGTTTCTTTGTGTGGCAAAGTTGATGCTTTTTGGCATCAAAGCCTTTTTAATAAGTACACACGTTAGCATAAAATGAACTCTATCTGTATTGGTGCATCCACAGTCTATAAAATCACCTGCTCTATGACAGAGCCAGGCTTGCATATCTTCTTTTTGCCACATCACACGTCCTATGGCTGTGATGACATTGCGCAGCTTTAGTGGTGAACGGACTAATTACTTATTTCTGAATACCTGTGGCATCAAGCCTGGTTAGTGCACAGCGTTCGAGAATCATCCAAGAACCTGTCTCCAAAATTGCAAGTGAGGGTCTTGTATTGCATCAGTGGGTTAGCATCACCACTGGCGTCAGGTAAAGCAGAAGAGAGTGTAACTGCAGGACAAAGCGCATACTATTGGGTTTATGCACACAGTAGGAACACAGAACTCAACTATTCAAATGACTGATCTTTATCTGATGTTTCCCTTTTAGAAATGTGGTTGATAATTCTGAAAAAAGGATGTTAGAGGTTTATGACAGTCAGTTTATAAAAAAAAAAAAAAATAGAGAAGCTTTATTGTGCAAGATTGAGATATAGTTGTTTTTTTTAAAAAGCTGCATTAACAGCACGGAGCTGTTCAATTTACGTCATAAATTGGTCTACTGACAAAAGCATATAATGCAAGAAATTTTAACTGTGTATAGACTCATATAGACATGCTCTGCTGTTTTGCATTTACCTGTCGGGCAGAATGAGAGAGGCTATGTAAACCGATCACCAGTTTTTTGCTTAATCATGAAATCTAATGTCTGTAGTTCCAAGGTATGGCAGGACAGAAAGGAGGGACTGAACGAATGCACAGAATAAGTTCCCCGCTTACTCAGCAGTCATGGCTTGTGGGATTCACCCGGTGTCTGTGTAGCCTAGTTAAAACTCTTCTCTTAGTATAATGATGAACGGCGAGCACTGATATCTACCATTTAGTTGGTGTACACTAACGTTTAAAAATTTGGGGTTGGTAATATTATTATTTTTTTTTTAAGAAATTGATACTTTTGTTCAGTAAGGACACATTAAATTGATCAAAAGTAGCGAAGTAGCGAAAGTAGAAGTTGCTAATTATTTCTTGTTTCAAATAAATGCTGTTCTTCTGAACTTTTTATTCTTTTGATCAAAGAATCCTGACATTTTTTTTAATCCAGTTTCTACAAAAATATTAAGCTGCACATTTGTTTACAACATTAATAGTAATAAGAAATGTTACTTGAGCATCAGATCAGCATATTACAATGATTTCTGAAGGATCATGTGACACTGAAGACTGGAGTAATGATGCTGAAAATTCAGCTGTGACATCACAGGAATTAATTAAATTTTAATATGTATTAAAATAGAAAACGTCTATCCATCAGTTTGTTGTAGGGTTATGCCAATGTGTCTTGGGATACACCCAGAACAGATGACCAGTAAAAAAAAAACAATTATTTTATATTGTAACATTTCACAATATATCTGTTTTATTGTATTTTTGATCAAATTAATTATTTTAAAAAAAATGGTTACACTTTATTTTAATGTGCCCTTGTTACACATGCTACATGCATTTACTATAGTAATAACTAAAAAGTATGCATAATTACAGGTAACTAACCCTAAACCAAACCCTAATCCTACCCTAACCTTATAGTAAGTACATGTAGTTAACTACTATTACCCAATACTTAAATGTATAATTACACTGTAATAGGGACACATTAAAACCAAACATTCTTACAGACCCCAAACTTTTGAACAACACTATGTATATCCAGATTAAACAGTAGCTATATTCAAGTGTTCAATTTAGCAATAGCTAAATTCTATTGAACAGCCTCAAAACAATTTCGCCATTGAATCTGTTTATAGTAGTTTGTAGTTTTTATACTACTAAATGAATTATCCTGGTCTTGAACTGAGATTTGGAAAGCCAAACCCATTGAGTCTCTGGGGAAAATGCCATAACAACAGCAAATAGAAATGGATGATGGAACAAAAACAGAAAATACTGCCAAAGGAAGATGTAATATGCAAGGTGGCTTATGTTTCACAATATTGTTAGTAAAGTGACAATATTTCAAACATTTCTCAGTACTGTATTACATTGATCAATTATTGTTAAATGTATTTGTTTTGTGCATCTATGTGATAATTTTCTTTGGCCAGGAACAAGCAAAAACATGTATGTCTTTGCATGTTGTTTTGGTCATCTTCATACAGTTGCACAACTGGAAATGTGAAAAAGTGCATTCTGCTGCCATCTAGTGGTTACATTACACAACAGACAAATGCGTTCATTTTATAAATCCTGGAACGTAGTTGTTCCCAGCACCCCCCCACACCCCCCACCCCCCTTCACACACAGTGTCAATCACTTAGCGATGCTATCTTCAGCTCCAGTTTTCTGTCATCTAGACTGCCTAAAAGAATAAGAACACAAAAAGACAGAAGAAAGATGTCTTTTATTAAGTATGTTGGTGTAGTTTGGCAGTGTTGACTGTGGTGGGGTTGAGTAATGGTCTCTTGTGGCTTTAGAGTCCAGTACCAACTATTTCCTCTTTTCTCCCAATGTGATCTCCACCCTCAGTCTGGAATGCTGGTGGAAATGAGGAAGCCTGAAATTGTGTTTTTGGTATGAAGATCATAACCCTGGGAGCAAACAGGGTCATGTGTATAAGAACCTCACTAGAACTGTGATACATTTGTACTTGCGTCATTTAATCACATGATACCACAGGCTTGTCTCTGGCCTTATTTTTATGCTGACGCATAGTAAGAGTCCAACCAAGTGACTGAACCAGCTCAGGTTAAAGCCATTATGAATGGGCCATTAACTTTTGCCTCTGTGAGTATGAGTAAACTGGACGATTGTGTATTAGAAGCTTTCATCTGCAGGGAAGGGGCAAATTTATGTGTTTTAAAGCAATTATGGTGCACTTTACTGCCTTTCTGCTGAAAGGACTGCATGGCGGTTGATTTTAGATCAATGGTACATTTATCTGTCTGTTTGTTCTCCCACAGCTGGACGACCCTTCAGTGTTCCCGGCGGTGATCGTGGAGCAGGTGCCCGCTGCCGACCTCATGCAGGTGTACTCTGGACTGGAGGCAGATGAGGTTACTAATGGGATCATGGTTGACGCCATTCAGGATTCGGTGGAAGAGAACATCATGGGAGATGTGGGGCTGTCTGGTGAGTCCAATAATTGATCACAACTATAGGTGGCATGTTTAAAAAAAACTGTATTCCTCGCACCCAAAAAAGTCCACAACACGAAAGTCTTTGAAGTCTCTTATGCTCACAAAGGCTGTATTAATTGAATCAAAATCAAGTAAAACAGTAATATCCCTGTGACAGTTTCCCTGTGATGGCAAAGCTGAATTTCTAGCATCAGTCTTCAATGTCACATGATCCTTCAGAAATCATTCTAATATGCTGATTTGCTGCTCAATAAACACTTCTTATTATTATCAATGTTGAAAACAGTTGTACTGCTTAATCCAGGTATCTTTGTGGAAACCATGATACATTTTTGTCAGGATTATTTGATGAACAGTATTTATTTGAAATAGAAATCTTTTAAAACGGATATCTTTACTGCCCCTTTTGATCAGTTTAAAGCATCCTTGCTGAATAAAAGTATTCATTTCTTTAAAAATATTTCTGTCACCAGACTTTTGAACTGTAGTGTGTTCTTATTTAATAAGAAAATAATAGTATTAAAAAGATTGTTTTGTCACTTAACACAGTAAATAATCAAAGCGTATTACACATTTGTATCTGTCTGTATAGAAAACCATCTAAACCAATAAAGTCAATTTGTTCTTTAAATATCCAAGAAAACTACTCTCAAACACTTTAAAGTGAAACCCATAATAATGAAACCCAAGGTTAATGTTTGTCAAGTAAATGATGTAAATGTTTTATCCACAGTAGAGACCCCTGTTTCAGGTGGAGAGGACAATATGGAGACCATCGAGGCAGCTGAGGCCCTGCTAAACATGGAATCTCCCAATAACATCCTGGATGAGAAACGCATGAGTATGTGATGACTCGCTGTCATTTACATTTATTTTATTTTTGTTGTAGAAATGATTTTGGGAAGACCTCTTAAAGTCACTTGGCACACATACGGATACTATTTCTCATTTCAGTTCTGTTTGTGAATGTTTAAGCAAACAAGCATTCTAATATTTGACCTCTGCCCTTCTGTAGTTCACGCATATGGGACTATGCTGGAATCAGACCTGACCTACATTTCCCTGCGTCCAGAGCAGCTCTCAAACGGCTGCATGGATGGTCCCCTGGATGATGAGACATCCTCTATGGATGAGATCCCTCAAAGGAACCTTTCCAAGCCTGTCAGGAAAAGCAAAGGTACCACAATCCTCCAGCAGAAGGCAGTCTATACCTTTTTTGCTGCATTATATTAAAAACTAAAGATGAGACCAAAGAATGCAAAATTGTTCAGAAAACAACCAAAGACATCTAAAATTGTTATTTTTAGTTGATCTGATGGTCTGAGAGGTAACTATTTTCTTGCGATCATCCTGCAGTGCGCAAACCAAGACCAGTGCGGCCCTGCTCTCCCATCACCAATCCAACTCTCCCGCTTAAGAAGAAGAGCAAAGAGGGCAAAGGTAAGCGCAATATCGGATCACCGAATGGTAGTAAAGGAGAAAAAGTTGGAAACTATTGCTTTTCTCTCTCCTGAATGCATCATGAGTCGCTCTTACTGCCAGAGAGGTAGCGCTGCGACTGCTTAATTGATGAGGTGCTCTCAAAGTGCAGCATTTGTAAGGCAACTAAAAGTAATAGCAGGCTGGAGGGCACATCGATGCTGTCCTGATAGAGGCCCCTTATGCATGCGCCCCATTCCCAGCTCAGAGAGGAGGCTGGCCGCATGCATATACATCACCTTGACACGCCGGTCTGCTCTCTCTCTGGCTCTCGCACTGACGGGGTAGCTGTTTTTAACCACTTCTGGCCAAAGCACATGACAAACAAGAATAATCTAGTTCCAGGGCCCTCTAATTAATTTCCAGCTCAGCGTAAGGCTACCATGAAGGGAGAATTGATTTATTAAGGTTATGAGAACGAGTACAATAATTGCACCTCTGCCCGTTCTGCTGGTTAAATAAGACCTGTGGATTTGCGTGTGAAATATGAAAGTTGTTTAAGCTTTTTATAAGTCTAAACTTTTAATGAGTCGACAGAGGAATACAAAAGACCCTTATTCTTGTAGGTAACACTATCTACCTGTGGGAGTTCCTCCTGGCCTTGCTGCAAGACAAAAACACCTGTCCCAAATACATCAAATGGACACAGAGAGAGAAGGGCATTTTTAAGCTGGTGGACTCCAAGGCTGTTTCCAAATTGTGGGGCAAGCACAAAAACAAGCCTGATATGAACTATGAAACCATGGGCAGAGCACTCAGGTGAGCCAATAGTTACAAACATTTCACCCAGAGGGACCAATCATGCCAGTGGAATTGCTTTCCTGATCTCTTGCTCTCTTTTAGGTACTATTACCAGAGGGGCATACTGGCCAAGGTTGAAGGACAGAGGCTTGTTTACCAGTTTAAGGAGATGCCCTCAGATCTGGTTATTATTGATGAGGATGATAGCCAAGGGGACGACGTCAGTTCTGGCTATGGAGGGCATAGGTCTGCTCCTCACGGACGGGCAGTGGGCCGCGGTTCATCACGTGCGCAGGGAAAGAGCACGCAGTTGAAGTCAGTGAAGAGAGAGATGAGTCCCGGTCTGAACAGCAAACAAGCGGAACAGCTGCTGCAGACGGTCCATGTTCTTCAGCCAAATCAAGGAGCTGCTGTCCCAGCACCTACACACCACTCCATAAGGTGAGTTTGTGTGTGTGTGTGTGTGTGTGTGTGTGTGTACAACTACAAATACATAAACAGACAGCCTCACACACAAGCAAAAGCTAAAAAAATGATAGACTACTGTTGAAACACAAGCCCTTTTCCAAAATCTTGTTATCTTTACTGGCGGCCACCGTGCTTAAAGCTTCTAAGGCAGCAGCATTATAACTAAAATTGTGATCATTTGTAACACTTTTCCTAGGCAGTAACATGAGTTGCAGAGCCTTGTACATGACATTCAGGGGGAAAAAACAAGATATTGTGGCCACATATTAAGAATTTGTTCCCTCATTTGAGTTAAATCATGTTTCCATTTAACTAAAACGAGGGAACGAATAAGAACATTTAACTAATTTAAAATGAGGGAGCGAAGCTGTACACCGTTTACACGGTTTACCTAAATTAAAATGAGAGAATGAATTAGTACATCATAGCCTGGATTTATCTAAAATGACCAACTAATGATATGTATTTTTTTGGAAGTTCTTATTATCTATTTTTTTCACCTGTCATGTGTTAATTCTCTTTTAATTCATAGCTACCATATTGAGCATTATAATTTCTCATTAATGTATTCTCCTCTATATACTGTCTCTGGTTTCAGCGAAAGTGTTCTCGCTTTGTAACCCCATGCCCTTCTCTCTCTCAGGACTATAAATATGCCAGGGTCAGTTCCCATGGTCCTCACGTCAGGAGCTCAAGGAGGAGGTTCAGTCACCCTGCAGACCCTGCCGCTGTCCTCTGTTCTGACCAATGGAGATTCCTCCAATCATACCTCACCGCCTCGGGTCATTCTCCACACTGTGCCTTCCTCCAGCCCCGGGGGTAAAGATGTGCTCACCATCCAGACTGCCTCTCTGACGACAGACAGCATCCAGCACCAGCAGCTCCTCATGTCCACTCTGGGCTCATCCAGTGGAGGGGTCACCACAGTACAGCAAGCTGGATCTCTTAACGGCATCACCCGCTTGGTCACCCTCAATGCCAACGGGCAGCCTGTAGTGGCCCATCAGCCTGGAACGGTCATCGCCACTGTCCTGAAGCCCAGTGAACTTCAAGGCCTGCAGGTGAAGGAGGAGATCCTAGACCCACATTACCTCCAGTCTCTGGTCAATAGCAACCCTAGCCTGGCCTCATTCTGCAAAGAGGAGATTGAGGATGGAGTGGCGGAGCTGAGCTACAGAACTGTGATCATCAACAATGCCGGACAGGAGCTAGGCCAGACCCTCAACGGACACTCAGACGTGTGCTTGCAGCTGGCCAGCAGCCCCAGTGAGGGCCTCACCCCTGTGGAGGAGCTGGAAGTGAGGGGAGAAGTGGCTCTGCATCCAGAGCCTGAGGACAAAGAGCTGTTGGATGGCTCTCAAGGTCTGCAGGAACTGCCGGTCACCATGCAGATACCTGCCTCCCACTTCATCCAGGTAAAAACGGAGCCGGCTGAGACCTAAACTGTCGGCCAAACAGGGGAATGTGGACACAATCGACCAACAAATGAAAAACAAATAAATCCAGGATTTTTTTCAGTGGAGCAGATGATCTGTAATTTATTGCTCTTGATTGTTTAGAATGGGCTTTTACTCAAAGTAAACTCAAACTTTGTTTACTCAAAGTTATTGTGATATTGTGCCTAAATTTGAACCTTAAGGGATACCGACCATGATGTCATGATGAAAGCTCTTTGGTTTGCTCTCCATCATCCCCAAACTCCCAACAGGAGAGCAGCCATTCTCCAACCAGGGATATTCCCACCATATGTGCCAGTTGAGATGTTTCTGTCTCTTCTCATCTCCACAGACAAATCCAAAGACTTGATCCAGCAGAGGGACCAAAGGAAGAGTTGGTGAGAAGCCAAAATGAAACACCATTGACTTTTGGATTAACACACACACACACACACACACACACACACACACACACACACACACACACACACACACACACACACACACACACACACACACACACACACACACACACACACACACACACACACACACACACACACACACAGTTACTTGGGACATACAAGATGGAGAATAATTTTTATTTCCTATGTAGCCATCTCAATGGACTTCAAAAGGATGCCTATTGGAATAAGACTGAAAGAGTGCCTAGGTGGTTAATGCTTTGTTTTGGAAGTGATGTTTTGAAGGGGAAGATTGTATGATTCGCTCTGTTTTTAATACAGAATTATGACATTATCACATCCCCTTCATACCGGCAGAACAGACGAGGTTATTATTTGTCCATTACACACAAATTTAAAAGCACTGCGCTTTTATGGAAATTGGCATTGCCTGTCAAGAACACAGTTCTTGTAAACCTTGTTTGTATATAGTAACAGACTAAAGAATATAGTGACAAATTCCAAAATCATTTGCTAAAGTATTTCCCCATTATAATCTTGTTCATATGAAATGGCACGCAGTATATATATATATATATATATATATATATATATATATATATATATATATATATATATATATATATATATATATATATATATATATATATATATATATATATATATATATATATATATATATATATATATATATATATAAAAATATATATATATATAAAAATATATAAATATATATATAATATACAACTGAGATTCAATTTATGGCCACAAATTTATTTATTTTCTAAATTTCAAAATTCTCTATAAAAAGTTTTTTTAAACAAATGCAAAAATGAGGGAAAATATGCAGTATGTAGGGCTAATATTACCCATAAGAATCCAGTATGTGTGTTTATTGTGAGCTGTATTTTTCCAATTTAAAGCGTTCCATGTAATCCGCACATCTTTCATATTTTATCTATTTTTCAATATAAGGGGATCCGAACGTAGCTTTATGAGATTGAGCTATCATGCTGTTCTTATTCACTGTGATGTGTTTAAAGCCATTTTTTACAGAGTATAAGTGCTATAAATGCGATGTCCTTTGGTTTCTGCCTATACGCTGACATACTTTTACCCTGTATCGACCACATATCTTTTGATTGATGCCTTACACATCTGTTTTTCAGATCACAGATTGTCTCAGACACAGCTGGTGTGGACTGACATTTAAGTCGATTTTTTTAAATGTATTTATTTGTAGTTGATGTAGTCGAGTCTGTTCGTGGCCTCCATTCCCGTCTTTGCCTCATTTATATCCAATGAATCCAGAGCAGAGTGTCCTAATAGCGGCATCTCCACAAGTAAACAGAGTGGATGTTGTACCTATGTCGATCCGAAACTAAATTTGTGCTAAATTGGAAGAAGTGACTGAAGTTGTTGAGGGTAAATGTGGACCGCACTCCCTGAAGGCAAGCCGCTGATCATGGGCATCAGGCCTCTGCCTCTAATTCACTTTGACTAACACCAGAGCTCCGGTGCTGCTCTGACAATCATGGCTACATCTTGTATTATGCAAGATTACATCAATAAGACAATCGGTCTTTAGACCTGGTCTTGTTGACTGCAGGCTTTATAGTAGTTGGGGTAAAGGTATGCCAGTGCTCTTCCTATAATTTCAGCTTGCCTTTTCTTGGGGCTTTCCTATTTTTCCAATTGTCCTATAGTAGACTAGATTTTGTTTTTCTAAAAAAAAGAGAGAGAACCAAAAGAGAATAAATAAAATAAAAAACAATTTTGCCTTAACATAAACATGTGATCTCCTGTTCCCTTTTTGATGTGGAAATTGAAACTCAAGATCACAGATTGAGTGGGTACTGGTTAAACAACACAAAGCCCATAAGGCAGATGCTATCATTGTTCCAACATATTAAAACAAGTACACCTCCCGGTGCATCTCCTCAAGCGTTTCTTCTGTTAACGTGAATTAAAAGAGGTCAGATGCACTTCCAGGTATCTCGCACATCTTACTGTGAATCGAGGCTGCTGTGGGGAGCTCTGTTTTCAGCCATATGTGCTCTTATTCAGATTGTCTGCTTCCTCTGGAGACTACAGAGCGGCGCGGCAACTTCGGCAATCTGTTAACTACAGGAAGCAAAGCGCCTAAGAGTTTTTGACCAATCAGGCATGGGAAGCTAAATTATGCCTTTGTTTGAGTGGGTGAAAAAGAGCATTAGCATTTAAAAAAAAAAAATCCTGATTCCATTTCAAACCCGTATGTTGTTGTGTGTGGGGGGGGGGGCAAGGTTTTTTTTTTTTTTTTGGCGTGGGGTATTGGTTTAGGATTTAAATTATAAAGTTCCAGTTCTATTGTAGTTATGAAGTAAACTATTTACAAATAATATTATTTATATAATAATAATTAATTTAATATGTAAAAATGCAAAACGTATCTTGTCACATCAAATTCAGTTATGATTTACATAAATAATGTCATATTTTCAATTTAATTAATTGAAGTTTGCATCACTGATATTACTGTACAGTTTTTATTGTAAAACAGCCAAATATTAAATGTTTAGACACACTCTTTCACTGCTGTAACCTTTGCTTAGCCTTTGATTTGATTGGCCATCTCACTCATTCTGACAGTGACAAGTGCTGATAGACCACTGAGGCAGACCAACCTAAAAATGTAACATTCTACTTTTGTCATCCTAGCAACAAACAGAGCGGTGTGTAATGGAGTACAGCAGAGCAACATCAAAAATGGGGTGGGGTGGGGGGTTCTGGCTCAATGTCTATGGTGGTTACGGTCCCCTGGAACACACACACAAAAAAATCTTTAAAAAATATTCTAATGTACAATGACATTTCTTATCGACTGTCAAACTCCAAAAACTCTCTATAGGACTATGGCACAGATACTCCATTGCATTGTACATTGTATGGACTGCTTTTATGGTTCCTTGCCCTTTTTGGAGCTTGACAGCCTGTGGTCATTTTTAACTATCATGTGAAAAAGAGCTGCTTGGAAATTTTTCTAAACTAAGTTGGGTAAATGATAGGATTTTCATTTTACTATTCGTTTAACATGCAATCTATTTTTTCTGCTGTCTTGTGGACAAAAAATCTTTAAACAACTAACACATACTACACGAGAACACAAAACTGTTTTCTCTTCTGCAGCTCTGTGTGCGCTGGACTTGTGGTGAGGATAGAAATGATTGTGTGTGTGATTACTCGGTGGTATGGGTTTGGAGAGGCTTTCTCTGGTCTTATACGGTGGGGTGTGTGTGTGCACGGGCATATGTGTGTGTCTGCTGATGGAGCCATCTGGCAGCTGGTACATGCTGGAGCTCTTACCCCCAAGTCTACTATTCACACACAGCTGCAGATTACCCAGCACTCTGAACCCTACAGGCAACACTGAAAAATAAAACAATAACATATACAGAAAAACACCATATCAAAGCTGTTAAAGGTAACTGTTGTATACTAGACGGAGCAAAATGGCAAATGAAAGTGGTTGTTAAAATGATTTGCACAGCCTGTCCTGTGAAAATAAGAACATATTTTACCACACCACTACAAA